>CM053027.1:289377800-289687800 GCA_028564925.1 Lithobates sylvaticus | reverse complement strand
TATCACATTAAATCCCAATAAAATACATTTACTTTTTTGATTGAAACATGACAAAATGTGGAAAATTTCAAGGGTTATGAATACTTTTTCAAGGCACTGTGTATCTTTTACTTGGATGTTATAAGTTGCACTAGTAAATGTAGCTGGATAAAACAAAAACTGTGTCTATCTTCATTTCAGGCTGCAAAGCAACAAAATGTGATTATTTTAAAGGAGGTGATTCTTTTCTACACCCACTATATGTTATGCACTGTGTAAATTAACAGCGCTTTAGAAGTACCTGTTATAAATAATTATTTCTTTAAAAAACAACCTAGAATAACTAATTTGCACAGTATGAAAAATACTGTTGATATCATTGAAAGTTTCAAAGTTCTACAGTTGCTGAAGCAAAGGTTAAACCTGCACAGCTCTGCCACTTGACATAGATAAGCACCAAGTCTGCTGCAGCTTCAAGTCCTAAATTGAAGGAAATTAGTTAGAATTTTGGTGTATCTAACGGAATGTTGAATCACACCTTATATGTTTATGATTGTGAATAGCTTCTCTTTAAATTGAAAATTACCAGTAATAAGAGTAAAGTCGGATTTCTTTTGAAGCTTACATCTGGATTTCATAAAACCACAAGGAGAGGAAACATGTCTCTTGAGGAGATCCAAAGAAATTAAAATAAACAATAGCTGGCCCTCTGCCCCCTCAGTCCTCATCTCATCCCTTCTGCTCCCCACCCATTCTTCTGACTATGGTCAGAGTATGTTAATTGTGAACACATGGGGATGTTCCTGTGTCCCAGACATGTCCCCAAACCTATGAAAAGAAAAGACTTCCCTCAAAACTACAGATGGGGGAGGCAACTTCAGTTAGTCAGTCACTGCTAGGTGGTTAACTGTAAGGTTCCATGCACACTGGCAAAAAAAAAAAAAAAAAAACGTTGATTCTACAGGCGTTTGAAGTTTTTTTCACCTGCCTGTATAAGCACTTCTATTGTATGCTATGGGTCTTTGCACATTATGACGAGTACAGGCATTTTCTGACAGGGACGTCAGAAAAAAAAAACCTTCTCGGTTGAGTTTTCTGGAGAAGTTTAGGAGCTGTAAAAACGTCAATCGCTCCTAAACTCCTGTTATCTCTTGTGAACGTCAAGTTTCAATGTCTTTTTTTATTCGCTTTTGCAGAGGGGAGTGTTGTTAAATGCAAAAAACGTCTGTAAACTCAAACGCTCATAAACTCGCCTAAACTTTGTACAATCTGCTCTCAATTCACGTTTTTTATGCCACGTTTTTCCAGCTAAAACCATGATGTTTTTTTCTGCTCCTAGTGTGCATGGAGCCTAATGCCGCATACACACGATCGGAATTTTTAGCCAGCAAAAGACCGATGAGAGCTTTTAGTCGGAAAATGCGACCATGTGTATGCTCCATCTGACTTTTGCTGGCTGAATTTCCGCCAGCAAAAGTTTGAGAGCATGTTCTCAATTTTTCAGTCGGAAAAAGTTCTGATCGTCTGTAGCAATTCCGATGCGCAAAATTCCTATACAAGCTCGGAAACAATTTGACGCATGCTAGGTAGCATTGAACTTAATTTTCTCGGCAAGTCGTAGTGTTGTACGTCACCGCGTTCTTGACGGTCGAAAGTTCAGAGAACTTTTGTGTGACCGTGTGTATGCAAGCCAAGCTTAAGCGGAATTCCGTCGGAAAAACCATCCACGATTTTTCCGATGGAAAATCCGCTCGTGTGTACGGGGCATTAGAGAGAAGGAAAATATAGAGAGGGGCTGTAAAGTGGCTAGGGTGAGACAGAAAAAGGGATACAGAAAGTGAAGTGAAAGGTTGAGAGCAAGGAAATAAAGAGGACAGGACAAAAGACAGAAAAAAGAAGGATTGGAAAGAAGAGTAAAACTAAATAAATTTGAGCGAAAAGAGGTAAACTAGGTTCTACATTAAGGGTTCAGCTTGTGGTAGATTCTGAAGAGTTAAACCACATTTTCCTTTTGTCTGTTAGAGACTCCATCTCTCCACTTTCTCAGGACTGCACCTCCACCATGGCTATATAGGGTTAATTGAGTTTAATTTATTGTATATGATGTTACAGTATATATAGCAAAATGAGGGAAGTGACTCACCAGATTTTATCCAAATGTGAAATATAACTCTTAGGTCAACAGATTTTTTAAAGCCACCTTGTTATGTTGAGAAAATCACTGGCCACCTATGAAGGAAGATAAATAAAACATACAGTACCTTTCCAGTAGGCAGATACTCCAATCTTTACTCTGTTGCAGAGCTATGGCCTCTGCTGGTATCCCACACTTCCTGGTGTGTCAGATGATTCATCCCCACTGTGTGCTGTCTATCAACCTGCCAGCCACTATGTCACTACTGTGTCCTGTAACGCCATAGCAGCTGGCCACTAGAACCTCAGCATCAGGGTCAAATGATGGGGTTGATTTACTAAAACAGGAGCGCAAATTCTGGTGCAGCTGTACATGGTAACAAATCAGCTTCTAAATTCAACTTGTTCAACTAAGCTTTGGCAAAAAAATAAAAAATAGAAGCCGATTGGTCTCTATGCAGAGCTGCACCAAATTTTGCACTCTCCAGTTTTTTCGCATTTACACCAAAATATAAGTACAACATATATTTACCTTTAAAATTGAAACCAGTGTTTAATCCATTATCAGAGGCATACATTTTAGGTTTTAGAGCAATATTTGTTTTCCTGTGCCATGTTCTAAGTGTGCATAAAATAGAAATAAAATATCCTAAAAATGTCCTCTATATATAAGATAGGAAATTCCAGGAGTTCATATTTTGTTGTTTTAGAATATTGTAATATTTGCTTTGGTATTTTGGTATGGTTTACTTTACTGTAAGACCTAGGGACTGATAATGGTATAACTGACTTAGTATATTTTCTTCAGAGATATGGAAATGTATCTCTAGAAATATATTAAGAAAACACTGCAGAAAGAAGACAAAGGAAAATTAGCTGAAAAAAGACCCACATGGTCAGCAGAGTAGGAAGTGAGCGGAAATCTACCAATAAGGCTCACAGACAGTAATTTTACTCTATCCAAAATGGAGAAAATCATTGGAGTTCCACTCTTGCGTTAAAAAGGTTAACAGAAGATCACTGTCTATTACAATAATGAACTCTCTATAACTGCATTTGCGCTGAACAGAGAAAAAAGTATCTTCAGTGTCACAGGCGACAAGAAAAGCTTATGATTAATCATAGTGACCACAAGATCAGGAGTCACATGAACTAGCTGCTATCCATTTTCCAAGACCAAGAGTAACTGGTCCAAGAGAGGTGGGGGCACTTGGTTGCAGCGCTCAAAAACAAAAAAAAATAACTTTAAGTATTTTTGGCATTCTAAGAAGATGAATTAAAAAAATAGATCACTTTTTGTAGCTCAATAATACCACAGCAATTCCTCACACATGGGTTGAAGTAGAATTTCAGGCAAACAACTAAATGCATTATTACAATACAGTTAAGTTGTAGGCAGTATTCGTTAGGAAGAGGCTGACCCAGGAAAGAAAGAGGTCAAAATTCTACACCTCAGTTCCCGGGCTTTTTGGACCTTGCCTATCCACCCTGTTATATAAATTAGGGGAAAGACTGGTTTGAGGGCCACGAAAGAGGAGGCCATGACTGTCATGGGGTACTAAGAGGGACTGATGCACCCACCATTCCGCCAGAGGACACCAGGAAGCTGGAGGTCTGCCAGTGTTGGAGAAACACCAATCATGGACTACTACCTTGTTGAGGTATGCCTGAGCAGCCTAGTTGAGTTAGTCAGGGGATGTTTCATTGACATTGTTCACATTGAGGTGTACCTTAAAATGCTAAAGTAAAGTTGAATCAACTGTTCTACAGAAGGTATACTCTAGCACAACAAGCAGAAGGAGTAATGCAGTTGCTATGGTTAACCAAAACTAGTGCAAGGTACATTGCAGCCATTTGTGAAGCATGGTACCTGGAGTAGGTGATGTGTCTTCCAGTAGCAAAGGGGTCAGTGATCTAGCTCCCTCCCCAGCAGTCGGTTTCCCAAAGAAACTGGGACCAAACCTGCAATACAGAGACCCATAGCCTGGCCGCATGGTACGGAAGAGAAGGAGTTAACGAGCGCATGCATGAGGTCTGTGCTAAGTGTATGGCGGGACCCCATTCTGTGACTGGGAGTGAGGTGGCAGAGGTATGCTGGACTGCTGGAGAGGGCACAGGCTCTACTAAATGCAACATACATCAAGCTAAAGTGTGTAGGGACAGGGTACATTTAATACTGCACATGGTATATAGCTCATCTCTAAACCAGGGAACCCCCATAATGTTTGAATTTAACATGAACGCAGTCCTCGTCCGGTCCCAGGTGTTGATAAGCACTAGGGGTGCAACGGATCGTGCCGATCCGTGATCCGAACGGGTCACCCCGTTCGGATCGGCACACCCCGCGATCCGCGGAGCGCTCCGCGGCCTCGGCCTTAGGAAAGGCCGCGGCCTCGGCCTTAGGAAAGGCCGCGGCCTCGGCCTTAGGAAAGGCCGCGGCCTCGGCCTTAGGAAAGGCCGCGGCTTCGGCCTAGCTCCGGAGCGGCGGCCATCTTGGTACACCAGGCCACTGTTTACAATGTGATCGCTCCGTCAAATGACGGAGCGAACACTTGTAAACAAACTCTGCAATACCCTGCATTACCCAGCCAATACCCTACATTACCCAGCCAATACCCTGCATTACCCAGCCAATACCTTGCATTACCCAGCATATACTCTGCATTACCCAGCCAATACTCTGCATTACCCAGCCAATACTCTGCGATACTCTGCATTACCCAGCCAATACTCTGCGATACTCTGCATTACCCAGCCAATACTCTGCGATACTCTGCATTACCCAGCCAATACTCTGCGATACTCTGCATTACTCTGCGATACTCTGCATTACCCAGCCGATACTCTGCATTACCCAGCCAATACTCTGCATTACTCTGCGATACCCTGCCAAACTCTGCGATACCCTGCCAATACTCTGCGATACCCTGCCAATACTCGGCGATACCCTGCCAATACTCGCCAATACTCGGCGATACCCTGCCAATACTCGGCGATACTCAGACAATATTACAGTGGGGGAGAGGATGTGGATATTACAGTGGGGGAGATGACATGGATATTACAGTGGGGGAGATGACGTGGATATTACAGTGGGGACTATATGGTGGCGGAATTTTCACAGGTTTTTGCAATTATTATTTGCTGATCCGAAAAATGATCCGATCCGTGACTCTGATCCGAGGATCGATCTGATCCGTGAGTTTTTTGATCCGTTGCACCCCTAATAAGCACGCTCTGCGGGAAAGGTACCCCCATGTGCAGGGTGAGTGGCCCCACCTAAAGTG
Source organism: Lithobates sylvaticus (assembly GCA_028564925.1). Taxonomy (NCBI): domain Eukaryota; kingdom Metazoa; phylum Chordata; class Amphibia; order Anura; family Ranidae; genus Lithobates; species Lithobates sylvaticus. The sequence goes on along the minus strand of CM053027.1, from coordinate 289,682,401 downwards.
AATCGTTTCACTTGCCAATGCATTTGTAATTCTATCTCTATGACTCGGACCAGGGGCGTAACTATAGGGGGTGCAGCAGTTGTGAGCGCAACCGGGCCCTGTGCTGCAAGGGGCCCATGTGGCCCCCTCTACATATGGCCGGTGGCAGCATAGGCGGTTAGGCACCGGGCGCACGGGTGGCTGGAGGTTGGGGGTGACTAGCAGAGCTCCATGCTCGACTACCGCACTGGCTGCTCTTTAGTTGTGCATTCCCCACACAACCCGTGTCCTCTGCCGCTCTTCCGGGTCCCCCTCTCCTGCTCCATGCAGTGCTGCTCAGTCTGGTGTCTGTCCTCCCCAGCCAGAGTCCCGCCCCCTGAGTCCGGCTCACACTGCACTGCATGCTTCTCCCGGTGTTGTATCATTAGCCGTCCCCCATCACGAAGTGTCCGCTGTGTACTGCGCATGCTCAGTACACAGGACACCCTGATTCCGAAAATTGCCGAAGATGAACGGCGCCTGCTCTGTGAGTCCACTTTCAAGCACCACCATCCAAGTGGACATAGAGGTAGAATATAAAAGAGCCGAGCGCAGCGAGGCCGTTCCCGAAGCGTGGCGAGTGAAGCGAGGGGCCCTCTAAGTTTGACTAACCCTATGTCCGCTTGGATGGTGGGGGCTTCACCTCGACTCACGGCGCAGGCGCCGTTCATCTTCCGACAATTTCCGAAAATCTTCATGCTCCGTACTGCGCATGCACAGTACACTTCGGACACCTGGTGACAGCCGGACACTTCGTGATAGAACACCGGCAAACAAACTTTAAGCACACAGATGCAGTGCAGCCCTATGTGAGCCGGCTCCCCAAAGGACACCACAGGCTTGTCTGCCAGCACCCCCCCTCCTCCCCGTCATTCACAGATGTTGACAGGTCTTTCTGGGAGATATGTCCCCTAAGGACAGGGACTCCTACTTACGTGGGGACAGGGACCCCATCTCCCCTGGGGACAGGGACCCCATTTCCCTTTCCCTTCTTCCTCTTTGTCTCAAAGGTGTAACATCCATAGTTCTGTTTAGACCTCTGATATCTCACCAAAGTCCCCCAACGATTAAAAAATAATTAAAAAAACTGCTGATACCAGTGGTGGAACTACAGGGCTCACAAAAGTCGTACCTGTGACCGAGCCCTGGAGTTCCACCACTGGACTCGGAGGGAAGAGCCTCGGCTGGGGTTCAGGGGGGCCCTTCATGGTTTCTTGCACCGGGGCCCTGAAGGTTCTAGTTACACCACTGACTCGGACACCACTGTCAGACTGTTTAGCCAGGTTTGCCTTGTGACCTTGTCATCTCTAGCCAATGAATGGGCTTCACCAATGTCCGATGATCGAAGAGGTAACCCAAGAAATTGTTAAAGTATGTGTAAAGTCAAATATTTTTTTCTGATTTGGAAGTGTTCAAAAGTTTATATTGCTTGTGTTCTATTTGGCCTAGTGACCATTTTGTCTGATGCAGAAATTGATGGGAAAGCCAACATTTTAGACCTGTCACTGGACCAGGAATTGAGGTGAAATCTTCCAATATGGACACCTGTTCAGGTGACAGCTGTTTAATAGGGTATTTCTCCTCAGTTTGGAGACATTTCCTCCTATTTCCTGTTGTATCTTTGGGACATCCTCTGTTTTTTTATTTCATCTTCTATGTGGTCAGTGCCCCCACTCTCCTGAATTCTGTGCTTAAACTGGTTCATTCTGTACTCACCAGTGTATTTGAATTAAAGTGGTATTAAACCCAAAAGCAAACATTTGATGTGATAGCCACATTCGTTTTCTTTTTTTAGGCTTTCTTTTCTTTATTTTCACCTGGTGATCCTGCCAGTATGTCTGTGGTTTTCCAAAAAATCAAACTGTCTTGCAGATGTAGCAGTTAGAAGGTTGAGACAAACCATTTACCACTGAGAGGGGTGCTTACAGTCAGCTTTTATTCATTTATGTAGAACTTTTATCCCAAAACGAAAAAAAAAACTTTTGTTACAGCTTAAAATGTGTTAGCTGGAGTTTGGCTTCAAATTGTTATTGTATTTAAAACTGATAGTCCGGCGGGACTTCCCCACACACGCCCGGACTTCCGAGCGTGTGACTTGCCCACACACGCCCGGACTTCTCCGGCGGACAATCCGCTGGACAAAGTCTGCGGGACTTTTGAAAATGAACGGACTTGCCTACACACGGAGCAGTCCGTTCATTTAGAACGTGACTTCAGGTAGACGGAGCTAGCGAAGGCAGTGAATGCCGCCGCGCTAGCCCCGTCACCTGGTATGGATTTAAAGGGAATCCCCACGCCGAAAAAACGGCGCGGGGGTCCCCCCCAAATCCATCTCAGACCCTTATCCGAGCACGCAGCCCGGCAGGCCAGGAAAGGGGTGGGGACGAGCGAGCCCCCCCCCTCCTGAGCCGTACCAGGCCGCGTGCCCTCAACATGGGGGGTGCCCTGGGGAAAGGGGGGCCGTGCGCCCCCCCCCCCACCCCAAAGTACCTTGTCCCCATGTTGATGAGGACAAGGGCCTCTTCCCGACAACCCTGGCCGTTGGTTGTCGGGGTTCTGCGGGCAGGGGGCTTATCGGAATCTGGGAGCCCCCTTTTATAAGGGGGCCCCCAGATCCCGGCCCCCCACCCTATGTGAATGAGTATGGGGTACGATGTACCCCTACCCATTCACCTAAGGTGTAAAATACACACAATTTTGAAAAAATATTTTATTGCACTGCTCCGGGGGTCTTCTTCCGTCTTGGGGGTCTTCTCGCCGGACTCCTCCGCCATTTACCTAGCTCTTTTACCGAGCGGAGGAGGCCGGCTACCTTCTTCGTCGTCGACGCCGTCGTCTGGGGGTCTCGATCCACCTTCGGGGGTCTTACCGATACCAATACCTTTTTTTAATGTCATGTGACAGTGACACTAATATGCAGCACTGATGACGCACGGACTGTGTCAGTAGTTTTTTATTTTTATTTTTTACAATTTTATTTTTTATCACCTTTTTTGTTATATTATTTCTTACAATTGTTTTATTCTTATTTTTTTTTTAACAATGCTCTCTTTTTTGGGGGGGGGGGGGGGAGGGAGTGGATGGTGTCAGTGTGTTTTTTATTTTGTTTTTCATTATTTTTACAATTTAAACTTTTAAATATTTATTACAATTCTTTTTTTTTTTTTTAAGCACTTTCAGACCGGACCAATTGGCAGCCAAAGGACCAGGCCCCTTTTTGCGATTCGCCACTGCGTTGCTTTAACTGACAATTGCGCGGTCGTGCGACGTAGCTCCCAAATAAAATTGACGTCCTTTTTTTCCCACAAATAGAGCTTTCTTTTGGTGGTATTTGATCGCCCCTGCGGTTTTTATTTTTTGCGCTATAAACAAAAATAGAGCGACAATTTTGAAAAAAATGCATTATTTTTTACTTTTTGCTATAATAAATATCCCCAAAAAATATATAAAAAAACATATTTTTTCCTCAGTTTAGGCCGATACGTATTCTTCTACTATTTTTGGTAAAAAAAAATCGCAATAATTATTGATCGGTTTGCGCAGAAGTTATAGCGTTTACAAGATAGGGGATAGTTTTATAGCATTATAGCGATCTGAGATTTTTTTTGTGACTGCGACATTATGGCGGACACATCGGACATTTTTGACACATTTTTGGGACCATTGTCATTTATACAGCAATCAATGCTATTTAAATGCATTGATTCCTGTATAAATGACACTGGCAGTGAAGGGGTTAACCACAAGGGGGCAGTGTAAGGGTTAAGTATGCCTAGGGGTGTGTTTCTTACTGTGGGGGGGGGGGGGCGTGGCTGTCAGCTAGTGAATGCTGATCTCTGCTCCAATCACAGGGAGCAGAGATCGGCGTCACTAGTTGCTAGGCAGAACGGGGAGATGCTGTTTATCTCGGCATCTCCCCGTTCAGCCTTCCCATGAGACGATCGCGGGGGTCCCCGCGGCGATCGAGTCCGCGGGGACCGCGACCGGACTCACGGGGGTCCCGACCGGCATGGGAGCGCGCCGCTCCCGGCGCGCTCCCGATGACACGGACAGGCATTAAGGAGGGACTTATATATACGCCCTCCTGCCTGTACGTGCCATTCTGCCAACGTATATCGTCGTGCGCCGGTCGGCAAGTGGTTAATTAGCCCTGTTGGGGGGCTTTAGTGAGATATCAGGGGTATAAACAGACCCCTGACATCTCCTCTTTGAGACATTGAGACAGGGAAAGGGACCGAGGACACAGATTCCCCAGTCTGTACCCTCAGCTGCACTGAAGATGAATGGACAGGAGACAGAGGCTCCTCCCCATTTATAAACTGAAGCATCGTAAACCAGTTTACGATGCTCATATACGAATGGACAGTCAGTGATCATCGACTGTTCATTCGGAAAAGGAAGCATCCGGTAAATGACAGATTTACCGACACCTTCCTCCGCTCTCCATCCTGAAAGATTCAGGACAAAGGGAGCACGGAGGGGGGAGCGGAGCACAGAGGGGAAGCAGAGCACGGAGAAGGGAACGCAGAACGGAGGGGGGGAACGGACCAAGAAGAAGGGAACTGAGCACAGAGGGGGGAGCAGAGCACGGAGAAGGGAATGGAGCATGGAGGGGGGAGCGGAGCACGGAGAAGGGAATGGAAAAGGGAATGGAGCATGGAGGGGAGAGCGGAGCACAGAGAAGGGAATGGAGAAAGGAACGAAGCACAGAGGGGGGAGCAGAGCACAGAGAAGGGAACGGAGCACAGAGGGGGAGTGGAGCAGAGCACAGAGAAGGGAACGGAGCACGGAGGGGGGAGTGGAGCACGGAGAAGGGAATGGAGCACAGAGAAGTGAACAGAGCCTGGAGGGGGGAGCCGAGCACAGAGGGGGGACCGGAGGAGCACAGAGGGGAACTGGAGGAGGATATAGGGACAGTCAGGGGGGATCGCTGTGGGGAGAGTTACAAGCACCGATCCTCCTGTATAGATTTCAATATAGCAGCTAAAAGCCGCAGGTGGGGGAGAGAGGAGGAGAAGCGTCTGTCAGCTGCTATATTGAAATCTATACAGGGGTATTGGTGCTTGTAACTCCCCCCACCACTGCACCGATCACCCCTGACTGCCCAAGTATCGGATCAAGCAAGGGGGTATTTGCTTGAGTACAAGTACTCGCACAAATGCTCGGTATCAGTACTGATACGAGTATCGGTATCGGGACAACCCTAGTCTTAACCCTTTATTGATCATTCTTCAGTGCATCTGCATTTATTTATTTATTTTAGGTACTTATAGCGCCATAAATTTATACAGTGCTTTTACATATATATTGTACATTCACATCAGTCTCTGCCCTTAAGGAGCTTACAATCTAAGGTCCCTAACTCACATTCATACATACTAATGTAGCACTGACCCCCGAAGGAGCTGCTGGTTTGATTTGGGCTTACCGTTACCTTCTTGACCTCGTAGATGTCTAGGGGTTTCCCGAGTTAGATGGCCCAAAGAATTGCAGAAACTGACACTGGATCCACTTTGGGATTTTTATTTGCAAAAAAGGGTAGGCACAGTCTCTCAATAAGGATAGAGGGTTTAGGTGAAAAGTTTAGGTACTCTTGGAACTGCTCAAACTGAAAGTCTCTCAACATGTAAATCCAGAGAATAGCCACTCAAAACTGGATTGTTCAAGTAGGGTAAAGTCTCTGCCACAGACTTGGTTGTAACTGAAGAATAAAGTCTCTGCCACAGACTTGGTTGTAACTGAAGAATAAAGTCTCTGCCACAGACTTGGTTGTATCTTGGTTGTAACTGAAGGATGTAGGTAAACTTAGAGAACCCTCATAGGGTACCAGTATCTTGCAGCCAGCCCGGCGATACCGTACGAGTGTGGATTCACCTGGTGTCTTTCAGCTTAGCTTCCAGGCTCTTGCTGAGGAACCAGCCTTGTGCATGGCCCTCTCCTGTAGAGTCCTCCCCTGACTGCTCTCTTAGTTGCTGGGCCTCTCCAAAGACGAGACAGCACCGGACCACCTTAAAATCCTCCTTCCAGTTACTGTGCCTCGGGCTAGCCAGCCCCAAGACTCGGAATTGGATGGATCCGCACCCCAGGCCATGAGGGCCCCTGAGGGCTAGTCAGGAGGACCAGGACCAAACAGACAGAAAGATCTTCTGGACCGGATCCCAGAAGCACGTGATCTCAGTACCTTAAGTACCCTCTTCCAGAATGCACAGCGAGACGACACTCTCACTGATTGGTTCTGAGAGAGATTGGCACCCAATGCGTCCAGCCAAACTGAGTTCTAGTACCTGCCAGAGGTGACAACGACACCTATGGCCAAGCAGAACACATTGCAATCCAGCCAGACTGGCACTGAAACCATAATTTAGTACAATTAACCCTAAAACCCAACTGTGGTTCTAGGAACATTAAATTCATAAAACACATAGCGCATGCTCGTCAGGAGCCCGGCGCTACACTAAGACCAATTTAGACAGGATCCAATTAACCTACCAGCATGTCTTTGGAGTGTGGGAGGAAACTCATGCAGGGGCAAGGAAAACATGCAAACTCCAGGCTGTTGTGGCTGGGATTTGAACCAGTGACCCTTTTACTGCTAGGCACTACACCACTGTGCTGCCCTGACGCTTTCCTGATCACTCTCCAGTGTATGTGCCTAAATCCCTTTAGAGATCACTCTCCAAGCGATATGCTTTATCCCTTGGCTGATTAATTTTCATTGTATGGACCCTGTATTAACCACTAGGTAGTGTATATACATAACTCCTTCCCTCATAATTTCCTAGTATATTTGCAGTGATGCTTTTACTTATTACATCCCAATGTGCAAGTAAAAATGCTTTACTTCTCAATCACATCATCCTTCCTACAGACAAGGCATACTTTTACTGTACACATTGAAAATACCAAGCCATATTGAGGTTACAGTTTGGCACACAGCCTTTGGCAGCTCTCCTTTCCGATGTTCTTCTGTCCCACCACTGTCCTCACTATTTTCCCAGCCACATAAATAATTAGCATGCTGGCAGACATTCCTAAAAAGATGAGGTGTGGCTTTCTGTATGGAGCACTTTCACACAAAGACAATGAACTCATCTTGCCTTGACATTTTAGAACTTGATGGGATGCTGCTCTATATATTCCATACTTTACATTGCTCTGCTTTGCACACTGTGCTCTTCATTGCACATTCCACACTGTGTCACTCTATGCCCTCACTGAGAATTCTATAGTTCATACTACTCCACTGTATTCACCCTGCCTCTCTGTTGTGGCTCATCTGACTTGTCAAACATTGGGTTTCATTCATCATCATCGTAGTCTTTCTTCTATGCCTAAAAAGGCATATTTTTACTAATATTTTTATCAACTTTTTATTTTGTTGCTTGCCCGAAGGTGCTCTTTAAACACAAAAATCTGAATAATATGGGTTTCTGTGTTATGAATTATTATTTTGTGATCCTATGATCTTTGACATGTCTTATACAGTAGAAAGCAAAAATGGAGAAAGTCATACAAAAGATCAATAACCAAGAAATATCACTTGTAAAAAAAAAATGTGAAAAGTTTGCCAAAGGTAAAATTTCTTGTTGCCTATAGCAGCCAATCAGCTTCTAAAACCTTGTACACACAGTCAGATTATTGGTCAAATTTTCATCAGTTTTTTGTTTGATGCTAGTCTTAATTCGAAAGTGAAGAGGGTACTCACCATTAGAAAATTTTCTGACGACAGACTTCAACGTCAGAAGTGACGTAATGTGTTGAATTGTTTTGTATGTGTTCTTTCATTTTTGAGCATGCCTAGTCTTGTTCTTCAGATTAATTTTTTTGTCAGAAAACCATACTAATGAAAAGAAAATCGCATGTTGTGACAGTTGTAACCACGCCCCTGATGATGCACTTTTGGTGACGAAACCTTGGGTGGAGCTTGGGGTGTGTGATGCAGATCGTGGGCGGTGATGTGGCGGCCATCTTAGTGGTTTGAAACGCTGGATGTTTCTACATGCCTGTTTAACCTACATTAAATGTGAGTGGATCCATTTTTATCTTCAATAAATCGTTTGTATCGATCATTGCGCAATGAGCGTTCCTTTCTATTCTTACATATATGTGGATGCTGGAGCTTGCCTGCAGTAGGTCTTTTCTGGATGTGGAGTGATTCCCTTACCCTTAAGGGTCTTACATGAGGTGGAGCAGCTTTAACCGCATGGAACAGTGTTTGAGTGGAACAGTGTTTGTACGAAGGATCGATGATGCCGTTATTCAGTACATTTAAAAGTGTATACCCTATACACTGATGGTAAGAGTCAGTACTATTGGGTGATGGTGATGGTCTTTCTTTTCCTTCCATACATGAAGACACCTTAAATGGACTCTATGCTGATTGATTTTTTTATTTTATTTTTTTATGAATTTTACTATACATTTTTATTTTTAAGCGCTACACTTTCTTCTCTAGTTGTCATATCAGACCAAAACTTTCAAGCCTGCACATCCAGTTTTTGTCTGCCGAAAATTCGCCTGAGTCTTAACTGTAAATTTTCTACAGATTCAGAGAGAACATTTATTGCTATGAAAACCAAAAATGTTACCCTAATGCCACACACACACGGTCAGAATTTTCAACAACAAATGTTTGATGTGAGCTTGTTGTCGGAAATTCCGACCGTGTTTAGGCTCCATCGGACATTTGCTGTCGGAATTTCCAACAACAAAAATTTGAGAGTTGGATCTCAAATTTTCTGACAACAAAATCCATTGTCGGAAATTCCGATCGTGTGTACACAATTCCGACACACAAAATTGCACGCATGCTCGTAATCAAGCAGAAAAGCAGCACTGGCTATTGAACTTAATTTTTCTTGGCTCGTCGTACGTGTTGTACGTCACCGCGTTCTTGACGTTCGGAATTTCCGACAACATTTGTGTGACCGTGTGTATGCAAGACAAGTTTAAGCCAACATCTGTCGGAAATAAAGCCACGGTTTTGTTGTCGGAATGTCCGATCGTGTGTATGCGGTATTAGCATACTTTTTATACAACTGTACCTTACTGCATTGCTTCTTGCAAATTAAAGCTGAATTGATGGAAAAATAAAGTCTACCCATGAGCGATGGTGGGAAAATAATTCATATTTAAATTGTAAAGGTAAAGGGAAGAAAAAAATGTGAAATAAGCATTATAAATAAATACTCTACGAATGAGGAAAACGCTCTGCTACTTTAAAGTAATAATCATAATTCATGCATGATACCTCTTACCCTTTACTTTTAAATTCTAATGAAATCATTGCTACAGATTATGCATGTTTTGTACTAATGTTCTCTGATAAAAAAGACTACCACCACTATCTTTTCCAACTACTACTCCTGACAACAGCTGGACTCACTTGCTTCTTATGGGCTTGCCAAGAAAGTGGGAAAGCAAGTGTCACAGCATGACTAAATCTTGTATCACAATATAGACATGATGTACAGCTCTAAATGTCTGTACCATAAAGATAACTATACTTTTAGTGTTTTAGAGGATAATTGTCCTTTTAGTATAGCTATCCTTTAATTGCCCCTCCATCAAGCACCCACCAAAGTCTGATACTCACCTCTCTGCACTCTTGCCTGATCCTCTATATGCAGTCTGCTGAAGGCCACAAAGCTGCCCCTCCACCCATTACACCAAAGTCAGATACTCACTTATCTGCCCTCCTGCCTGATTCTCAATATGCAGTCTGCTGAGAGCCACAAAGCTGCCCCTCCACCCAGCACACACCAAAGTCAGATATTTACCTGCCCTCTCCTTGCTATGCCGTCTGCTGAGGGCCACAAAGCTGCCCCTCCACCCAGCACACACCAAAGTCAGATATTCACCTATCTGCCCTCCTGCCCGATCCTCGCTATGCAGCCTGCTGAGAGACACAAAGCTGCCCATCCACCCAGAACACACCAAAGTCAGATACTCACCTATTGGCATTTAGGATCAGAGTGCCAAGAATAAACCCTTTTAAACCAAGTAGTCCATTGGAGTAAATGCTTGTAGGTATATTGCTGTCCCTAACGGTGTTTGTAAAACTGAAGATGTAAAAAAAAAAGAAAAGTATAAAAAATATATAAATGTGTAAATAATGTTTAACAAAAAATGTATATAACAGAATAGTGATGACTGATGGAAAAACATGAATGTGATACTGCCCAGGCCAGACTAGAATCTACAGTGCCTTGCAAAAGTATTCACCCAGAAGGGGAGAAGAGGCGCCTCTGGGTGCAAATTTTCCTAAAAAGGTTTAATATACATAAATGGTCAAATGGCAACTCACATTTGAGAAGTTAAAATTAGGCATAAATGTAGTCCCAGCAACATTTATGCCTAATTTTAACTTCTCAAATGTGAGTTGCCATTTGACCATTTAAGTATATTAAACCTTTTTAAGAAAAATCTGCACCCAGAGGCGCCTCTTCTCCCCTTCTTGTTGTTTCAGTATACTGGGAACATGGTTTTTGTTCCCCCTGGACGGCTGCCGTGAGCGTTGATCGTCTCCCCCACCCCGCTTCCTTTCTCCTTTTCGTTCTCATTATCACCCTAGTTTAAATTTTGGACTTCCTTCAATACAATTATATTGATTGTGGACTTGAGGCCCCTCTATTTGCATGCATATATTATTATGCTTATTAAGCACTTCGATCAAATAATTCAGGGATAAAAATTGTTTTAGTTTTGCGCCTTCTACTTCTATAAAAAGTATTCATCCCCCTTGGCATTTTTCGTGTTTTGTTGGGGGATTTTAACTACCTGGAAATTGACTGAAGTAATGGCACTGCTGGAAAAGTTAAATGGCAACATTTTGTTAAACCTATCACAAGACAATTTTTTGGTACAGTTTACTGAGGGCCCGTCTAGGAATGATGCTCTGCTGGACCTGGTAATCTCAAACCATGCAGAGCTTATTACCAATATTCATATAAAAGAACATCTGGGTAGCATGGACCATAACATGATTTCATTTAATATTAGCTGTGGGCAACAAATACATACAGGAAATATAAAAACACTTAACTTTAAGAGAGCAAATTTTCCAAGGATGAGGGCTGCTCTCCAAGACTTAGACTGGGAGGGAATATTGCCATCGATGAACACAGAACAGATATGTGAATTCCTCAAAAAGACTGTATGCAAATTCACTTCAAAGTATATTCCCATGAGCAATACGTTTAACCACTTCAGCCCCAGAAGGGTTTACCCCCTTCCGGACCAGAGCACTTTTTACAATTTGGCACTGCGCTGCTTTAACTGGTAATTGCGTCATGCAATTCTCTACCCAAACAAAATTTGCATCCTTTTTTTTTCCCCACAAATAGAGCTCTTTTTTGTCACAAGTGATTGAAAAATGACAAAAAAAATTAATTAAAATGTACACAAAGTTGTCACTAAATGAAAGGCCTTCAGGCTTTCTAAGGGTGCAAATTTTTGCCCCAAGCTATTTGCTGAGAGGCATGTAGTAAGTATTTTGCAGATCTCGCTTTTTGTCACAAAGTTTTGAAAATTAAAAAAAAAAACAAAAACATTCTCTTTTTCTTTCTCAATTTTCCAAAACAAATGAGAGCTGCAAAATACTCACCATGCCTCTTAGCAAATAGCTTGCGTGTCTACTTTCCAAAATGGGGTCATTTGGGGGGATTTTGTGCTATCTGTGCATTTCATGGCCTCCGAAATTGTGATAGGTAGTGAGGAGTGAAATCACCATTTTACGCCGTTAGAAAGCCTGAAGGCGGTGCTTGGTTTTCGGGTTCCTGTACGCGGATAGGCTCCCAAAAAGTCTCACACATGTGGTATCCCTGTACTCAGGAGAAGCAGCAGAATGTATTTTGGGGTGTAATTTCACATATGCCCATGGCATGTTTGAGCAATATATCATTTAGTGACAACTTTGTGAGAAAAATAAAAAAACTTTGACCTGTCCTGGTATTTTATGCACAACATTAGAAGCTTATGCCACACATCACCCACTCTTTTAACCACTTGAAGACAAACCCCTTTCTGACACTTTTTGTTTACATGAAAAAAAAAATATTTTGCTAGAAAAATCCTCTGAACCCCCAAACCATATATATTTTTTTAAAGAAAAGGCCCTATAAATTAAAATGGTGGGTGTTGCAATTTTTTTTTCACACAGTATTTGCTCAGCGATTTTTCAAACGCAATTTTTTTGGAAGAAAAAACACTTTTTTGAATTTTAACACACTAAAACTAAAACACACTATATTGCCCAAATGTTTTTTTTTTTTTAAAGGTGTTTATTTTCATTTTTAAAGAACAAAAGGAAAACAAAACAAAAAAGTACAGACTGTCCTTACATATATGTATAGTGCAATCAGCAGCTTAATTCAGACAGTGAATAAATGATAAAGCAGTCTGGAGAAAACATAAATACTCCAAAAACAGAAACTAACACAATTCACACACACACTCATTCAAACTCACAGCACACATGACCCCACAACAGCAGTATATTTCCAGAAACCCACAGGCAGTAGATTTTTAAACATTTAAAGGAATCTCTATCCATTTGTGTAGGCGTATATCAAGTATGGATCACTCAATTACAGTAGCATAACACTCACTGAGAGAGCTGTGAAGAGAGGACATCCCCCCAGAAGTCCTCTGAGATGTCTAGCCATGGTTGCCATATTTTGGTGAACTTCTTAGGGCATGCCCTGCTTTCATAAATTAATTTGAATTTGGGGAGCATCCCATGAACAATGCGGAAAAAAGCGTGGGCCGAAAGGCTGCCCGTTTTCTTTCAATGTAGTAAAATAGTTTTACGTGCATAAAATAACAATATACATATCAAAGTCCTGGCATGAGTGCGAGGGACATGGTCATTTAAAACCCCCAAAAGTCCAACCTCCGCAGTATGAGGTATCGAGTAGGGATGAGCTTCGAGTTCAAGCCGAACCCATGTTCGTCTCGAACATCGGCTGTTCGGACATTCGCCGAATTTCGAACGTTATGGGCCGTTCGCGCCAAATTTGAGTGATGATTGGCCAAACATGCACTATGACCCACATGCTTGGCCAATCTGTCTAGCGAGCCGTAATTGGCCAATTATGGCTCAGGGGGTTTAGTACACGCCACACACTATATAAGGCCGCCTGGAAGTCGGCCTTGTGTAGTGTGTTGCGGCGTGGTGATAGAGAGAGAGATAGACAGTGTCATTTCATTTGAGTTAGATAGAGCAGGCAGGAGGCTAGTCAGTTAGCTGCAGTCAGTGTATTGTGTATATACATATATATGCATCCTAGGTGTTGTGTGTATATATATATATATATATATATATATATATATATATATATATATATATACACTGTATTCAGTTTAGCTAGATTTGTTCCTGTGTACTGCGTCCTTTGCACAGTGTGCACTTAAAGCTACCACAATTTCTGGTGTTCTTCTGATCCTATCCGCAGGCAGCTGCAGTAATTACAGTTGGTGTATTGTGTCATCTGCACAGTGTGCACCTAAAGCTACCCCAATTGCTGGTGTTCTGCTGATCCTATCCGCAGGCAGCTGTAGTAATTACAGTTGGTTTATTGTGTCATCTGCACAGTGTGCACCTTAAGCTACCCCAATTGCTGGTGTTCGGCTGATCCTATCCGCCGGCAGCTGTAGTAATTACAGTTGGTGTATTGTGTCATCTGCACAGTGTGCACCTAAAGCTACCCCAATTGCTGGTGTTCTGCTGATCCTAGCCGCTGGCAGCTGCAGTAATTACAATTGGTGTACTGTGTCCTCTGCACAGTGTGCACCTCAAGCTACCCCAATTGCTGGTGTTCTGCTGATCCTATACCGTAGGCAGCTGTAGTAATTACAGTAAGTGTACTGTGTCATCTGCACAGTGTGCACCTCAAGCTACCCCAATTGCTGGTATTCTGCTGATCCTATCCGCAGACAGCTGTAGTAATTACAGTTGGTGTACTGTGCCCTCTGCACAGTGTGCACTTAAAGCTACCACGATTGCTGGTGTTCTGCTGATCCTATCCGCAGGCAGCTGCAGTAATTACAGTTGGTGTACTGTGTCCTCTGCACAGTGTGCACCTAAAGCTACCCCAATTGATTGTGTTCTGCTGATCCTATACCGCAGGCAGCTGTAGTAATTACAGTAGGTGTACTGTGTCATCTGCACAGTGTGCACCTAAAGCTACCCCAATTGCTGGTGTTCTGCTGATCCTATACTGCAGGCAGCTGCAGTAATTACAGTTGGTGTATTGTGTCATTTGCACAGTGTGCACCTAAAGCTACCCCAATTGCTGGTGTTCTGCTGAGCCTATCCGCAGGCAGCTGTAGTAATTCAAGTTGGTGTACTGTGTCCCCTGCACAGTGTGCACCTAAAGCTACCCCAATTGTTGGTGTTCTACTGATCCTATCCGCAGGCAGCTGCAGTAATTACAGTTGGTGTATTGTGTCATCTTCACAGTGTGCACCTAAAGCTACCCCAATTGCTGGTGTTCGGCTAATCCTATCCGCTGTCAGCTGCAGTAATTACAGTTGGTGTACTGTGTCCTCTGCACAGTGTGCACCTAAAGCTACCCCAATTGCTGGTGTTCTGCTGATCCTATACCGCTGGCAGCTGTAGTAATTACAGTAGGTGTACTGTGTCATCTGCACAGTGTGCACCTCAAGCTACCCCAATTGCTGGTGTTCTGCTGATCCTATCTGCAGGCAGCTGTAGTAATTACAGTTGGTGTATTGTGTCATCTGCACAGTGTGCACCTAAAGCTACCCCAATTGCTGATGTTCTGCTGATCCTATCTGCAGGCAGCTGCAGTAATTACAGTTGGTGTCCTCTGCACAGTGTGCACATAAAGCTACCTGAAGACAATTGCTGTTGTTCTCATACTAATAATACTACAGGCAGGCAGTTGATTCTGCTAGCTGCAGTATAATCAGTATATATATATACATCCCAGCTTTGTGCAGCTACATCTCGTTGCAAGGCCATAAGTATGTCTGGAAGGCCAACAAGGAGAGGCAGACAGTCACAAGCCAAAAAAAGAGGGCAAGCAGGCCCTGTGTCTAGAGGCAACAGTGCTGGTCATGGACACGATGCATCCTCATCAGCACGTGGCCGTGGGACACGGTTGCCCTTTTTTTCAGTAGCTGGCCGTGTTGAGCCGCAACATGCCGAAGACCTGGTAGAGTAGATGACCAAGCCATCCTCATCCTACTCATCCTCTCTCACCCAGGCTCAGAGTACTTTGTCTGGCAAAGCAGCTGCCAACGCAGCCTGTTCCCTCGGCTCAATGGCATCAGTCACTCCTTCCCTAGCCCCACCATGTCCTCCTGATGAGTCCCCCAAACTGTTTCATGGTCCAGCAGGCATGGACAGGGACGTTACCTATCTTTCACGGCCCACTGGGTCACTCTGCTGGCAGCTGGGAAGGATGCAGGACAAGGGGCAGTAGTGTTGTTCCGCCACCACGCCTCCAAAATGCTACTAGTGGTGATTCTGACTCACCTCTCTCCTCCACCCCCTCCTCTTTCTCTTCCTCCATGGCCTCTTCCTGTGCTTTGCCCTCGGAACCAGCGGTGCTCCGTAGGCGTTCAAGGGGCTACACAAGTACGCAGGCAAGAAGATGCCATGCGGTGCTTGAGCTGGTGTGCTTGGGGGACAGGAGCCACACTGGGGCAGAGCTTCTGTCAGCTCTGAAGGGGCAGGCTCAGAGGTGGTTGACGCCACGCCAGCTTAAGCCAGGAATGGTGGTTTGCGACAATGACACCAACCTCCTCTTCGCCCTCCGACAGTTCACCCATGTTCCCTGTTTGGCTCACGTCCTTAACTTGGTGGTGCAGCGGTTCTTGGGCAGGTACCCGGGCTTACAGGATGTCCTTAAGCAGGCCAGGAAAGTCTGTGTGCATTTCCGCCAGTCATATAATGCCAATGCTCAGCTGGCTGACCTCCAAAAGGAATTTAACCTTCCCAAGAACCGCCTAATCTGTGACATGCCCACCAGGTGGAACTCAATGTTGGCCATGCTGCAACAGCTGCACGTGCAGCAGAGGGCCATCAATGAGTACCTGTGCGACTATGGCACCAGGACAGGGTCAGGGGAGCTTGTTTTTTTTTTTCCCCACGCAAGTGGGCCATGATCAGGGATGTCACCATTTGAGGAGGCCACGAGGATGGTGAGCAGTGACAGTGCATGCATCAGTGACACTGTCCCTCTTGTCCACCTGTTGGAGCACACGCTGCATGGAATAATGGACAGGGCACTTGAGGCAGAACAGAGGCAGGAAGAGGAGGACTTCCTTACCTCTCAAGGCCCCCTTTATCCAGACAGTGTTCCTGCATGCCCACCAATCACACAGGAAGAGGACAAGGAGGAGGAGGAGGAAGATTGTGTCAGCATGGAGGTGGAGCCTAGCACTCAGCATCAGCAGCAGTCTTTAAGGGATCATTTACAGTCCCAAGAAACCCATGGACTTGTACGTGGCTGGGAGGAGGTGGCTGCGGATCATGTCATCCTTAGTGACCCAGAGGACTCCGGACCGAATGCCTCAGCTAACCTATGCTGCATGGCCTCCCTGATCCTGCAAAGCCTGCGGAAGGATCCTAGTATTCGTCGGATCAAGGAGAGGGATCATTACTAGCTGGCAACCCTCCTTGATCCACGTTACAAGGGTAAGGTTGCGGACCTTATCTTGCCGTCGCAGAGGGAGCAGAGGATGAAACATCTTCGGGAGGCCTTGCAGAAAGGTCTGTGCAACGTGTTCCCAGAGACTGGGAGGTTACAAATTCCTGTTTCTGGACAACGTGTTGCTGAGGCTTCGTTCAGTCAAAGAAGGAGCAGTGGAGAAGGTGGCCGTCTGACCGATGCGTTCAGACAATTTTTTAGTCCGCAGCCCCAAGGTATGATCGGTTCCAGCAACCATCGCCAGCGTCTGTTTTACAGTGCAGGAATACCTAGGGGCAAGATCAGACTTGGACACCTTTTCCACTGAAAATCCTCTGGGTTACTGGGTCTTGAGGATGGATCACTGGCCAGAGCTTGCACAGTATGCAATTGAGCTACTGGCCTGTCTTGCATCCAGTGTTCTTTCGGAACACACATTCAGTGCTGCTGGAGGCTTTGTAACCGATCACAGGGTGCACCTGTCCACCGACTCGGTTGATCGACTGACCTTGTAACCGAATAATTTTTTTGAAATGTCAGATCCCTTTAAGACTGCCTATGCTGATGCTGAGTGACTATCCTGTTATGCTGAGTGACTATCCTCTTCCTCCTCAATGATCATGCTGATAGCTTGTAAGAACATTTTTGGTTCTGGGTGCCGCCATCAGTGGCTAAGGCCCAATTTTTCAGCCACTGTTTAACAGGGGCGTGTAATTGCAATTTTTGATGCAATATTTTGCAGGAGGGTTCGTTGCTGCGCTTCAACTACAGTATCTGTGAGTGTTTGCAGTGTTGTGGCACCAGCACCAGTGCCTAAGGCACAATTTTTAAACCCCTGTTTAACAGGGGCGTGTAATTACAATTTTTGACGCAATATTTTGCAGGAGGATTCGTTGCTGCGCTGAAACCACAGTATCTGTGAGGGGTTGCTGTGTTGTGGCACCAGCACCAGTGCCTAAGGCCCAATTTTTCAGCCCCTGTTTAACAGGGGTGTGTAATTACAATTTTTGATGCAATATTTTGCAGGAGGGTTCTTTGCTGCGCTCCAACTACAGTATCTGGGAGGGGTTGCAGTGTTGTGACACCAGCACCAGTGCCTAAGGCCCAATTTTTCAGCCCCTGTTTAACAGGGGCGTGTAATTACAATTTTTGATGCAATATTTTGCAGGAGGGTTCATTGCTGCGCTCCAACTACAGTATCTTTGAGGGGTTACAGTGTTGTGACACCAGCACCAGTGCCTAAGGCCCAATTTTTCAGCCCCTGTTTAACAGGGGCATGTAATTACAATTTTTGATGCAATATTTTGCAGGGGGGCTCATTCATGCGCCCACCAAGAGTAATTGTGAGGGCTTACAGTGTTGTGGCACCACCACCACCAAAGGCTGGGGAGAAGTCCTGGGTATCCTCTCGATACAGGGGACTTAGTCATCAGAGAAAGCTTGACTCCCAATTAATATTCTGCACATCTCAAAGAGAAGCAAGCCTAATTTTGGCTTGGGCAGAACTTTACATTCTGGTCATGACCACTATGTATATTCCAAGCATGGAAAAAAGACAGGTAGACTTCCTCAGTCATCAATGCCTGGATTCCGGAGAACGGTCTCTTTACACAGAGGTCTTTTGAGCTTTCTGTCATAGGTGGAAGACAGCTGATGTGGACACTTGCATGAACAGGTTTAACAATAGACTGGACAGATTTGTTGCCAGAACCAACGATTCTTCAGTCTTTGCTGTAGATGGTCTGGTGGCTCAGTGGAATCAGTGAAAACTGATCTACGCCTTCCCCCCTTGAAGCTTCCAAGCAGCCTACTCCTCATAATTGAGATGGAGGCCATTTCAGTCATTCTCATTATCATTATTATTATACATGATTTATATAGCGCCAACAGTTTACGCAGCACCTTACAATGTAGA
Organism: Lithobates sylvaticus; assembly: GCA_028564925.1. NCBI lineage: Eukaryota > Metazoa > Chordata > Amphibia > Anura > Ranidae > Lithobates > Lithobates sylvaticus. The sequence continues at coordinate 289,663,810 of CM053027.1, read as the reverse complement.
GGGGGGACAATACAATTACAGTACAGTTCAATACAGAAGGGACAGGAGGGCACTTATTGCACTGAATTGGCAATGAACTGGTAGACCCTCTGTGGGCCCTCATGGATTGTCCTGATCTTCTGTCCTGGGGATCGGTCTACCATCCTGCTTCTCAGTCGCTGGTTTCAATGGCTTGGCAGTTGGGGCCTAGGTCCTGAGGCACAGGGGCATATCAGATTAGTTTATCCCTACATTTTTGAAGGCTAGGTGAACAAGGCTAGGCTAAGTGAACTTCTCTCAAGGTCTACCATTGCACCTGGAAAGGATATTTCACTTGGTGTAAAGTAAGGTAATTCCATCCCAGGAAGTATTCTGTGGGATAACTTCTGTCTTTTCTCCAGTCTAGTCTCTATTAATCTCTGTGCCTCCTCTGCCCTCAGCCCATGGAGATTGGGGATAAAGAATCTCTGATCTCACAGAAGCATAGAGTTTCCATTCTGCTGCTTTCCTGACTGCTGCCATACATGCAACATATACACATGCTTCATACACATACATACAAAACACATCAAACACACTGCATACATAAACCACAAACACTTTCTGGTGGCATCTTCCCATATCCCCACTCCTGCTGGTGTAAACCCAATCGGAGTAGCTCACTCCAGCCTCCTCCACTTTGCCCCTGCACAGCTCTTCTTCCTCCATGTGGCAGGCAAAGCTCCTCCTCCGTATAGCAGACACAGTTCCTCCTCTTCTCTCTCCTCTTCTTGTAGCAGACACAGCTCCTCCATGTTGTCCTCTCACTCATCCTAATCATCCACTGATAGCCAGTACTTGCAGTGCAGTGTGCCTGACTCAGAGAAATTATGTTACACATGCTGCGGTTTGTTTACATCTCCATAATTCCGGATGTAAGCAATCTGATAATGACCTGGCAACTGGAGCTAAATCCTAGTACTGCTGTGTCATTTCCTGCAAGTTTCTAGCTATGGAAATTAACCTTTTCACTGCAACAAAGCTGAACTGGTACTAAAATTCAACTTGCTGTGAGGCATTGCAATTTTTAACTTTTAGCCTGGCACAAGACCATGAGTTCTATGTTATGTTTCTTTTAATGCCGACCTCCACTGCCTCCAAGACACAACACACAATGGGCTGCAAACCAGTGATGGGTCACAGCTGTATCACAGCCTGGAGCCATCTTTAAAACTACTATGTTCTGATGGGGACCCCTGAAAACCTTACAGATTTTATGCAGCTACTTTAATGCTTGCCATAGAATAGTAGATTTTTGAGTGCGTGTATGAACACTCTTACAAAAATTCTCATTACTTTAAATGACTTAATGAATGTCTTTCGAGAGTCCTGAAGGGAAACAATATACAGTGTTAGAAGTTTGTTCATTTGAGAAAACTTTTCATCCTGCTCCTTCAAATTTTCTTGTCACTGCAGTCAAAGAAAAAACTATTCCCCTACCAAGTTGTGTTCCCTCACGAAAACTGGAGCCGCGGGATATTGGGCCTTTCCGCATTCTCTGTAAGATCAACCCAGTGGCCTACGCATTAGATCTTCCTTCCAACATGCATATTTATAACCTATTCCATGTTTCCTTATTAAATTCCTTTGGTGTGCAACCACTATACCTCCTCTGTACCACATCCTCGCCTGATTCAGGTTGACAACCATGAGCAGTATGAGATACAATCTATCATTGACTCCTGTAGGTTTAGTTTGCGCATACAATACCTTGTTCATTGGAGAGGTTGCGGTCCGGAGGAATGCTCTTGGGTCTCATCCTTAGACGTACATGCTCCTGCCCTTCTCCCTGCTTTCCATAGACGTTTTCCCCTCAAGTCTGGTGCCCCTATGAGAGGGAGGGGTCATTGAGCAGGGGGTACTGTCAGGGCTGGGCTTTTAGCAGCTCTCTTCTCTGTGCTCAGGCTGCACAGCTACATAGTTACATAGTTACATAGTTATTCAGGTTGAAAAAAGACACAAGTCCATCCAGTTCAACCATAAAAAATTAATAAATAAATAAAATAAATAATATCGTACAATCCAATATACCCATTTCTATACCCACAGTTGATCCAGGGGAAAAAAAATCCTTCCTGATCCCCCAAGAGGCAATCACATTTTCCCTGGATCAAATTTACCTATAAATGTTAGTACTCCGTTAGCTGTCTGATAATTACCAGCCACTCATTGTTTCCACAATGACTCACCTGATTACCAATACCTGCCTCATTAGTACAGCCTACAGCCAGTCCCTTTTTGCTATTTAAACTGCTGTGCTCATTCCTTTGGTGCCTTCACCTTGGTCAACATATCCAGTGTGTCTCTCTGCTGTGTTCCTATTGGACTTTGTCTGGCTGACGTTTCTTCTGGTTCCTGATCCTGATCTTTGGCTTCAGACTATGGTAATTCCTGGCTCCCTGATTCTAGCTCGCCTGATTACCGGTTTTGGCTTCCTAACCCTGGCTTCTGTTTTTGACTGTTTCTGATCTGTATTATTATTACTACTACATTAAAGGTGTAATGTTGACTGCATTTTTTGTCTCTGCCTGATTCATGGTCCCTGACAGACTGTTACTAGCTTACGGCTAGCCTTTCCTTTGGTTTCTTTCATGTTTTCTCTCTTTTAGTTGTTTGTTTTCTTAATACCACTTTTTGTGCTTGCAGCATTAGTTTAATTTACAGCTGGTGCGTGAGTCACTTTCCATATAATTATGGGAATTTGATCTTAATTTAAAACTTCCTAAGAAAGAAGTCCAGGTATTACTTTTTTCTACGACATGATTAAGCTTCATCTTGATGCTAAACCTTGCCGACTGACAGAAAATCTAGTAAGCTAGTTGGCTTACTAGTAAGCTTCTTTAATAACATTGGGTATCCCAATAAGGAATCAAAAAGGACCCAAAGAACACTATATGGGGGTACAGACCAAGAGCTAAGCTGGCTAAATTGGGCAGCGACATTATGGGGCTACAGGTTCAGGTAATTCAGCCCACTTCCTATACTGTATGTGTTTTATGGAGAATATAGTGTTTTATATAAACATATAAATCAAGGAAGTTCTTTTTGAAAACTTTTTTTTTTTTTTTTTTGGATAGAGTTGGGAAGGATTAGAAGATGCTCTCTGTTAAGTATTTTTATTTTTTTTATTGCTGCCAGTGTCCCTATTGGGGAGATTCAATGAGAGGAAATCCTAAATTTTAGAGTTGTCCACAGAACAAGAGGGAAGGGGAAATATTTCTGGGAAACTGAGCCAGCCACTTCCACCCCTACCACAGCCCAGCGCTTCAGTGAACACTAAAGGGGCAGAGCAGATTGATGAGAACTGAGTGATCAGCGTTCTTTGATTACCCAGTTACAGTCTCTGGCTCTCTGCTTACTGAAGACTGAGAACTGAGTGATCAGCGTTCTTTGATTACCCAGTTTTTGGTCTTAGAAACGGCAGAGGACAGATGCAGCTGGGATCGGTGGTGCATCCAGCTAGATGAATATACATGTTTTTGGAATCCCAAACTAATATTTTAGGTAGTAATTGCACTCATGATTTTCCATAAAAATGTAATGTAGTGCAGCTTACTATTCCTTAGATGTAGTAACTGCATTAGCTTTCTTTATTCAGGCTAAGCACATTTTCAGCTGCTTCCCACCCCCTATGAATGGACAGTAAAGGAAAAGCAGCAAACTAATGAGCTCACCTTTCTGTCACTCTGCTCTCACCTCCCATTGGTATACTCCTTGCAGTGCATCACATCTGACTGGCTCCTTTTGCTGCTTCTCCCTCCCCCTTTTTCCGTTCTGCTCTATGCTGCTTTCACTAATTAATTATGTATTTACGAAGACATGGTTGCATTGATACATATACAGTAATATATCTGACTGGAGTTCAGCTTTAAAACCTTGAGAGGTAAAACCTCGAGGTAAATCCCCTGATAGGACACTGGTAGCATAAAAAAAACTGATTGGTGTTTGGAGTTTAAAAACTGAACTCCCGGTATGGTTTTGTAGCATAGCTACACTGGTCTAGGTTGGACCAATGTAAGGATACATTATATATATATATATATATATATATATATATATATAAACATCGAGGTAAATCCCCCTGATAGGACACTGGTAGCATAAAAAAACTGATTGGTGTTTGGAGTTTAAAAACTGAACTCCCGGTATGGTTTTGTAGCATAGCTACACTGGTCTAGGTTGGACCAATGTAAGGATACATTATATATATATATATATTTATATATATATATATATATATATATATATATATATATATATGCACTATACCTATGGACCAGAGGTGTAACTGGAACCTTAAGGGCCCTGGTGCAAGAAACCATAAAGGTCCCCCCCTGGCCCCCAACCAGGGCCCTTCCAACTGATCCCACTGATGGGCCCTATACTCCCATCGTGGGACCCTTTATCACAGTCTTGCAGCAGTGGTAGAATGCCAGAGCCCAGTCTCAAAAGTGCAACCTTTGTGACCATAATAGTTTCGTCACTGGTGTCAGTAGTAGCCTCAGCTGCACAGAATGAATGAACAGTAATAGTTCTGTACAGAGATTCTCATTCATTTAGAAACTGAGGCACCTATGAATAAATAAAAAACAAAACAAAAAACAGAGTCAGTGATCGGTACCAATCACTGATTCTATTTAATAAAGCATTGAAAGGACAGGTAAATTACACATTTACCTGCCCCTTTCTCGCTCTTCATTCTGACAGATCCACCGCAGCAGCCAGCGGGAGGTGGGAGGGGGAAACCCAGCAGCGCTACGGTGGGGGGAGGGGAACACACAGGGGCCAGGGCAGCGGGACAGGGATAGGGAGGTGGCGGAAGCAGCATGTGGAGGAACCGATGCCCTCCATTTTCCTTCTGCAGCAGCTGAATTTCTGCGGGAGGGAGAGGAGGAGAAGCGGGCATTCAGCAGGTACATGGTGGGATCGCTTCCTCTACATGCTGCCGCACCTGCAGCCCTCCCATCCTGGCGTACAAGTCAGCCACACTTGCCTCCTGGAGCATGGGGCTGGGTCATAATTTTGACCTGAACGATCGCTGCTATGGACAACTGTGGAGGCACAGAATCACTGCAGTAGTCTGTGTTACTACAGTGATTACTGTGATCTACTGTGCCAGAGGGTTGCTCACTCAGCAGGGCCACCATTATCCAAATGCCTTTTTTCAATGAATATAAAGCATTCACTGATTGGAGATTGTGATGTCACTGCCCCACCATATTCAATATAAGAATGTCTTATATTGAAAAAAATAACATCGCTTATCCACCTAATCTCAATCAGAGAAAGCTTTGAATTCATTCAAAAATGTAAACATTCTCTAAATGGTGGTGAGCAGCTAACCTCCTGTGTTCAGAAGGCAGCAGGCCGGCTGCTCAGCTAGGGACCCCTGGAGTAACGGTGTCTACTACCCTCCAGATGCATCGGCCACGTATGGTATACACAATATACATAGTTACATCGGTCCAAGCTGGAGAAATGTTACTTTGTATAAAATATAATCTAAAATCATTTTCTACTCCATTAAAAAAACAAAAAAGTTTTGGCTATATATAAAATTTATTGGACAGGGAATGGATGAGCCAACGAAATAGAGAGTTAAGCCTCGTACACACGATCGGATTTTCCATCAACAAAACTTGTCTTGCATACAAATGGTACACAACTGTCGGCCAACAAACACGAACATAGCGACATATTACGTGTTTTTTCAGCTCTTTGGCGCCACCCTTTGGGCTCCGTCTGCTAATTTCGTGTTAGTAGAAGTTTGGTGAGTGTTGATTCGCGCTTTTCATTTCATGCTTTTCATTTTGCGCTTTTCATTTGTGCTTTTCATTTCGCTCTTTTCAGTTGCGAATGTTGCGTAATCGGAGGAGATAAAGTGTTATTTATAATTGGCCTTGGAGTTATTGCTTTGACCCAAGTCCAGTCCAGGAACAGAAGGAGGAGGATTTCTTGGACCAAAAATTGGTTGCTATATTAATCTTGACCAATTATGTCATATGCCTTTGCTGTGGGAGCTCCAGGAGAATAATCCGGATGTTTTTCGAAATTATCTCCGGATGAAGGACCCCTGCTTTCACCAACTCTTGGCATTTTTGACCCCCTATATTAAGAAGCAGGACATATGCATGAGGTTTTAATTTTATTTTTTGGTTGAATAATAATTGTTTGATTTGGTATATTTTCTATATGATTGGATGCATAGAATGCACTTTTTGGTTAAGTTCTAGAGGCAGATATCATGTCTAATTTTATTTGTTTTATTTTTTTAATGCTCAATAAACAAATTGTGGAGAATAATACTTGGCTATGTGTTTTACTTCAAATGACAGTTTGGGAGTAGGCAGTTACATTTTAAAAAATACAATGTAAAATTAACAAGGGACAACAACATAGTTGTATCTTTGATCTTAAAAACTACGGGATAATGGTGTTGTGGGAACTTGCCCAAATAAAAAAATAGCAAGCATAATAATATTATTCTTGATATCACTAGAAAAAAAAAAAGCATTTGAAAATTTGTTTGCAATAACTCCATCTGTATCACCAGCAAAGCAGCTTCACTATTATCCCATTACAGAAGAAGAGAATTGTGCGCTTCATTTGGAGATTTCATAATTTGCCACGTCACGAATGTTAATTCTCCATTACGAACGCTAGTTTACAAGACCGACCGCTTCTGGCTCCTCCTTGCTTCCGAGCATGCGTGTTTGTACTTTGGTCCGATGGACTTGTGTTCATACGATCGGAAAATCCAACAACAGACATTTGTCCGTGAAAAATTTTAAACCTGCCATCCAACATTTGTCCGCGGAAAATCAGAAAATCACAATAATTGTCCGATGGATCGTACAAACGGTCGGATTTTCCGCCAACAGCCTGTCATCACACATTTCCTGTCGGAAAATCCGATTGTGTGTACGAGGCTTAAGAATTAATCAAAGTGCCGATAACTGTGATGATGATGGTGGTAATGGTAAAGATGGTAATAATAGTCATACTCATATGAGTGGAGAGAAGAAATAAAGGAAGAGGGATGATAAGATGGAGGAGGAGAAAAATGGATAGTTGACAACAAAGCTGAGAATATGAAATTTGTAGATTGTTTTAAAAAGGTCTGGATGCATTCTTAAATGCCCATAATATAACTGGATATTAATATTTAGATTAATATTTTAAGTGGTTCTTTCTATGCATTACGATAAAAAGCCTTCTGTTTGCAGCAGCCCCCCTGACCCCCCCCCCCCCTTATACTTACCTAAGCCCCATCTCGATCTAGTGATGTTGCATGAGAGTCTCGGCTTTCTGGGACTCCCCTCCTTATTGGCTGAGACAGCAGCGGAGCGTCATTTGCTCCGGCTGCTTTCTTTTTTTTCAAATATGATTTTTATTTATTTTAAACAAAGAAAGACAAAGAAAGACAAATAGGCACAATTGAACATATCATGTACAAGAATTACAATGCTTTTCCACAACAACAACAGCGTATACACTTGGGCTTACAGTATGTCAGTCCCGTTGTCAGTGTCTTTCGGCGATTATTTATCCTCCCAGCAACCCAGTGGCCCGCTCCACTATCAGGCCCCTGGTGTGGGTGGTGCTTTGGTCTCTCTAACTGGAACCGGGCTTCCTCTTTGTAGCTCTTTGTAGGGAAAGCTCAGTGTGGACTTTCGGTAGCTTGTCCTATCTTTATTCGTGAAATTGTGCCATATGTGGAGATAGGAGTGGAGAGAATAGAAAGGTTAGAAGGAAGAAAGTAAGAGAGAGATAGGGAGGGCTCGGGGAGGGGTGGAGGGTAGTTTGGGGGTAGGAGGGGGGGGGGGTCCGGGGGGGGAACTAGCTTACTGTGTTTTAGTCTGGTTTTATTGTTCATTAAGTAGCCAGAAGGGCCATTCCTTCGTCAGAGAATATGAATATGTTCCATAGCATCCATGTCTGTGAGTGTAGTTCCTGCTTGTTCTGTGCTGTGAGGACTAGATCCTCCAGTCTCTTGATCTCCTCCACTCTGCGTAGCCACAGCCCTATCGTTGGCGGTACTCTCTTTTTCCATAAGAGAGGGATGCAGGATTTGGCTGCATTCAGTAAGTGCCTTACAATCATTTTTTTGTATTTTTTAGCTGGTATTGTAGTGGCGTGCAGTAGTATAAAGGCTGGGTCGTCACTGATCGTGTAGTCCGTGAATTTCTGTATGATCTCTCGGACTGAAGACCAAAAGCTTGTTAGCAGAGGGCAGGACCAAAAGACGTGGAGGAGGGTCCCCTTATCTGTTTGGCATCTCCAGCATCTGTCTGACATGTCAGGGAAATATTTGTGTAGTTTATCAGGGGTGTAATACCACCTGGTAAGAATTTTGTAGTTAAGTTCCTGTAGTTTTGTACAAATGGTTGTCTGTAGGGAAAATCTAATGATTGCTTGTCTTTGGGCGTTGGAAAGCGTGTACCCTAGCTCCGTCTCCCATTTATTTATGAAGGTCAGGTCGGGAGTTTCTATCGGGGAGTTGAGTAGGGCGTATGTTTTGGACAGTACTTGAGGTAGGGGTCCCTCTTCATTACAGTACCTTTCAAAGGTCGTCAAGGCACGTTTGAACTGTGCTGGCCGTGGGATTGAGTGCAGGAAGTGGTGTAGTCTAATTGCTTTCCAAAACGGTAGTTTGAAAAGCCCTGCCTCGTCCATGAGAGATTCAATGGATGGCCATGCCTCGTTTATCAAAAAATGTGATGCTCGGTCTCTGCCGTTTCTAATTAGTGTCTCATATCCCTCCTGTTCCATTCCGGGTGGGAATGCGGGATTGCCTAATATCGGATATAGAGGTGAGTTTTCTGTGGATATGGGCGTTAGCAGTAAGGTGGATGTCCCTATCCTCAGTGTCGTTCCTATGGTGGGGTGTGTTTTAATTATAGGGGGCAACCTGTCATAGCACCATACCGCCCCTTTTAACGAGGGTGGGCATTGTGCCTGTTCCAGTTGTACCCACAGTTTGTTTTTGTCGTGTCTGTTCCAGTCAATGATTCTACCCAGATGTACCGCCCTGTAATAGTTTTTCAAGTCTGGGAGGGCCAGGCCTCCCTGTGTTTTGGGTAGTGTAAGGTATTGTCTGCGCAGTCTCGGTTTCGAGTTTTTCCATACAAATTTGGTGAAGATGGAGTGTATTTGTTTAAAGTATTGGGGTGGGATCTGAATCGGCAGTGCTTGGAGTAGATATAGGAATTTGGGGAGTATTGTCATTTTGAGTAAGTTGCATCTGCCGAACCATGAGTGAAGTCCTTTGGTCCAGTCTTCCAGTAGTAATCTAGTTCTAGTCAGTAGTGGTGGAAAGTTTAGCTCGAAAATACGCTTTAGGTCTTTAGGGATCTGGGTACCTAGGTATTTAAGGGATGAATCTGACCACTTAAATCTGAATTGTGACTTCAGTAACTCTGAGCTCTTTGGTGGTAAGTTAAGTCCCATCGCTTCTGACTTGTCGAAGTTAATTTTGAGGTTGGCTAGTTGTCCGTATTTGTCAAACTCTCTGAGGAGATTAGGTAACGAGATCGCAGGGTTGGTGAGTACGAACATAAGGTCATCTGCATACGCGGCTATTTTGTATTGGGATTTGTTTATTGTCACACCAGTGATGTCGGGGTTGGATCTTACTGTACATAAAAAGGGCTCTAATACTAGGGCATATAGAAGGGGGGACAATGGGCAGCCTTGTCTAGTCCCGTTCGTAATTGGGAATGTGTCCGACAGTATTCCATTGGCCTTTACTTGCGCTGTGGGTATGGAGTAGATGCTACGAATCCAATGCATCATTTTACTTCCTAGGCCTATGTGTCTGAGTACTGACGTCATGAACTCCCAGTTTACCCGGTCGAACGCCTTCTCAGCGTCTGTGCTGAGAAGTACGCATGGGGTTTTGGATTCGGTGACTGCATGTATGAGATTTATCACTTTTGTGGTGTTATCCCTAGCCTCGCGGGCCGGGATAAATCCCACTTGGTCCAGGTGTATCAAGTCTGGCATGAATTGGGTCAGTCTGTTGGCCATGATCTTAGTAAACAATTTCAGGTTCGTGTTTAGGAGCGAAATAGGCCTGTAGCTACCGCATGCCGCAGGATCTTTGCCCTCTTTCGATATTAGTGATATATGTGCCCTCAGGGTGTCTTTGGGCGGCATTTTCCCTTCTCCTAGACTGTTGAACATTTTCAGCATGTGTGTACCTAATAGTGGCAATAGGGTCTGGAAATATTGCAGGGTGAACCCGTCGGGGCCTGGTGCTTTGCCTGGCTTCGTTCCCCCTATTGCCCGCTGTAGTTCCTCTAATGTGATGGGAGCTTCTAGTTCCGTCCTGGCTTCTGGGGGGAGTTGAGGGATCTGTGCGGCTGTGATGTAGTCCTGTAGTGTGTTTTCTGTCTGTGAGCCCTTCGGAAGGTTGTATAGAGTGGAGTAGTACTCCCTAAATTCTTCTGCTATTTGGGTTGGTGTGGTCTTTTTCTGTCCTCTTGTGTTCACGATCTGCGGGATGTATGTGTTGAGTCGTTGGGTTTTAACCGCCCTGGCCAATTGTCGCCCGCACTTGTTTCCGTGTAGCTCCCAACCGGCCCCCCTCCCACTCCGTAACACCCCAAGGTCCTAACCAGGTATCAAACGTGTGAGGGGGGGTCTCCTCGCCTCTGCTCCAATGTGGGATTTCTCCGTGGTGGGCCAAGCCTGGTCTCAAGAGTTGCCCGAGCTCCGGAAAGTCAGGGGGGCATAAAAATCAGATGGCAGGTGGGGGGGGATGAATAGAGCAGGCGGGCCGGGCAGTGAGATGAGTATTCAAGAGTCGCTTACCTCTGGTGAGGGAGGGTGTTCGGAGGGCATCAACCGCTGTGGTGGAAGAGTCTCTGCAGTCGGGGTACAGTGTGTTGTCCGTATGGGGTGTCGTTCGGCTTCTTTTAGTCTTCTCTCGGTGCGCCTCCAGGGATGTACCGCTGTCTGCTCCTGTTCCTCTGGGGCCTCGGGGATCCCGCTCTTCTCATCCTTGCTGGTCCGGATCTCGAAGGGGGGTTCTGGAGTATCTGCAGCCAATCCGGTACGTCTATAGGGTCGGTTTCCAGGAACTCAAATAGTGCCGGGAGGTCCGCTGGTGTCCGGAGGGTGAGGGCGTGCTGTGCTTTTTTAAATGTTACAGAGATGGGGAAACCCCACCTGTAGGTTAGGCCCGCGTCTCGTGCTGCTGAGAGTAGTGGCTTGAGAAGGGCTCTCCGTTGCAGAGTTTGTCTGGATAGGTCCGGCATTATTTTAATTTCGGCTCCGTCAAACGATACGTTCCTCTTCTCCCATGCCGCTCGCAGGATCGTTTCCTTATGGGCATATTGATGTATCCTGCATATCACGTCCCTCGGTCTGTCGGTGTCTGATGAGCGGGGGCCCAGGGCCCTGTGGATCCGGTCAAAGGATCAAAGTCAATGAACCAATGAGGAGAGAGAGGGGGCAGGGCTGAACCGCGACTCCATGTCTGAATGGACACACAGAGCAGCAGCTCAGCTCGGGTGCCCCCATAACAAGCTGCTTGCTATGAGGGCACTCGGCTGGAGGGAGGAGCACTGGTGGGGGAACCCGAGAAGGGGAGGTTCTGGGCTGCTCTGTGCAAAACCATTACACAGGGCAGGTAAGTATAACATGTTTGTTTTAAAAAAAAAAAAAAAAAAAAAACAAGACTTTATTACTTGAATCATTACTATTTAGGGGTAATACTGTAACACCAGGGGTAGTTTAATAAAAAAAAAAAAAAGTATTTATTTTTTATTTTACCCGCTTGCTGACTGTATACTCTATATATACGGTGGCAAAGATCACAGGATCCTACTATGTGATCCTGCACTTCCGGGTCTGGGGCGTGCGCCACTGGCGGCCTGCTCCCGCTGTGTTTAGACACAACGGGAGCTGATTGGTGGGTACGGCGGCCTCGATGTCCACTGACACCCGCTGATGCTTCGGTACAGAGGAAAAACATCGCTCTTCCTATGTAAAAAAGGCAGATCTTCGTTCTTTCACTACAGAAGACATGGATCCTGTGTCTTTGCTAAGTAGGGTCACCAATCCATGCCTTCTACTAGTACAAGCACCTCCCTCACAATAGAAAAGCACTGGTCAGACACCAGTGGCGGCCACTCCATTAGGGGCGCAGGGGCACAACCCCCCCTCAATCTATGCATCTGGCCCCTAATCTACATGCAGGGTGCCAGACGCATGAATTCCAATGGGGTTTTGTTTTTGTTTTTTTTTAAGAAGCACATGATTAGAACACGAGGCTCTAAATGGCTTCAAAAAAGGATGGGCTCTAATATTTGCTATTGTCTTCCTGATTTCCCTCCCAGCCAATCAGGAAGGGGGTCCTGTGACCCGATTTGCCGACAGGAGAAGGCACAGTATTGGCCGCCGAGGAGGAGATGCATGGGGAAACCACAGAGGAGGAGAAGCAGGGTTGTGTGTTGTACTGCCGTTCGACTGAGCGACGGGGGGGGGGGGGGGGGGGGGGGGGATTTTGACTGACCGAGCGAACAACCGTTTGAGGGACCGAGCGAACAACCGTTTGAGGGACTGAGCGATGGCAGGTGGTTTGTTGTCTGCCCGCCCCCCCAAAAACAAAATTGAGCACCAGATGTCACTGTCAGGCCCACATTTAACCCTTTGATCGCCCCTGATGTTAACCCCTTTCCTGCCAATGTCATTAGTACAGTGACAGTGGATATTTTTTAGACCCAAAAAGTGTCAGTTAGTGTCCTGACTGTCTGTCGCAACATCGTAGTCCCGATATAAGTCACTGATTGCTGCCATTACTAGTCCAAAATAAATAAATAAATAAAAATATCCCTCATTTTGTAGACACTATAACTTTTGCACAAGCCAATCAATATACGCCTATTGGAATTTTGTTTTACCAAAAATATGTAGCAGAATACATATTGACCAAAATTGGTGAAGAAAGTAGATGTTTTTAAAAAATTTGTTTCATAGCAAATACTAAAAATATATATATATATTTTTTTTCAAAATTGTTGGTATTTTTTTGTTTATAGCGCAGAGGTGATCAAATACCATCAAAATAAAGCTCTATTTTTGGGGGGAAAAAATACATCAATTTTGTTTAGGTACAGTTTTGAACAACTGTGCAATTGTCAGTATAAGTAATGCAGTGCTGCGTCGCAAAAAATGGCCTGGTCATAAAGGGGGGGGGTAAACCTTCTGGAGCTGAAGTGGTTTTAAAGGGTATGCATTATAACAAACAGACACAATGAAGGGGTAGTTGATCCAAAGAATATCCAATTGCCTCCAGAGGGATCAGGAAAGATTTTTTTTCCCCCACTGGAACAAATTAGATCATGCTTTATTGGGGTTATTTTGACTTCCTCTGGATCAACTGTGGGTATGGGATTGTGTATATGGGGGGGGGGATTTAACCCCTTCAATACCCGCCCATAGTCATATGACGCCCACAAGGTGGATCTACCGCCTGGCCGGCGGCACGTGCGCGCCCGCGGCGTCGCTCGGGACCCGGTGCGGGTGCCCGGCGGCCTCGATGTCCGCCGGGCACCCGCGATTGCCCGTTAAAACAACGGGACCGCGCGGGACCGTGGAACTGTGTGTGTAAACACACAGCTCCACGTCCTGTCAGCGAGCAGGAGACCGATCATGTGATCCCAGCACGGAGGAACACATGATCGGTCTCCTCCCCTTGAGTCCCCTCCCCCCACAGTTAGAATCACACATTTAGGGAAAACATTAACCCCTCCCCGCCCCCTAGTGTTAACCCCTTCCCTGCCAGTCACATTTACACAGTAATCAATGCAATTTTATAGCAACGATCGCTGTGTAAATGTGAATGGTCCCAAAAATGTGTCAAAAGTGTCCGAAGTGTCCGCCGCAATATCGCAGTCACGAAAAAAAAAATCGCAGATCGCCACCATTACTAGTAAAAAAAAAAAAAAATGCAATAAATCTATCCCCTATTTTGTAGACGCTATAACTTTTGCGCAAACCGATCAATATACGCTTATTGCGATTTTTTTTACCAAAAATATGTAGAAGAATACGTATCGGCCTAAACTGAGGAAAAAAATAGTTTTTTTTAAAAAAAAATGGGATATTTATTATAGCAAAAAGTAAAAAATATTGTGTTTTTTTTCAAAATTGTCGCTCTTCTTTTGTTTATAGCGCAAAAAATAAAAACCGCAGGGGCGATCAAATACCACCAAAAGAAAGCTCTATTTGTGGGAAAAAAAGGACGTCAATTTTGTTTGGGTGTAACGTCGCACGACCGCGCAATTGTCAGTTAAAGCGATGCAGTGCCGAATCGCAAAAAGTGCTCTGGTAAGGAAGGGTAAAAAATGGCCCGGTGCTCAAGTGGTTAATATATTTTTTTTGTTCTCTTGAACTAGATGGGCTTGTTTATTTTTTTAACCTCACATAGAACCCATACACACTTTACAACTTTTTTTGTCTGATTTACTTTAGATTTAGCAAAACCATGTAGTGATAGGGTGTGCGTGAGTGCGTACTAATTGAAACGCTTAAGGTTTGACCTCATATTATATGGTTTTGGTAAATCTGAAAGAAAAAAATCTACATAAAGTTGTATAGTATGTATCACACACTATGTAACTAGGACAGACACAGTTATTGGATGTGTGAAGGTAAGCAAAGGGTTTAGCAGACAGTCCCTAGGAGGGACACAGTAGGGGTTAGCTCAGTAAATGGTTAATGTACAGAATGTAAGAAAGGGGTGATTACACAATACAATGGGGTGGATTTCTAGAAAGAGTAGGTCCTGTCTGCTGTGAGCAGTAATAAACCAAATGCCATCCTGTAGAACCTGAAGCACTGTCTGTGCTAATACCAGGAGCAAACCCAGAACAATGAGCGTTCTTGTAGGAAATGAGGAGTGTTAGGAAAGCGGTGGCCTGTCAGCTGTCAGTGTATGTACAGGAGCTGCCTCTTCCATTGCTCCACTCCATAGGAAGTGTGTAACCATTGACGCTTTCCTGTCTCTGCTAAGGAAAACCTTTCCCTTCCCCTTCCTACAGCTGGAGCAGGAGGAGCAGCCTGCATTCCGAGCAGAGAGGGGACATCACACAGCTAGACGGTAGGTGACAACATGACATCTGCTCATATCTCTGCCTCCGACATTGTCTGCATTCATCTGTCAGGGCACAGGCTACTCATACAGGGGAGCTGGCTCATGTACATAGATCTGGGCACTGATGTAGCCATGCCAGTGTTTACCTGCTTACCAGGATGTGTAGGATCTTCCCATTCATACATTGTTTTTTTTACTTAGTCATGGATATGGCCTCATTTTATTAACTCGTATGAACATGAATGGACACAGCTTTATTATTTATTCATATTTTCGGCATTTGTGTAAAATTAAATCAATGAGATGATATACAATCTATCTATGATACAAGGATCTATCTGTCTATCTATCTATCTATCTATCTATCTATCTATCTATCTATCTTTATATGTATGTATGTATGTATCTATCTATCTATCTATCTATCTATCTATCTATCTATCTATCTATCTATCTTTATATGTATGTATGTATGTATCTATCTATCTATCTATCTATCTATCTATCTATCTATCTATCTTTATATGTATCTATCTATCTATGATACAAGGATCTATCTATCTATCTTTATATGTATCTATCTGTGATACAAGGATCTATCTATCTTTCTATCTATCTATCTATCTATCTATCTATCTATCTATCTATCTATCTGTCTGTGATACAATGATCTATCTATCTATCTTTATATGTATGTATGTATCTATCTATCTCTATCTATCTATCTATCTATCTATCTATCTATTTATCTATCTATCTGTGATACAAGGATCTATCTATCTATCTTTATATGTATCTATCTATCTATGATACAATGATCTATCTATCTATCTATCTATCTATCTATCTATCTATCTATCTATCTATCTATCTATCTATCTTTATATGTATCTATCTATCTGTGATACAAGGATCTATCTATCTTTGTATGTATGTATGTATCTATCTATCTATCTATCTGTGATACAAGGATCTATCTATCTTTGTATGTATGTATGTATGTATGTATCTATCTATCTATCTATCTATCTATCTATCTATCTATCTATCTATCTATCTATCTTTATATGTAGCTATCTATCTGTGATACAAGGATCTATCCCTCTATCTATCTATTTATCTATCTTTATATGTATTATATTATTTATCTATCTTTCTATCTATCTATCTATCTATCTTTCTTTATATGTATCTATCTATCTATGATACAAGGATCTATCTATCTATTTATGATACAAGGATCTATCTATCTATCTATCTATCTATCTATCTATCTATCTATGGTACAAGGATCTATCTATCTATCTATCTATCTATCTATCTATCTATGATACAAGGATTTATCTATCTATCTATCTATCTATCTATGCAATAATCTATCTATCTGATACAAGGATCCATCGATCTATCTATCTTTGATACACGGATCAATCTATCCATCTATCTATCTATTCAGATGTTCTGCGCTTGTGTAAAATTAAAACAATGTGATGATATACTATCTATCTGTCTATCTATCTATGTATCTATGTATCTATCTATCTATGTTACAAGGATTTATCTATCTATCTATCTATCTATCTATCTATCTATCTATCTATCTATCTATCTATCTATGATACAAGGATCTATCTACCTATCTATCTATGGCTGGCCATGCATTATACAATTTTCTTCTACAATTTTCCTTTAGATTTACAAAAAAACATATAATATGAGAGAAAACCTAAACACTTTAATTTGTATGCAGTCAGGCAGGCCCTTACACTCCATAGTTGAAGGTAAATCTAAAGGAAACTGAATGAGAAGATTGTATAATATATGGCCAGCTTAAGATGCAAGGATCTATCTATCTATCTATCTATCTAGCTATGATATAATTATCTATCTATCTACGATATAATGATCTATCTATCTATCTATCTTTCTAGCGCTGATACAAGGATCTATCTATCTATCTACGATATAATGATCTATCTATCTATCTACCTATCTAGCGATGATCTATCTATCTATCTATCTATCTATCTACCTATCTAGCGATGATCTATCTATCTATCTATCCAAGATACAAGGATGTTAGAGCACACATAGAGCATATATTATTTGCTCCTATTAAAGGATGACCAAGCAGCCTGCCATTATAATCACTGACCTGCTCTATGCAGTAGTATATAAATACATTTATCCTCTTAGGTTTACTGATTCAGTGCAGAAATGCAATTATCAGTGTGTGAATATATATATTATATTATATTTCAGATGCAGGGTACAGAATTGTGGAATGCACATGTAGTTGTGTGCTCACATTTTCTGCATGTACAATGTGGAGGTTCAAGGACATGATATTGCTACCTGATTATGTGTATGTCACACAGCTAGGCATAGCTAGGGCAGCCTCCATTCACTAATGCGGCATGGCGTGCCATCTGTGTCCATTCTTCTATAAGAAGATGTGAATACCTTTGCTTAGTGCAGAAGATGAAGTGATTAGAGCAGTGTATATGCAGCACACACAGCTAGGAATGCAGGAAGCTGTACATCTGCTGGTCGCTGTCCTTCAGCACCACACAATCACTACAGGAAGGAGCCACCCCTTCCTTCTGTATACAGGCTGAGCTGGGATGGAGCTTTGTACAGCAGGTACTGGAGTCACTCACCTACATCCTGCCTCACTGGACAACAAATCAGCCATCATACAGCTGTAGCTAACATCAAGTGGAGGCAATTATAACATACAATACACTGTGAACCTCATGTAAAGCACTGCGCAAACTGTTAGCGCTACATAAAACCTGTATAATAATAATATCTGAACCTCAATATCTGTTGGCTCTATATAAATCGTGTTTTTTAATAATAATGTAGCTGAATGTCATGTAAAGCTTTTCGCAAACTGTTACTGCTACATAAATCATAATAATATTATATTTGAACCTCATGTAACACGCTCCACATACTGTTGCCGCTATATAAACCCTGCATAATATTAAAGCGGAAGTAAACCCATCGATTTAACAGTTTAAAAAAAAAGGCATGCCAGGAATGCTAACTGCACATTAGCTGTGCTCTCAACCAAACAGTCAAACCATCCAATGACTGGTGTCATAACGGATCACATGTGCAGCACTGTGGCAGTTGAAGATTAAACAGAGGCAAAGATGGCAGCTTCCTTGGCTGAAAACGATAGGGGGGTTTACTTCCACTTTAATGTATTAGTGTAACAGTATTAAGCACTGACGTTATTCGCTCATATTTGAATGTTCAGAATGTATCTGGTTTTCCCACAGTGTGTTATTTTTAAGTACCATTTAGACATTTTTGGCAAACCTAAATTTCCATCATATCACCCACCCATGCTTCTTAGATAAACTATCATCTTTCCTTAAAGTGATACTAAAGTCATGTTTTTATTTTATTTTTTTTTTGTTTAACCACTTCCCACCCGGCCAATGTACATATACGGCCGGGTGGGAGCCGTCTACTTCTGAATGGACGTTCCAGAACGTCCTTCAGATGTAGAGGGATCGCGCGCCCGCGTGCCCACACGGCCGTCATGTGATGTAAACAAACAGCCGGTTGCTAGGCAATCGGCGCTCCTCTCCTCACACGGAAGTCGTCGGTGAGGAGAGGAGAGCGGATCGCTGCCGCCGGCTGGTGATCAGTGAGTATTAGCTGTTTTTTTTACAGCTTTTACTCACTGATCACCTGTCTAGTGTCCCCACACAGTAAAACACACATGTCCCCACAGTAAAACACACATGTCCCCACAGTAAAACACACATGTCCCCAAAACACACATGTCCCCAAAACACACATGTCCCCAAATAATAAAAACACATGTCCCTCACATATGTCCCAGTAAAATAACATGTGCCAATGATTATCTGCACACATATGTCCGTGATCACCTGCACACCCCTTTTACATGATCATTTGCGTACATATGTCCGTGATCACGCGAACCAATTATTATACACTTAACGGAATTTTTTTTACAAAAAACATGTAGCAGAATACATTTTGGCTTAAATTTATGACAAAATTTGATTTTATTGGATTTCTTTTAAAAAAGAAAGGAGAAAATATAGTTTTTTTTCAAAATTTCCGCTATGTTTTCGCTTATATCGCAAAAAATAAAAAACAGAGTCGCGAATAAATACCACCAAACTAAAGCTCTATTTGTGCAAACAAAATGATAAAAAATTCATTTGGTTACAGCATTGCATGACCGCGCAATTGTCACTGAAAGTGCGAGAGCACTGAAAGCTGAAAATTGGTCTGGGCAGGAAGGGTGTTTAAGTGCACAGTATTGTAGTGGTTAAAAATAACAAACATGTTATACTTATCTGCTCTGTTGTAGTGATTTTGCACAGAGCAGCCCAGATCCTCCTCTTCTCGGGTCCCTCGTCGGTGCTCATGGCCCCTCCCTCCTGGTGAGTTCCTCCACAGCAAGTAGCTTGCTATAGGGGCACCGGAGCCGTGCCGCTGCTCTGTGTGTCCATTTGGACACAGAGCCGTGGCTCGGCCCTGCCCCCTCTCTCTTCTCATTGGCTCACTGACTTTAACAGCAGTTGCGGCAATGGCGCCCACTGCTGTGTCTCAGGAGGGAAAGTCCCAGACAGCCGAGTCTCTCGTGCAATATCGCTGGACAAAGCTGGAACTCAGGTAAGTGTTAAGGGGGCTAAGGGGGGCTGCTGCACACAGAAGTTTTTTTTTATCTTAATGCATAGAATGCATTAAAATAAAAAACCTTCTGCCTTTGGAACCACTTTAAAGTGGAAGTAAAGTATTTTTTTCCGTTATATAAATATAAAAGAGAGAACAGTCGTGAAATTCCCACACAGGGGATATGAACACTAGACACAATGTAGGATTTCACATAAAAAACACGAAAAAAAAATGTGCCATAAAGTGTAGACTATTAACCAACAATGACCCTCCAACCAGGACCAGGGGTTAACGCAAAGTGCCTGAGCCCTAGGCTGAGGTGGGTGAGGGGTGAATAAAACCTGAACCGAACATACAAACAAAAGGGGGAAAAAAAGGGGAAATTAAAGGGGTTGTAAAGCTATAAATGGAAATATCTGATCTATATGCTATATAGATCATGAATCTAGCTGTTATTTCTGCCAAATTTTTTTATTTACCTGTTAGATAAATAGGCTTTATCAGCACTTCCTCCTTTCCTCTCTGTATGTTCTCCTCAACTTCCGGGTTTTCAAGCGTGTTCCCTGCAGCAACGTCACAGCTTTAAAGGAAGGCTCCCCTGCCTCCCGTGCCTTTGAACGCACACAGCGTCTCCCTGCAGAGATGTAGTCCCAAGAGAGGGGGCGAGCACCCTGACTAACCCCCAGCCAGAATGGCTCGGATGATGGGGGCAAGTTTCTAGAGGAGGAACAGGAAGTTGAAAATTCACACACAGAAAAAAAGCATTTACAAAGGAAAGCGAAGGAAAAGGTAAGTGAACCAACAGTACACTACCTTAAAGAAACATATTTAGAAAATAAAAAACAAACCTTTAGTATCACTTTAATTGAGGGAGGGGTGAGAAAAGGAAGGGGGGAAGGGTTACTGGAAGAGGAGCGAGGGGAGAGTTTTATCACCCTTTCCTCCTCTACTCTCCTTTTCCTCTCCCCTCTCCCCTCGCTCCTCTTCCTGTCACTCAGTCCAAGGAAAGGTGGAAAGAAAGGAAAGGGAAGCTTCCCCAGGGTGGGGGGTGAAGAAGGTTAATTAGAGAGGCCTAGGCTGGTCGGGTGCAAGGTTGGAAGAGCGTAAGACCACCACGAGTCCCACAGCAAAGTCTTTTTTAAATATAATAAGACTTACTTGTAGGTACAATGAGTATTTCCTAAACCTGCACTGTTTAGAAGGTATTCACAATGCATAGAGCGGGTGACGTCACGGGCGCATGTGCTCTGAAGGGACGGCATAACTGTACCATCCAGTCAGAGCTCTGTGCTGCAGCCATAACTCCTGTGCACATGCATGAGAGTAATGTTATTGCGGCTTGGCCAGTCACACGAACCCGGAAGAAAGACCGGGTAAAGACGGAAGCCCTGTCAGCGGTGACAGTGCGCCACTGCAAGGCTTCGTTTTAAGGTAGGCATTTCATAATGTGCTAGCATGCGATGCATCCTAGCACATTGTGCCATTGTCTTGCAGGGTTTTTTTTCTTTTTTTTTTTTAAAGGCCAGGCTTTACTACCGCTTTAAAGGAAAAAAGATAAATATAAACAATATAGCATGTATCATTTCTAGACATGCAATTTTGTAATTTAGGCTCCATTCACACGTGGGCGACTGCAAAGTCTTGCGATTTCCATTATGACTTTACATTGCAACTTTGATGCGACTTTGGCTGTTGACTTTGGCTTTGACAGTTGCACAACTGCCGCATTGATAAAGTTAAGATGCAACTTCCATGCGATATTTGAGAGTTTACATTGCAGTCTAGGCACTCAAGTCACATGAAAGTCCCATCAAAGTAGTGCAGGATCCTTTTTAAAGTCATTGCGACTTTAAGTAGCATAGATTTTAACGGCTTCCATTGAAATACATGGGCTGCGACTTATCATGCGACTTTAAAATATAACTAAAGGCAAAACTTTTTTTTAGTGTTGGATAGAGTAGAGAGGGATTAGAACACCTGCCAGTTTATATTGCTGTCTGTGCCCCCGTTAAGGAGATTCACCCTCTCTATTGGTCCTGTTTACCATTATCATTAAAAGTGAAAGTAAAAGAAAACCCCATATTTTGGGTTGTCCCCAGAAAAGTAATAGAGAGGAAATCTTCCAATGGGTACACTAGTTCTGGTGACCGGCAGGCCCCAAGGAATTCTCTTAATTTACAGTGATTTCCTCTCACTCTCTGTTTGGCTATGGGACAGGAAGTGAAGGGAAATCTTTGCAATGGAGATGGCCTAGATGGCGAAAAAAAAATTGACAGGGGTTATAACCTTCTCTTCCTCCAAAATTAAAAAAAAGTTTTGCCTATAGTTCTACTTTAAGGGGTTGATTTACTAAAGGCAAATGAGACTGTGCACGTCTCTGGAGCTTAGTAAATGAGGTAAAACTTCACGTTACAAAGAATACCCAATCACATGCAAGGAAAATAAAAATAAATAGCATTTTTGCTTGCACAGTATTGGATGATGAAAGTCAGCAGAGCTCTCTCTCAGTTACTAAGATCTGGAGCAACTGCACTTTCAAATGTGCACAGTCTATTTGCCTTTACTAAATCAACTCCTATGTGTCCATAGTCGCATGACAAGTCACGCAAGCGTGAATGGAGCCTTAATGTTCTTAAAAATTACCTCTCCTTTTCAATCTGCAGCCACTGTTATATTATTATATTGCAGCTTACCAATTTTTAGATGTAATGGCTGTATTTGTTTTCTTTTTTTTAGGCTTTCTGCCATGTTTTCAGCTGGCGATCCTGCCAGTATGTCTGTTGTTTTTCTAAAGAACACGATCTTTTGCAGATATAGCAGTTAGAGGGATGGGACAAACCATGTATTACTGACAGGGGTGCTTACAATGATCTGTTTTTATTAGTTTATATAAAACCTGTTTCCCAAGAGGAACACAAAACTGTTGCTGTAACTATAAAGTGTGAACTGGATTTTGGCTTCAATTTGTTAGTGTCTTTAAATCTGCTAGTATACTAACACTCCGCTCCCCCCCAGACTAACAATGCTGCTGTCCAAAGGTGCCCTTGTGCCCTTTCATCCAGCGTGGGGGCATTTTAATACAGGCGGCGTGTTACTAACCAGATCAGAAGGTGAAAACTGAGGGGAAAAAGGGGAAAAAGGGAAAAAAGACTTAAATAAGAAAATGAATACAGCTACCATAACTAATGATTGGTAAGCTTCAATACATTACATTTGTTGGTTTGGGTTTAATACCGCTTTAAGCACTTCTTATTCATTACCTTGTGCTTACAGTTTTTCTTCCCACAGACCTTAACCACCTGATTACTGGGCACTTAAACCCCCCTCGTGACCAGACCAATTTTCAGCTTTCGGCGCTGATGCACTTGGAATGACAATTGTGCGGTCATACGACACTGTACCCAAATGAAATTGTTTTTTCCCCACAAATAGAGCTTTCTTTTGGTGGTATTTGATCACCTCTGCGTTTTTTATTTTTTGCGCTATAAACAAAAGAAGAGCGACAAATTAAAAAAAAAAAAACAATATTTTTTACTTTTTGCTATAATAAATATCCCCAAAAAATATATAAAAAAACATTTTTTTTCCTCAGTTTAGGCCGAAACGTATTCTTCTACATATTTTTGGTAAAAAAAAAATCGCAATTAGCGATTATTGATTCGTTTGCGCAAAAGTTATAGCGTTTACAAAATAGGGGATAGTTTTATAGCATTTTTATTAATATTTTTTTTTTTACTAGTAATGGATGGATCAGCGATTTTTATTGTGACTGCAACATTATGGCGGACACATCGGACATTTTTGACACATTTTTGGCACCATTGTCATTTATACAGCAATCAATGCTATTTAAATGCATTGATTCCTGTATAAATGACACTGGCAGTGAAGGGGTTAACCACTAGGGGGCGGGGAGGGGTTAATTATGTTCCCTGGGAGTGTTTCTTACTGTGGGGGGAGGGGACTCACAAGGGGAGGAGACCGATCGGTGTTTCTCTGTACAGAGAACACACCATCGGCTCCTCTCCTCTGACAGGACCGTTGATCTGTGTGTTTACACACACAGATCCACGGTCCCGCTGTGTTACCGGGCAATCGCGGGTGCCCAGTGACACGGCGAGAGCGCGCGCGCGCGCTCCCGGCGGCGCGCGCGTGCTCCCTGGAGTGCACAGAAGGGGAGGACGTCATATGAAGTACTCCCGGCACAACAGATCTGCGCTGTAGCCGTCATTTGGCTATAGCGCGGATCTCAGGCAGTTAAAGTGGAGGGCCACCCTGAAAAAAAAAACTTCATAAAAATGTTAATAAAAATTTAAAATGAAAAAAAAAAATATATATTTTTTTTTTACTTACCAGAAATGGCTGTTGCTAGGCAGATCGTCCTAATCTGCCTCTTCTTGTTCCGCGGAGCTGTTCTGTCTTCTGCTCCTAGCGCCGTCTTCTAGTAAATGAGGAGCGGTGTGTTATGGGAACTGTGTGTCCCACAACACATCGCGTTCCCCATTCACAAAACGCTGCGCGACTCGCGCAGTAGGAAACGGGCAGTGAAGCCAGCAAGGCTATGCTGCCTGTTTCCCTTAGGTGGAATGGCGGCGCCGGGAACCGAGACCCGAGGGACGATCGGTCTCGGGCGGCCGACATCGCAGGCACCCAGGCCAGGTAAGTCTGCTTATTAACCGCTTCCCGACCGCCTCATGTAGATATACGTCTACAGAATGGCACGGGCAGGCAAAAGCACGTACGGGTACGTCCCCTTTAATTTGCCTGCCCGGGGGGCGCGCCGCCAGCGGCGCGCTCGCGACCCGGTCGGGAGCTCCGTGACCACGGCCGCGGGACCAGCGGACCTGATCGCCGCTGGTATCCCGCGATCGGGTTACGGAGCTGAAGAACGGGGAGAGGTTTGTGTAAACAAACCTCTCCCCGCGCTTCCTACACTGCCTGTCATTGATCGGCTGTTCCCTGTCATCGGGAAAGCCGATCAATGACCTCAGACGTACAGCCACGCCCCCCTACTGTAAAAAAAAAACACAACACGTCACACTGACTCCTCCCCGCCCCCTAGTGGTTAACCCCTTCACTACAACTGTCATTTACATAGGCATCAGTGCTATTTAAATAGCACTGATTTCTGTATAAATGACAAATGTCCCAAAAATGTGTCAAAAATGTCCGATGTGTCCGCCATAATGTCGCAGTCACAATAAAAATCGCTGATCGCCGCCATTACTAGTAAAAAAAAAATATATTAATAAAAATGCTATAAAACTATCCCCTATTTTGTAAACGCTATAAGTTTTGCGCAAACTAATCAATAATCGCTAATTGCGATTTTTTTTACCAAAAATATGTAGAAGAATACGTATCGGCCTAAACTGAGGAAAAAAAATGTTTTTTTTTATATATTTTTTGGGGATAGTTATTATAGCAAAAAGTAAAAAATATTGCATTTTTTTCAAAATTGTCGCTCTATTTTTGTTTATAGCGCAAAAAATAAAAACCGCAGGGGCGATCAAATACCACCAAAAGAAAGCTCTATTTGTGGGAAAAAAAAGGACGCCAATTTTGTTTGGGAGCCACGTCGCACGACCGCGCAATTGTCAGTTAAAGCGACGTAGTGCCGAATCGCAAAAAGGGGCCTGGTCCTCTAGCTGCAAATTGGTCCGGGGCTGAAGTGGTTAAAAATCAGCAGCTACAGTGTTTGATTTTTTTTTTCCTGGCTGGCCCTCCCCTTTAAATTAAGCTATTTCCCCTAAAAAATGTAAAATAAACCTGTCACTTTGCCATTTTAAGTCAAAGTAGGGGCTTCTTCACACCTGCGCCAGCAACTGCAGCCCCTCTGAAAAGCGATCTATGGTGAATCACTTTTCAGAGGGAGGTAAAGCAGCAGCTGCCGTTCATTCAGGAGGACATATTGCTTCCTCTGAATGTTCCTTTTTATTTTTACAACCAAATGGGTATTTTATGTATAAATGCCATGCTGCAATCACGAGCTAAGCAATTGGCTTGTGTTTCAGCATGTTGGCAGAGGTAATGCCTGCTAAAGGTGATTAGGGGTTATAGGTTTTGCATGTATACAGCTCTGAGCAGCTGGATGACATGGGGACAGTAAAACCGAGACTCAACCGCCTGTTTTTACTGGCCACTTATGTGAACGAGCCCTAGGGGAGATAGCCTGCCCCCTCCATTGTAGAAATATACGTATGTGAATTACGTGTTATTTCTGGGTATGGCAGAGCATAAAGGTCTGCACTCCACTACTATTGGCATTATTTTACAACTGACAGTAAAAGATTTTTAGGGTGCTGGAGATTTTTGAGAAAGGGGATTTCTATACCCCCAACAAAACATTGGGTTTTTCCTCCTGCTCAGTTTTCCTTTTTATCACTCTATTCTGAGTACTGAATCCTTGTACATATTTATGAACATCAGCTGCTATATGACTAAGTTGTGCTCACTTGTACATATATTCTTTTTTGGATTTAGATTGAATTAACTGTGGAGCAAATAGCTTTGCTGTATTATGCTTCATGTGATATGGCATACCTATTGTATAATAGTTCCTATACCGTATACTGAATGGACATATATTGTAAAAGCATTCTTGGTATGTGGTTGTCTTACAATACAGATTTAAAATGCTGGTGGAGCGTGTGAGCTTGTCCCTTTTTCCCCACTACAGTATACAGTACATGGCACCTGAGCCGCTAATCGAGTTTTGTTATGTGACGTAGGGAAAAGGTCCAGAACTGTGTGCAATCTCCAACACTGAGTTTACATAAGACATTTTACTCAGGGATCTGACAGATGAAAGGGGGAGCAGGGATGGTAAGTATAAGGCTGGCCATACAGATTCCCCCATCCACACAAGAGAGGCGGATGGAGGAATCATCCCCACTGTGCTATTGTATTCTGACAGCGGGTACAGTCCCATTCAAGAGAAGTCGATCATTAGATTGAGTTTTGTTAAGCGGGAGTGGCTATAGATCAGTGGTTCTCAACCTGGGGCTCGGGACCCCCTCGGGGGTCAAATGATGATTTGCCAGGGGTCACCAAATCCTGGGCTGTTCCTGAAGCCCGCGCCACTCTCCCAGCCCTTTCGCGGCCGCCCAGCAGGGCTGTCTCTGGAGCCTGTGGCCGCCCAGCTGGGCTGTTCCTAGAGCCCACTGCTGCCCACACAGCCTCTTCGCAGCCACCCACTCAGTTCACGGCATGGGTGGGGGGCAGAGACTAGAGGTCAGCTGACTGGTGAGGAATGTGAAGTGGGAGTGGCTGGAAGAGACCCTATCTCCTGATTTTGGCATAGGTGTCACTGCTACGAGACACCACAGAGCTGGAGGCACAGTGAGTAACACTACCTGTGATTAGAGTTGCCACTAAAAGTCCCCACTACAGTTTTCAGATCAGCAGATGACCTTAATCAAGAGCATCTAAGTTGTCTGATCAGAACTTTCCCCAGCACTGCCACTCATCTCATTCCCCCACCCCCCACCAAGGAATACAAATAGAGAATACATGGAAGGGAAAGAAAAATGGGGGAGGAACAAAGAAAAAGGGAGAGAAAGAATAAGAGAAAGAACAAGAAAGACGGCTAGAGAGAGTTATGGGGGGCGGAAAAAAACAAGAAATTAGGATAGAGAGGGAAAGAAAGGAGAAAGAAAGGAGAACAAAGAGAAGGAGTGGTACATCCTAAAATGTACCATAAGGGGTTTTAATACTGTACGAGTGGAAGAAACTCAGGGAGTGCTAAATATCCATGGGTTAGGGGCGCAAATTACTTGTCGTGCCTCAGGTGCTGACAACCCACGTTACGAAAATAATTTTACTGTTAGGGGTCCCCACAACTTGGGAAATTTTATCAAGGGGTCTTGGCATTAAAAGGGTTGAGAACCACTGCTATAGATGGATCTAAATCCGGTTGATCCCTGTAGAAGCTGTCAAACTTCAATCCATCTATGGCCAGCTTTAGTAGCAGAAGAATTGGGCTATTATGAGGGCCTATTACTTACTCCTGAATGAGCAAAGTAACAAGTTCACGTTAACCCATTCCCCCCAACACTGATACAGACCTTGACCTAACTGTGAAAAGTAAAAAGCCTACATAGTTAAAAAAATAATTAGCAATTTTGGATACAGTATGCAATGATTAGAAGGCCTGTCCGGTTTTTATTGCTGTTTGTGTACCTCTTGGTAAAATTCACAAGCTGTGTGTGTCCTGCTGGCCATTATCATAAAAACAGAAAGTGAAGGAGAAATCAGTACTTTACAGTTATAATCAAAACAGGAAGAAAAGGGAAGCTTTTCAATGGGTATTAATGCCCCGGTGACAACTGAATAAAATAAAAATTCCCCTTACATTCTAAAGACATGTTGGGATAGGAAGTGAAGGGAAATCTCCCCAACAGGTCACAGAAACAAAAAAATAAACTGACAGGAGCCTTAAAGTCATTGTAAAGTCAGACAGTTTTTTACCTCAATGCATTCTATGCATTAGGATAAAAAAGCCTCCTGTGTGCAGCAGCCCCCCTCATCCTCCCTAATACTTACCTGAGCCCATCTAGATCCAGCAATGTTGCACAAGACACTGGGCTGGCCAGGACTTCCCTCCTCATTGGCTGAGACAGCATCCACCGCACCAATCCTGCTGCTGTCAATCAAAGTCAGTCAGCCAATGAGGAGAGAAAGGGGGCCGGGTTGTGGCTCTGTGTCCGAATAGTCAGTTGTGACTGGGCTCGGGTGCCCCCATAGCAAGCTGCTTGCTGTGGGGGCACTCAACAGGAGGCAGGGGCCAGGAACACAGAAGAGGGACCCGAGAAGAGAGGGATCGGGGCTGCTCTGTGCAAAACGACTGTAAAAAGCAGGTAAGTTTAACATGTTTGTTATTTTTAAACAAAAAATAATAATGTAGGCCCCTTTCACACGGGACGGATCCGTAACGATCTGCCACGTAAACATCCTCTGCTCAGCAGGGATCGCTCCTCTGATCCCCGCTGAGCCGGCAGATGACAGGGCGGTCCCTGCACACTGTGCAGGGACCACCCTGTCAGATCTCCTTTCTCCGCTATGGGGGATCGGATGAACACGGACCGCCTGTCCATGTTCATCCGATCCGCTCTGCAGACGGATAGAAAAATAGGATTTTCCTCCGTCTGCAGAATTGGACCATAGCGGAGACGGACGATATCGGGTGTCAGCAGATGTTCATCCGCTGACACCCGCTATCCCATAGGGATGCATGTATGTCCGTATTTCATCCGAAAACAGATGGATGAAATACGGACATACGGTCCGCATGTGTGAAAGGGGCCTTATTATATCACTTTAAGGAAGCATGGTGGGTGATATGTTATTTTTACCTATAAAAAATAAACACAACCCCCCCCCCCCCCTCCCTAGGACCTCCTTATTTAGTACTGCTGAGAACTACCTCCTACAACCTATATCCTCATGTACTATAGCTTAGCAGCCTGACGCACCTTCCGCCTGCCTTAATGTACAGCTTATTTGACCTGTGACAATTTATGTAATATACTTCTGTGAATAAATGTGTATATGCATCGCTTGTACTGTAAAGATCGAATAAACATTTTTTCTTGTTAAAAAAAAACCAAAAAAAAAAACACAAGACTTTAAAATCACTTTAATATTTCCATACTCTATCCAAAATTAAATAAAAAAAGTTTTGGCTATACGTACACTTTAACCCTTAGCACTTAGCTTAAACAAACATTTTAGACTGGATTCACACTATTGCGATTCGGATGAGTCTTTCCCTCGCATCCAGTTCGCATAGCAGGAGATTGTGACCGGCTCTCTATGGAGCCGGTTCACACATCTCCGCAGCGGCTCCATTGCGAATTGCACAGGAGTCCTGTGCGTCTTTTGATTCCGTTTCAGGTATGGATTCAGCCAAAAATTCGGGCTGAAATCAGACCTTAAATGGTGACTGGGAACGCACCGGACTCCTGCTGTGAGCCACTGCGATCTCTACTGTAAACCCAGCCTCAATTCTTACTGTAGACTACACCCAAACAACTAACCTAATTCTGAAAATAAATCTTTATTCAATATTAAATCTTGTGTCTCTTCCTAACCTTAACACTCATCTAGCCTTTAAGCTTTTACACCCTAGGCCCTGTCTCTTACCATATCTGTGTTTAACCCTTAATAACCTATAAAGTGTTTCTAAGCCCAAAAACTAAAATTGATAGTCCTGTGGCTTAGTGGTGCTTAGATGTGTCAGCTACATTAGTTTTCTTTTTTCACCTTTATTTCCTTTATGTTCACCTGGTAATCCTGCCTTTATTGTTTTTCTTGTCCTAGGGTGGCAACCATAGCAGGGAACACTGTTAACGCAGTACAGAGGCATAAAGTACAAGATTTCTGGCTCGATGAACAGCTATTTTTTTCACAGACATAATAAAACACTTTGTAAAGTGCTGCGTAAACTGTTGGTGCTATATAAATCCTGTATAATAATAATAATAATAATAACACTTTCAATGGTATATTTAACCACTTGCCAACCAGCCGCCGTCATTTTACTGTGGCAGGTCAGCACAATCCAGCGAACCATAGTAGCTATACGTCGACTCGTGGGATAAGGATAGCAGGCGCGTGCGCCCGCAGCACATCGGGGGTGCCGATGCTCGTGGCTGACGGTTGCGATGACCACTGGCCACAAGCGATCGCAAACATGAGAGACAGAACAGGGACGAGTTTGTGTAAACACACACTTCCCTGTTCTGTTCTGAGAGGAGTGACAGATCGTATGTTCCTATTAGCTAGGAACCACAATATGTCACTTCCTCTAGTCAGTCCCCTCCCCCTTCAGTTAGAAACACATAGCAGGGAACACAGTCAACCCCTTGATCACCCCTTAGTGTTAACCCCTTCCCTGCCAGTGATATTTTTACAGTAACCAGTGCATTTTTATAGCACTGATCGCTGTATAAATGCCAATGGTCCCAAAAATGTGTCAAAAGTGTCCGATGTGTCAGCCATAATGTCACAGTCCCGATAAAAATCGCAAATCGCACCATAACTAGTAAAAAAAAAAAATAATAAAAATGCTATAAATCTATCCCCTATTTTGTAGACGCTATAACTTTTGTGCAAATCAATCAATATATGCTTTTTGCGATTTTTTTTTTACCAAAAATATGTATAAGAATATATATCGGCCAAAACTGAGGAAAAATGTGCTTTTCTTTTAAAAAAATGAGGGTATTTATTATAGTAAAAATTACAAAATATTGTGTTTTTTTCAAAATTTTCACTCTTTTTTTGTTTATAGTGCAAAAAATAAAAACTGCAGAGGTGATCAAATAACACCAAAAGAAAGCTCTATTTGTGGGAAAAAAGGACGTCAATTTTGTTTGGGTGCAGCGTCGCGTGACTGCGCAATTGTCAGTTAAAGTGACGCAGTGCTGAATCGCAAAAAATGTTATGGTTATGGAAGTGTGCATATACTTTTTGAATTGCTCTGCAGTTTTTGTCCATAATGTGTATTTAGGTTTGTTCTCTATTTTTTAAACCTTGTTTAGGGATGATACCCTCTTTTTTTTTCTTTCTCTGCTTCAGACGTTAGCTGTGAATTCCACATTGGCAGAGTTCTCCACTTGGGAAAGTAACAAACACATATCTAATAAGGTAGTGCAAAGTGCATTCACCCACAGCAAACAGCTTTCAATTCATTTGCACTTAGTAATACTTTTTATTAGAATGGCTTTCCTGTATTTACAGGAAAGCCTTAAAAGAAGCCAGATGTAAAAAGTATGAATTCTTTTACTTAGCTGTACAATAATCCATCATTCAGTACTTTCACTGTGGGTACGGGCTCAAACTATTTTCCATGTGGTTCAATATGAAGCCAAAACAGGACCCTTTTTGCTCTTTTGTGTCATTCTCTGCAATGTCTAATGCCGCGTACACACGAGCGGACTTTTCGTCAGCAAAGGTCCGACGGAACGAATCCGTCGGACAATTAGATCGTGTGTGGGCTCCATAGGACTTTTGCTGTCGAAATATCTGACAGACTTTAGACATAGAACATGCTTCAAATTTTTCCCCCGGAACTCTGCCGGAACCAGTTTCTATTGAGAAATCCGCTCGTCTGTATGCTAGTCCGACGTACAAACAACGACACAAGGGCAGCTATTGGCTACTGGCTACGAACTTCCTTTTTTTAGTCCGGTCGTACGTCATCACGTTCGAATCCGTCAGACTTTAGTGTGATTGTTTGTGGCCAAGTCCGTTCATTCGGAAAGTTCGTCGGAACTCCGTCGAAAGTCAGTCGGAAAGACAGTCGGACCTAGTCTGTCGAAATGTCAGGTCGTGTGTACGCGGCATAACGCTATATTTTTTTTTCAAATGGTGCCCCAACACCCTAAGGCAGCCATTCTCAACCAGGGTTCCGTGGAACCCTAGCATTCCTCCAGAGGTGGTTAGGGGTTCCTTGAGCTGTGGCTGATTTATCTCCTGTTTGATGGTGCCTACATACCTCTGAGCCAATGCCACTTGGAGGAGCCAGTTGTATGACACCATTGATCTTTATATCTCTCTGTAAGAGGGCCATTCTTACCACCACTGTAAAAAAGGGCATTCTTCTCACTGACCACCAAAGTAAGGGCATTGTTCCCACTAACCCCCAATGAATGGGTTTTATCAGGGGTTCCCCCGAGACCTGAAAATTATTTTAAGGGTTCCCCTGGGGTAAAAATGTTGTGAAAGGCTGCCCTAAGGCAATGAACATGCATGCTACAACATACCATTGGTCCTATTTCTTCTGTTAGGGGAAAAAAGAAAAAGAAATAAAAAGATCCCCCCAAGAGTGAGGGAATAAAAATAAAGGCGCATTTAACATTAAAATACATTAAAAATAATGGCAGATAATGTCATATTTAGTAAGAAGAGAACATGTTTTCCTGGGAAACATGTTATTGACATGTGTATACAGCATGTGATAAATTCTTTACTATCCCCCATACAAAACTAAGGATTTTGGAAACAATAACATCTTTAGATAACAGAAACCCCCTTGTTGTAGGATTAGTGACCTTTTCTAGTTGGGGAGTGTCAAAGATCCTTGTGGCTATGACAGAAACAAGGGTCCTTTTTATAAATTTGATCAGAGATGCTATTTCTGTATCTTAATATTCATGTGACTTTCACATTAAAGGCTAAAGAGTATCTTGTGGAAAATAACTGTTTGATAGCCCTAAATAAACACATGAACATAAAGACATTCTAATGGAAGTCAGGCGGAACAGTTCACAGAAGGCAACCCGATATATTGTAGCTCAAAATCAGCTTTAGCCAAACATTACCTGTTCTTAGTAGTATTTATTATGTTTGGGTATCGTGTAGTTTAAAATGATAATTTTGTTGTAGACACCACATTTGACACAATTACCACAAACATGGTAAACAATATTGTTCAAATAAGCAAAGTATCAGTTTGTTATCTATCCTACCAATACATTTTATTGATTTATATACACTGAGAAAAATTATAAACACAACACTTTTGTGTTTGCCCCTATTTATCATGAGCTGAACTCAAAGATCTAAGACTTTTTTTATGTACAGAAAAGGCCTATTTCTCTTAAATATTGTTCACAAATCTGTCTGAGCCCTGGTTCACATTGGTACGATTTGACATGTCAAATCGCATGTCAAATCGGCAGTAATTGCAGGCAATGGCACTGTCCTAATCAGTGCGACGCTGCATTTGCAGCGCCGCACTGATTTCTGTACTACTTTTTGCGATTTTGGGCTGCAATTTACATTGACATCTGTGCAGAAACCTGCACAGATGTCTCTGAAATCGTGGCAGAAATCGAGACTGACATGCGGGAGTGAAATTGTGCGAGTTCAGCTGAACTTGCACGGCTTCATTCCCGCAGCTCAGTGTGAACCTGGGCTAAAGCTGTGTTAGTGAGCACTTTACCGAGATAATCCATCCACCTCACAGATGTGGCATATCAAGATGCTGATTAGACAGCATGATTATTGCACAGGTGTGCCTTAGGCTGGCCACAATAAAAGGCAACTCTAAAATGTGCAGTTTTACTGTATTGGGGGTCGAGGGGAGTCCGAAAATCAGTTAGTATCTGGTGTGACCACCGTTTGCCTCACGCAGTGCAGCACATCTCCTTCGCATAGAGTTGATCAGATTGTTGATTGTGGCCTGGTGGAATGTTGGTCCATTCCTCTTCAATGGCTGTGCGAAGTTGCTGGATATTGGCAGGAACTGGAACGCACTGTCGTATACGCCGATACAGAGCATCCCAAACATGTTCATTGGGTGACATGTCCGGTGAGTATGCCAGCCATGCAAGAACTGGGATGTTTTCAGCTTCCAGGAATTGTGTACAGATCCTTACAACATGGGGCCCATGCATTATCATGCTGCAAAATTAAAAAATGGGCCTTAGGATCTCATCACGGTATCCCTGTGCATTTTAAAATGCCATCTTTAACCACTTCAGCCCCGGACCAATTGGCAGCCAAAGGACCAGGCCCCTTTTTGCGATTCGGCACTGCGTCGCTTTAACTGAAAATTGCGCGGTCGTGCGACGTGGCTCCAAAACAAAACCCTTTTATTCCAAAGTCCTTTTATTCCCACAAATAGAGCTTTCTTTTGGTGGTATTTGATCGCCCCTGCGGTTTTTATTTTTTGCGCTATAAACAAAAATAGAGCGACAATTTTGAAAACAATGCAATATTTTTTGCTTTTTGCTATAATAAATATCCCCAAAAAATATATAAAAAAACGTTTTTTTTCCTCAGTTTAGGCCGATACGTATTCTTCTACATATTTTTGGTAAAAAAAAATCGCAATTAGCAAATATTGATTGGTTTGCCCAAAAGTTATATCGTTTACAAAATAGGGGATAGTTTTATAGCATTTTTATTAATATTTTTTTTTTTACTAGTAATGGCGGCGATCAGCGATTTTTATTGTGACTGCGACATTATGGCGTACACATCGGACATTTTTGACACATTTTTGGGACCATTGTCATTTATACAGCAATTAATGCTATTTAAATGCATTGATTCATGTATAAATGACAGTTGTAGTGAAAGAGTTAACCACTAGGGGGAGGGGTTATGGGCTGTGACGTGTGTGTTTTTTTTTACATTAGGGGGCGGGGCTGACGTCTGACGTCATTGATCGGCTTTCCCGATGACCGGGAACAGCCAATCAATGACAGGCAGAGTAGGAAGCGCGGGGAGAGGTTTGTTTACACATACCTCTCCCCGTTCTTCAGCTCCGTGACCCGATCGCGGGACACCAGCGGCGATCGGGTCCGCTGGTCCCGCGGCCGGGGTCACGGAGCTCCCGACTGGGTCGCGAGCGCGCCGCTGGCGGCACGCGCGCGACCCACAGGCAGGCAAATGCAAAATCACGTTTATATACGTGATTTTGCCTGCCCGTGCCATTCTGCCGCAGTATATCTGCGTGAGGCGGTCAGGAAGCGGTTAAAATGCACCTATGTTCGTTGTCCATAGCATATGCCTGCCCATACCATAACCCCACCGCCACAATGGACCACTCAATCCACAATGTTGACATCACCAAACCGTTCACCCACACTACGCCATACATGCTGTCTGCCATCTTCCCTGTACAGTGAAAACTGGGATTCATCCGTAAAGAGAACTCCTCTCCAAAGTGCCAGATGCCATCCAATGTGAGCATTTGCCCACTCAAGTCGGTTACAATGACGAACTGGAGTCCGGTTGAGACCTCGATGAGGACGCCGAGCATGCAGATGAGCTTCCCTGAAATGGTTTCTGACAGTTTGTGCAGAAATTCTTTGGTTATGCAAAACGATTTTTGCAGCAGCTGTCCGGGTGGCTGGTCTCAAATGATCTTGGAGGTGAAGATGCTGGATGTGGAAGTCCTGGGCTGGTGTGGTTACACGTGGTCTGTGGTTGTGAGGCCGGTTGGATGTACTGCCAAATTCTCTGAAACGCCTTTGGAGATGGCTTATGGTATAGAAATGAACATTCAATTCAAGGGCAACAGCTCTGGCGGACATTCCTGCAGTCAGCATGGCAATTGCACGATCCCTCTTGCAACATCTGTGGCACTGTGCTGTGTGATAAAACTGCACATTTTAGAGTGGCCTTTTATTGTGGCCAGCCTAAGGGACACTTGTGCACTAATCATGCTGTAAAATCAGCATCTTGATATGCCACACCTGTGAGGTGGATGGATTATCTCGGCAAAGGAGAAGTGCTCACTAACACAGATTTAGACAGATTTGTAAACAATATTTGAATGAAATAGGCCTTTTGTGTACATAGAAAAAGTCGTAGCTCTTTGTTTAAATTCAGCTAATGATAAATAGAGGCAAACACAAAAGTGTTGCATTTATAATTTTGCTCAGTGTATATATATATATACTGTATATATAAAAACTGCTTATTTATCATAAATGTGAGAAATAAAGATACCTAGGTAATCTTTCAACATCCACCATGCCTTAGTTCTGTCAAATTGGCCAAGTTAAACTTACAAGAATTGTAGATGTACTTTCTCTCATTGCCAGTTACTGTCTCAAGGATTAGTTAAGAAGAAACAATCATGTGCAAAGAAAATGTTTCCAACTTCTTTTTTTTTTAATCATATGGCCTGATTTCTACAGGGTAGCCAGCAGACTTGGTGGTCAGGATGCAGGCTGAGGCCACAAAAGGAATTAGTAGAAGCAAGCCATGTTCATGAACTAGCCAGGTCAATTAGGGAAAGGCAAATTAGAAAGAGGTCCAAGACAGGCTGGGTCAATAACAGGCTGAAAAACAAAGACAGGTTCAAGGGCAAGCTGACTCATCAATGGCTAAGCAGATAAATAGCAGGTCCAAAAGCAAGCTGGGTCAATAACAAGAAGGCAGTGCACAGGTATGTCCAAAGACAAGCTGAGTCAGAAACTGATAAGCAAATAACAAGAACAGGTTCAGGCTAAAGGATAATAGCTAAAGAACATCCAACATCCAGAAAATTCTTATCTCAATTCTGCTCCCTAAATAGGCCTTCTGGTGCCAGGGCTGGCATTGGGCATGCATACCTGTGCACCTGCACGACCCTATGTCTGTGCAGGGTGCCTGTCCTAATTACCATGTTCCCATAAACATGTGTGCACATGCAAATGACTTGCAATGACCACAGGCCTTAGGTCATGGCCTGGAGCATGCTTATGCGTGTGTCACCTTCTATATCCATTCTGACGGTATGACCAGTTTTGCTCAACCATGTTTGGGACAGCAATCATCTGTAACATAAATATATAAAGTTACCACCTATAGTATGAAAAGCACTTGCTTGTCTGGCTGTACTGAAATTCCAGGCTCAGTAGAAGTATGCTTTTTTTTGGGCAGACATATTTCACTTTGGGGGTTTTTATTGACAGGCAGAGTAAGAATGCTGTGTTTGCTCACTACCCAATGGCTTTTACTGAAAGTGGATCTTCAGACTATTTTTAAAGTACATAAAGTTTCATCATTTTGGCTCTGTATGCCACCAGAATAAAATTAAAATGAAATAATCCAAATTAATTTGAAGTGCAGACCTTCAGCTTTAATTCAAGGGGTTGAACATAAATATCAAAGTAAAAATTTAAGGAACTGCAACCATTTTTATACACAGTGTTTTCAGGGGTTTAAATGTAATTGGGGAAATGAATATAATCATAAGTAAAATGTTAAATTTTAATATTTTGTTGAGAATCCTTTACTGGCAATGACTGCCTGAAGTCTGGAACCCATGGACATTACCAAAGACTGGGTTTCCTCCTTTCTGATGCTTTGCCAGGCTCTAACTCCAGCTGTCTTCAGTTGTTCTTTGTTTGTGGGTCTTTCTGTCTTTAGTTTTGCCTTCAGTAAGTGCAATGCATGCTCATTTGGGTTGAGATTAGGTGATTGACTCGGCCATTGCAGAATATTCCACTTCCTTTTCTTCAAAAGCTCCTGGATTGCTTTTGCAGTGTGTTTTGGATCATTGTCCATCTGTACTGTGAAGCGCCGTCCAATCAACTTTGCTGCAATTGACTGAATCTTGGCTGACAGTATATCTCTAAACACTGCATAATTCATCCGGCTGCTTCTGTCTTCTGTCACATGATCAATAAACACTAATGACCCAGTGCCACTGGAAGCCATGCATGCCCAAGCCATCACACTGCCTCCACCATGTTTTACAGATAATGTTGTGTGCTTTGGATCATGAGCTGTTCCAAGCCTTCTCCACACTTTTTTCTTCCGTCATTCTGGTACAGATTAAACCCTTAACCTCCCTGGTGGTATGATTCTGTCTGGAATTTAGTGCTGAAAGAGGTACAATTATTTTGCATGGAAATTTGGCGTTTTTATATTGTAGGCATGCAATTCTTATGAATAACTCACTTAAATCTGTCCGAACCAGAGTCTAGTAAACATCCCGGGTATGATAAAGTTTGAAACACAAAATCATAAATTATAATATAATAAAAATATATATAAAAATGATTCAATAGTGTAATCAAATCAAAAACACTGAAATTTGCTCAGTTGCAGAATAGTCGCTGTCATTAAATTTATTGTTTGATGATAAATCGTGATTCTAATTTTTTATCGGTGTTTTCTAGCTGGTCTAAAACCACTTTTGACATAAAGGGACACTTTTTGGTTGCTATGGACAATCTCCAGTTTCCAGGCAGAAAAAAATATTTTTATTATATAAAATGACATGCAGGGCACTGGGCAGACCACTAGGGACAAAGGGGATGTGTATTTTTTGTATACGGTACTGTAATCTGTAAGATTACAGTACTGTATGTGTACTGCGTTTTTAAACTTTTTTGAATTTGGCGCCAATCTCCGCTCCCGTGCGTCAGAACGTCGCAGGGAATGGAGATCAGCAGCACTCGGGCACTGTGTGAATCGAGCGAGCAGACGGCTCGGGGTTACCGCTTTTGGTACTGAAGTTCCCACCCTGAGCCAGGGATTACCGCCAGGGAGGTTGTAAAGGTTAGTTTTTTTATTTTCTAAATAGGTTCCTTTAAGCTAGTGCATTGTTGGTTCACTTACCTTTTCCTTCGATTTCCCTTCTAAATGTTTTCTTTCTTTGTTTTCTTTGTCTGAATTTCTCACTTCCTGTTCCTCCTCAGTAAGCTGTTCAGTAAGCTGTTCTGGCTGACTAAACACCGCTGGTGTGAATTTTACTAAGGAGAAACAGGAAGTGAGAAATTCAGACAAAGAAAAAAAACATTTAGAAGGGAAATTGAAGGAAAAGGTAAATGAACCAACAATGCACTAGCTTAAAGGAACCTATTTAGAAAGTAGAAAATAAAAAATTAACCTTTACAACCCCTTTAAACAGATTAAACATGCATTTTGTTGCTTACAAGTTAAAATCCATATTTTTTGCTAGAAAATTACTTAGAACCCCCAAACATTATATATATTTTTTTAGCAGAGACCCTATGGAATAAAATTGTGATTGTTGCAATATTTTATGTCACACAGTATTTGCACAGCGGTCTTTCAAACGCATTTTTTTAGGGAAAAAAGACACTTTCATGAATTAAAAAAAAAAACTAAGCTAAACTAAAAGTTAGCCCAATTTTTTTGTATAATGTGAAAGATGATGTTACTCCGAGTAAATAGATACCTACCATGTCACGATTTGAAATTGCGCACACTTGTGGAATGGCGACTAACTACGGTACCTAAAAATCTCCATAGGCGACGCTTTAAAAAGGAGGAGGAGGAGGTCTTTTGGTAGAATTATTGCTCTCACATATGTGATTTTAACACCGTTTACATTTGCCGGTGCGACTTGCATATGCGTTTTCTTTGCTGCGTGAGCACGCGGGGACGGGGGTACTTTAAAAAAGATTTTCTTTTCTTATTTTTTTTTTTTTACATTGTCTCTTTAAAAAAAAAATTAATCTGAGTGCTTTTATTGCTGTCACAAGGAATGTAAACATCCCTTGTGACAGTAATAGGTGTTGACAGGTACTCTTTATGGAGGGATCAGGGGTCTAAAAGACCCCAAATCCCTCCTTTGCACTTAAAAGTATTCAGATCGCCAAAAATGCCAATTCTGAATACAGCCATTTTTTTAAAATCAGTGCAATTGGCAGCCGAGTAAACCGGAGGTGACGTTGTGACGTCGCTTCCGTGACTTTCACATAGGAGACTCGATCAAAGTGAAACGGGAGTCCCGGGAAGAGCGGTGGAAGGCGACAGGAGGGGGTCATCCACTCCCACTCCTTTAGGATAACAGCCGTATGGTTTTCAGCCTCTTCGGTTGTTATGACTAAAGAGCCAACCGCCCGCTCTAAAAAACAATATCGGGTGATGCCTGCAGCTGCCCCGGTATAACCCCTTCATGCAATGAATGCAAATTTGCATACGGTCAGCGCGAAGGGGTTAATCTTAGTTTCATCTGTCCAAAGAATGCTTTTTTAGTTTTTTTTTGGCAAAGTCTAATCTGGCTTTTCTATTCTTCAGGCTTATGAATGGTTTTCACCTTGTGGTGAACCCTCTGTATTTGCTCTTGTGAAGTCTTCTCTTGATTGTATACTTTGACAATGATACGCCCACCTCCTGGAGAGTGTCCATCACTTGTCTGGATGTTGTGAATGGGTTTTCCATAGATGGTTTACCATAGAGAGTAGTGGCGCCCGTACATTGTGGGCGCATTGGGCGCCGCACCTCCTAACACCTCCGCCGCCCTCTAATACCTCTGCTGCGCTAATAGGCTTCAAAATAGGGTGGGCTAGGGGCGCAGAGAGTGCACCCCGATCCCACCCAATTGTGTGACCATAGCAAATACAATTTCGCTATTTTCACACTACAGTTACTCAACAATCAGGAGGAAGGTCAGTGAGACCTGTTTCCCAATTGGCCAAATCGCCAGGTGATCCTATTGGATGCCTAGTGCTGTGGAAGATGAGACACGCTGGAGCCGGACCCGTCGCTGTCCGGAGGACACAGGAGGAGAGAAGAACACAGCACGCTGTATAGTAAGTACCGGACCTCCCGGGGGGTGTGTGCTGGCTGACAGTGGTGCCGCAAGCCCTGCGGCTGCTCCTGGCGTGGGGGGTGCATTAGTGCTGCGACCGCCCGGAGGGAGGTAGTTCTGGTTGTTTGCTTCCCCCCCAGAAGAAAAGCACACCAACCGCCACTGATAGAGATCCTGCGATTATCCACCACTGTTGTCTTCTGTGGACGTCCAGGCCTTTTTATGTAGCTGAGCTCACCAGTGCGTTCTTTCCTAAGAATATACCAAACTGTTGATTTGGCCACTCTTAATGTTGCTGCTATCTCTCTCTTGTTTTTGAAGCTTTACAATGGCCTGTTTCACTTGCATGGGCAGCTCCTTTGAACACATGATGTAAGTTCACAGCAATAAATTCCAAATGCAAATGCCACACTTAGAATCAACTCCAGCCCTTTTACCTGCTTAATTAATGAATAAATAACGAAGTAGCCCACACCTGGCCATGAAAAAGCTTTTGATTCAATTGTCCAATTACTTTTGGTCCCTTTAAAAAGGAGGGTTGGCTATTGTTAACCACTTCAGCCCCGGACCAATTGGCAGCCAAAGGACCAGGCCCCTTTTTGCAATTCGGCACTGCGTCGCTTTAACTAACAATTGCGCGGTCATGCGACGTGGCTCCAAAACAAAATTGGCGTAGTTTTTTTCCCACAAATAGAGCTTTCTTTTGGTGGTATTTGATCGCCCCTGCGGTTTTTATTTTTTGCGCTATAAACAAAAATAGAGCGACAATTTTGAAAAAAATGCAATATTTTTTACTTTTTGCTATAATAAATATCCCCAAAAAATATATAAAAAAACATTTTTTTTCCTCAGTTTAGGCCGATACGTATTCTTCTACATATTTTTGGTAAAAAAAATCGCAATTAGCGATTATTGATTAGTTTGCGCAAAAGTTATAGCGTTTACAAAATAGGGGATAGTTTTATAGCATTTTTATTAATATTTTTTTTTTTTTATTAGTAATGGCGGCGATCAGCGATTTTTATTGTGACTGCGACATTTTGGCAGACACATCGGACATTTTTGACACATTTTTGGGACATTTGTCATTTATACAGAAATCAGTGCTATTTAAATAGCACTGATTCCTATGTAAATGACAGTTGTAGTTAGGGGGTTAACCACTAGGGGGCGGGGAGGAGTCAGTGTGACGTGTTGTGTTTTTTTTTACAGTAGGGGGCGTGGCTGTACGTCTGACGTCATTGATCGGCGTTCCCGATGACAGGGAACCGCCGATCACTGACAGTCAGTGTAGGAAGCGCGGGGAGAGGTTTGTTTACATAGACCTCTCCCCGTTCTTCAGCTCCGTAACCCGATCGCGGGATACCAGCGGCGATCGGGTCCGCTGGTCCCGTGGCCGTGGTCACGGAGCTCCCGACCGGGTCGCGCGCGCGCGCCGCTGGCAGGTCGCGGGCGCCGATGGCGGCGCGCGCGCGCCCCCCGGGCAGGCAAATTAAAGGGGACGTACAGGTACGTGCTTTTGCCTGCCCGTGCCATTCTGTTGACGTATATCTACAGGAGGCGGTCGGGAAGCGGTTAAGAGCTGTAATTCCTAAACCCTTCCTCCGATTTGGATGTGCATACCCTCAAATAAACCTAAGAGTGTGCACTTTCAGCCCATGTCCATTATATAACTATATCTTGAATATGTTTTGGTAAATACTGTACCTGAAAAAATCTAAAATTGTGCCTGTTTCCAAATATATATATATATATATATATATATATATATATATATATATGGACCTAACTGTAATTGGATATTTAAAAAAATGTTGATCTTTAAATACCTTTTGACGTAGCTTCTACTCCTGTTGGCACCTTCTTTTGATTTTAATACCGAGATTTCCATCCTTAGGAGGGTGGAGGAGGGTTGAGAAAGGTGGAGAGGTTGTCTGCCTGGGAGAAAACATTCTTTGCTTGTTCTGCAATGCCATAGCTTCTCTATTGTTTATAAGTTGCTATAGCTGCAAATGTGAATGTCTGCTGGTGCTGTCATTGCTGTAGCAACTTGTAAACAAAGGCTTTGCCACCCTGAAAGAGAATGGGCACTGGCTTCAGCTGCCCTTACTTGAAATAAATGCGGACAAAGCACAGGTGAATGCTGTGCAAATAAAAGATTTACTTGTAAATACAATCTGTTTTTAAAAATGAAGACCCTAAATATTAATAGATTAACAATATCTTAGGCTGCTTCTGGGTTTTTTTTTTTTTTGTTTTTTGACTGAAGTTCCTTATTAAGATGAGTGATGGTTGTCAGAAACAAATCATCACACAGATAAATCCATTATTCCAGTTTGGAGGGAATCTTCTGTGTCACCAGAGGAAAGTTTTGGTACCACTGGGTGGAGAATGGTTATCACCCCTGTCAGTTTTTTGTTTGCTATCTGTGTTCCATTGGGGAAATTTACATTCAGTTCCATTTCTATAGACACAAACAGGAAATGAGAAGAAAATTTTGCCAAATTCACAAAAAAGGTTTTTACGTAGTTTGGAATAAATTTGTTCCTAGATATTTTTTCTATAAAACTCTTATTACTGTTTTTGTTTTTTAACAGGCTATGGTGGACAGGTAAGCAGTCAAGTAGACTGGAAATACCAGGACCCCTGCTCTTTAGCAACAGGCTGGGGTTTTGAGACAGATGATCTTTTTGGGGCTTAACTCATGAGGCACGCACCTTTTGATAAAGTGTACCTAATCTGGTATCATCATGTCAGGAGGCTGCATGCTCACATCCCTCTAGTGGGTTGGTATGCATGGGTTGGTATTCTCTGTTTTTTCAATTAAAACAAACTGAAAAATAAAACAGACAGCTGTATGAATTATACTTCGAAACAGATTGGGTGAATCACTGATGTTTAATGTTTTACTCATCTACTGTATACTCATTAATCTGACAAAAAGTCCAAAGACAAACAGTGAACAAGCACAACACATGAGCATTGTTGAAAGATCTTAGAATTTGATTTATGAAGAATTATGCTAGTGTACAATACACTTAAGCAAATAGAAAATATTTATAAGATGAGAAGAAAGCTTAGCTTTTCTCCCCACACATCATTGGTTTATTTAGGCATCATTCAATTGTATTTTTGTCTGCAACTACTGTTTTGCACCCCCCATTGATTTACTATATATTGAAGCCCAAGTTAAGCCAAAACTTGTTTTAAGATTTGAATAGTGTGTAAAGGTTAGAAATGTTGCCAGTTTTTATTGCTGTTTGTGTCCCCATTTGGAAGATTTTTCCTCAGTTCCTGTTACATGGGTGTAAATGTAACTACCTACTCCCAAACTGTCATATGAAGTAAAACAAGTATTATTCTACACAATTTTTTTATTGTGCATTAAAAAAAGAAAACAAATAAAATTAGACATGCTATCTGCCACTAGAACCTAACCAAAAAGTGCATTCTATGCATCCAAAAATATAGAAAATATACCAAATCAAATCATTATTCAACCAAAAAAATAATGTCAAAACAATAACTTGAAGGCCAATAATAAATAACACATTATCTCTTCCAATTCCGCAACATGTCTGGTTGACGAACGGTTGTCAGAAACAAACTCAAAAGCGCAAACTCAAAAGCGCAAAATAAAAAGCGTGAATAAACACTCGCCAAACTTCTACTAACACGAAATTAGCAGAAGGAGCCCAAAGGGTGGTGCTAAAGAGCTGAAAAAACATGTAGTACGTCAGTACGTTCGTGTTTGTTGGCCGACAACTCCTTGT
The DNA here is from genome assembly GCA_028564925.1 of Lithobates sylvaticus. Lineage (NCBI taxonomy): Eukaryota > Metazoa > Chordata > Amphibia > Anura > Ranidae > Lithobates > Lithobates sylvaticus. The sequence continues at coordinate 289,619,232 of CM053027.1, read as the reverse complement.
ATGCAAGACAAACTGGATTTGGGCTCTAGGGTTGTTAATACTATAACACATGTTTTAGGGTGCACATAATGTGCATACATTTTTATCTTCATCAGCAATGCCCCACATTGAGATGTGTTTTTAATACGTGCTGCAGTGGATTTTTTTGCCTTTGTTTGCCCTTATGTTTTTATTGTACATGCAGCAAAATGGTGTGGACTGAAATGAAAAAGTAAATAAGGCTGATTGCCTTTGAGCATCGCAGCCTCCATGCGCGCAGGCCACTCAGTCTGCTGCCTTTTTAAACTTTCACAGAATTCAGGGGTCAACACCTGAAGGTTTTCTGTATATCCTAAGTGAATAAAATACTCCCAGAACTGTTATTTTCACTTTTGAATTTGGTTTTCTGCTTTTATCACAAGTCTTCAATAAAATACAGGTCAAAATTGAGGCACCCCTAAAATAGGGCTTTCATTTTGGTGAGATACTCCCTAATACCTGTCCCGTGTTAAAGGGATGCAATTTTTTTAATTTCATAGAACAATGACTTTGCTCAGGTGTTTACACTGAAGACCATTCCATTTAGGAATCAGTATAAGCAAATGGAATGGTGAAATACAGGCATACCCCACTTTTAAGTACACATTGGGGTTTATTTACTAAAGCTGGAAAGTGAAAAATCAGGCTCACTTCTGCATAGAAACCAATGAGCTTCTAACCCCAGCTTGTTCAATTAAGCTTTGGTGATAAAACCTGGAAGCTCATTGGTTTCTATGCAGAAATGAGCCTGATTTTTCACTTTCCAGCTTTAGTAAATAAACCCCATTGTGTACTTAAAAGTGGGGTATGCCTGTAAACAGTTATTTCTTCAGAACAGAGCAAGGTAGAAATCTGCAACAAAATATTTTAAATCATTGCAATATATACAGTTCACCTAAAAGGGATTATTTTTATTTCTTTTTTTCAACAAAACTAGAGTTATACTTTAAATGACAATGTACACATTTTTGTGACATGCAATATCTCATGATGAAACAACTAACTTCAATATATTTGTTGTTTGCCCAGGTAAAAGAACAGACTTGTCAGAGATGTTTGCTATACAGAAATCTGAGGCCAGTGCTCATCAGTCTCAATTTTATGAGCCAAAATCTTTGGGAAGCCTTCCATTCGCCAATGTGAAGGACAGGAAGCAGGATACCAACTTTAATATTCTGGAGGAGGCCTATGATAAGAATGAAAACTGGAGGAAGGACAAGAGGGAAGGAGATGACAGAGACGAAAAACTTAATGAGGAAGAGGACAAACTTGCTGTAGAAGACAATAGGACCCATCAAAAGAAAATGGCAATGGCACAATTGAAAGTAGCCAGGTCTGAAGGGATTAGTTTATCTTCACCAGAGGAAGAGGTTAGGAGCCCACCTGAAGGTGCAGAAATTATGCAGCTGGGAGGGGATACACCTAAAGATAAACCAATTGGCTGTAATGAATGGGCCAGTTCACCACTAGAAGACAATGGTTATGCTAGCAGTTCACTTAGCATTGATAGTCCTGACAGTATCACCATTGACGCATGGGATGATGTTAATACACCAGTCCCAACATCTACACAGCAAGAAGCTCCTGAAATAGAAAACTCTGATGATGAGTCCTCAACAGATTCAGAATCTATTACACAAACACTAACTGAAGCCTTCCAAAGTCTGCAGGACAAGGAGAAACTAAAGGAGTTAGAAAAGGAAAAACACCATGCACAGTTAACTATGTATAGACGGCTGGCTCTCTTAAGATGGATCAGAGGCCTCCAACAACGGGTTAAGGATCAGCAGAACAGGCTTCAAGAAAGCTTTGACACTATTCTTGACAACCGCAAAGAGATCTTGAGATATATTCAGCATGGCTACAATAAATCACCTACTAAAGAAGCAGCATGAGAGTTTTGAAAGATAAAACCATGCTTCTTCTGTATCAGTTAAACTACAACATCTTTCATCCCAAAGTTCTTTTGACCTTCAGACAAAGAACAGAAAGAAGACAGTCCACAGGAATGAAGGAAAACAAAGAATAGATATATCTTTGTCATCCTGTCAACATATTAATGTCTTCTATGGTAGCTTACATATCTAAAAAGAAGAAGTATCTCCAAAGGAAGAGATAAAAAAGTGGGGCTTTTTGAACAAGGGTGTCAAATTGCAGGAAAGGTCACTTAGTCATATGTTATAAAATAATTTATCAAATTTATTAGTGATAATTCATATAGTAGCCATTTACCCAATCAAATCTAAATACCATGATACCTATAGAGAAACACAATCCTGGTTACATAAAAAAAATCACCGTGCTGGCCAAAATATTCCAGAACAAGTGACTGAGGACAACTGGGGGGACAAAACGACATATAACAAAGACTATACAAAAAACACCGTACGGATGCCAGAGGAACATTCGTGTCGAGCCTAACATGGGCTGAAATCAGCATTCGCTATCATATAATCACTACCTAAAAAGGCATTGAGAGGGAAATTTTTGTAGGGAAAGACAAATATGGGAAGGTACCATGAGAACGACAACACAACAGGAACAACAACGAGAGACAGCAAACACTCTTAAATGTGTAGATACCCAGAGGGAGAAAAATTAATTAATCAAAAGTTAATCAAATCAATTAATTAACTAACTGATTAGCCAATTAATTAACGATCACCTTGTATGTTGGTAGTGATCTATCATGCAGTGTGTTATAGATCTATTACTTAAAAAATAATAATAGTAATAGGAGTTTGAAATTCTTCATGTATATGAAGTAAGCATACTTTTCTATACTGTTATTTCTTTATTTCATTTATTTATGTAGATCTATGTTAGTTCATTAGTTTTTATCGTGATATATTTATAAATAAAGGGGACAGGAGGTCCTAGAAGTAGAGAGGTAGGTAGGGTGATACCGTTATATAAGGGAAATATAGTGTATTTCATAAACAGTCCCTCTATTGGTGTCCCTACTAGTCAGAAATGAGGTGTAGTGGAACTTTGTTTCAAAATCATATTGGGACTTCCCATTGATTGTCTCTCTACACTAAATTTTACTCTACATACAATCATTGTTTTTGGACAACGGCAATTATCTCCATTACAGTTCATAGGACTTTTCATTACTTTAACAATCATGTACCTTTGCAACTTGCTTTAAAGGAAAATACACATCATTTCGTTACAACAAGGAAAAGCTAATTGACCAGCAATACTGTTTTGTGATATATTTCCCCTTTCCATCTCCCTTTCTCCCCTTTCCCTCTTTCCCCACGACAGGCTTGAGCCCCCAGGGGGCATTCGTGACAGCCTACCATAATATATTTTTTTCGGGTGACATTTTCCCCTTTCGTCTTTACGTATTGAATATGATAGCGAATGCTGATTTCAGCCCATGTTAGGCTCGACACGAATGTTCCTCTGGCATCCGTACGGTGTTTTTTGTATAGTCTTTGTTATATGTCGTTTTGTCCCCCCAGTTGTCCTCAGTCACTTGTTCTGGAATATTTTGGCCAGCACGGTGATTTTTTTTATGTAACCAGGATTGTGTTTCTCTATAGGTATCATGGTATTTAGATTTGATTGGGTAAATGGCTACTATATGAATTATCACTAATAAATTTGATAAATTATTTTATAACATATGACTAAGTGACCTTTCCTGCAATTTGACACCCTTGTTCAAAAAGCCCCACTTTTTTATCTCTTCCTTTGGAGATACTTCTTCTTTTTAGATACATATGGTCAGGGGTTGAACATTGAGTATCACAGCAAAATAGTACCTACCCAATCTACATGAACAAACCTCCCTCCCCCTTTTTCTCTTTAAATATGGTAGCTTACAACTGTTTCATCCAGAAATAACACAAGTTATTAATTATTAGTGTTTATTCATTTGTGTTGCAATTTGCAGTACATAACAAACTGTAAAATGGTAAAGAGACCTAATTGTCAAAATTGTTTAATTTGTATTGTCGAATACATGTAAAAAAAAGTTAAATTAGCAGTGAATTCACACATGGGATCTATTATCCAAAAAGGCATATATTGTCTCCAGACAAAGCTTTTCAGTGTGTGAAACATCTTGTCCCAAAGTGTTCTAAGCATAGTTGGTGTTTATCTTGCCTACTGTTTTCATTGAAGGAAGAGGTCTTGATCTAAGCACAAAGTAAAATATGTTAGCAAGATCCAACAGACAAATTTTCTAATACATATGATTTTGATTATTTTATATGTTATATAATTTTGATTATTTTATATGTTTTGATCTAGTACGTAGCTGTGATCTTGTTCAAATACAGGAAAAGTTAGCACAGAGGAGGAATCACAGAATCAGGCAGTCAGAAGCAGATTAGATCTTTTAACTTAGGTTCTTCACTTATTAATATTGTACTGAGGAGCAGTAGTACTCAAAAAGTTTGCCTTATCTCCAGGAGAAAATGACTGTTATAGACATGAAGCTAAATATTTTAGAGCTTAGGCAGATCACCAACAACTTTTTATTTTGGGCCCTGTCCCTCCTGTTTAAAAAAAGGCTACGTCCATATCCCAGGAGGCTTCAGAGTACTGGTGAAAACATTCTCGCCTTGGCCTTAGTGAGAATGCTAGCTAGAGGACAGGTTGGGGCGAGACAAGAAAAGAAGAAAAAAATAATAGGACAAGTGAGTGACATTACTGGAAGCATCATCCTTATGAACATTCTCTCCAACATACCACTCACCAGTTCCCAGAGAGGCATTAACAAAAAAATTTAATTTTTTTTTAAACAAATAGTTTTAACATAAGGAAATGCCTTGTCTGCATAAATGTAATATTCTAGGTATTGGGCTTGTATCTTTTTTAGATATTGGCTTTACATATGAATTAACAGTTTAAAATTTTTCAGAAAGGTCAACATGAGATTTAGTATGTAAATATCTTAGAACACAATGCTACTAAAACTGGAGAGTGCAAAACTGACGCAGCTTATCACAGAAACCAATTAGCTTCCAGGTTTTATTATCAAAGCTTAATTTAAAAAGCTGAAGTTAAAAGCTGATTGGCTACCATGCACAGCTGCACCAGAATTTGCACTCTTTAGTTTTAGTAGTTCAACCCCAATGGCTCTTTCTTGATTTCTTCTTTAAATGGTTTAGCAGTGCTCCACTCTGTGATTGTATGCACTATTGTGCGTTCAAAATGTTATTGATTACAAAGCAGAAAACAAGAAAAATTAAGAACAGCCGCATAAGGCACTAGTAATAGAGTACATGGTAACATCCTCAATGTGATAGGCACATAACTGCATACAGTGCAGTTTACAATTGCAGACAACAAAAAGGAAGACAATAGTCCACATAACACGGCTACAATCTGTAAAATTAACATACAAGATTTCAAGGTGGACCTGCCAATAGTAGCCAGACTACTAGCCATTTGCTGCTTTTGCTCATACTAGAAAAACATTTGTAAAATAAAAATAATGGAACAGATTATTGCAGACAGGAAATAAAACAATATACGGAATCCAGATACAGCAAGGAATCCAGGAACAGAGAGGTAAAAAATAGAAAGAAGACAAAAAGAATGAGAAAAACAAATGACCTAGGGTGCCCTGAAGCCACAAAGTAAGGGGTAGTGATTTCTCTTGTCGAATATGCATATATGAGGCCCAGGGTATCAATGTCTTTTCGAATTGTTTAACGCCAGTAACAGTAATAGTAACGCCAATTTCTCATGGATCAGGAAATGTTATGTTTGGTATGGGTACAGACGGTTTATTCTAAGCTCCTGCTATCGTACATTTGGCTGCCAGAGAAATACGAGAAGCTAATCTCTGTGCACTGCAGGAAATACCAGGAATAGCTTTATTTAATAGGGCAAATTGGGGTTGTTGGCCTGCCGCTTCTCCCAGCATGCAATAGAGCAAGGAGAAAACCCTATTACAATACCCCCATATCTTGGGGCACTCCCACCAAATATGGTATATATTGCCCCTCAGGGAGCAACCGCGAAAGCACAGAGGAGAGGCGCTTGCATACATCCCAGCCACTTTCAGGTTCATCTCAATAGGGAAGATATTTAAATTGCCACATAATGATGCATTAAAGCATGAGTGCCATATCTCCAAAGTCGTATCAGTCGACAAGTCCTTATCACAGTCAACCATGTAAGATAACTTTTCCGTGAAGAGCAGCAACAGACAATATATCAATGAGATTCCTCCTCTCTGACCATTATTTCTATTACACATTTTTTCTTATAGAGAAATAATGGGCATAGTGATTTCAAAAAGTGGGGAATGTGGTGGAAAGAGTGGCAAGTCAAACTTAGACACACAATGGGCAAGGGTAAAGGGTCCATTTGGGGTAAAATAGTTCCTGATTCTATATAAACCTTTGTCTAGCTACCATTTAAAATCATACATACCTGGAGGGAAGTTAAGATTGTTAAATAAGTGAGTGAGAGGGGTAAAGTGAGAAATTAAGTGGTCATGGATCCACAATGTATTCCATAAGGCTAGGGAATGGGACAGGGTCAGGGCCAAGACTGCTGAGTGAGCTTTTGGGGTTTGCCACATCACAAAATCGAGTGAACTGTCAGATCGCTTGTCTTATCTAAACCCAATCAAGTTTTTCATAGACCGCCAATAACTGTGTCAAGTGTGCCACTTGATAATGCAGCCATAAGTTCAGGGCTCCCATGTAAGCACTAGTTTTATTGATAAGAGCACTAGGTTAAACTCTTTTTAACTTTAGTAAGTACCATTTCATTCTTATCATGGTAAAAATATACCATAGACCATCTCATTTAACCAGCTGATATATATATTTTACTGGATGGCTGTAAACAGCCAGATGCTGCTCCTGTCCCTACCTTTGACATGGCATTTGAGCCAAGATGGAACCATTAAGAACAATCCTAGGGCTGATGTTGAATGCTTGTTATTCATTATCCATCACAGAAAAGTTGACGCTTGTTAGGAAGTCTCTGTACAAGCTATTTAATCTATACCTCTTTAAATTCTCTCTTCCATCTTCATAGTAAGGTAAAAAGATCTTCCATTATTTTATCAATTGCATTCACATTTAACTGTGGAAGAAACCAAATAACTATAGCTTGAAAAAAGCATACAAAGTCAATATTTTAATTCATCTTCTATGGCAGAAATGCAAAAGTCCCTGACTATGGTAGCAATGACATTGCCTTTCTGATAATTTATTTTAAATGAGATTCTGTTCATTAGTAACAAATATCTATAACAATTTAAAATGCCTAGAAGAAGAACTTTGTTACTACTTACAACAAATATAACGTTTATTTTTATGTTTGTAGTAAGACATTGGAACATACAGTAAAGGAAATTGTTGCATTAGGTATCACAGACAATTACAGTTTGTGTCTTGCACGATGTTGAACAGTAATTTTTTTCTTTGTTCCTTTTTTTCCAAAAATGCTGAATAATGTGTCTATGTGTTATCTTTGTTGTAAAACACATCGCAGATTTCTATTACCCTATGATCAAATAAATCACAGATTTGCATTACCCTACGATATCACTGGGGAATGTCGTTCTTTTATTTTTTTGCAATTGTTAAAATTGAACATATTAAAACATGTAAATTATTTTATGTACATCATTTGTAAATGCAGTGAAAATATTAAAGTATATTCATGTGTCTTGGATAGTAATAAAATTATGATCAAAAATGGTAGCAACTATGTGGAATCAATTTATCTAAATAATAGGGTAAGGTATAGCCTAATTAACATAATCAATCCAAGACTAACATTATAGACAAACCTTTTAATTTGTTTTTAGACAAAGTAGTAGACAGCAAGACCTGACCATAATAAGGAAAAATAAACTATGTAAAAATCGTATACACTTAGTTTAAGATAACAATAGCTGTTAGATGTCCGTTGTCCAATACCTGCAATTTATAGAAATGTTTGGGCAGCAATCTAGCTGTCTGTGGAGTACAAATGATCAGAGGATCCAAGTTAAAATAAAAGTTATTTGCTGGATTGGCTTTTTAAATCAATTGCTAATCTTTCTCAGCATGTTGTACACCAGGGGTGCCCAACCTTTTTAAGAGCGAGGGCCACTTAAGCAACTTGGTAACCAGTCATGGGCAACAATGAGCGGAGAGAGCGAATGACAGGTCACGGCTAATCTATAGGCCCTTCGATCCGATCCACCCAGATGGAAGGGGGCGAATTCCCTTCTATTTTTATTTTTTTTTTGAGGATAAGAATTGGAGGCCGGCGGGAGTAAACGGACAAAAGTCTGTTTACATCTGCCAATCTGTAGAGGTGAATTGAGGGTCCGATTGGGTAGGGCCGATCGTGCGAAAAGGGCTTAAACTGCTTTTTACACTGATATGCTGTGGTTTACCCACATCGCGGGTGCAGTGTAGTGCACCTGTGTCTATCCTGCGGGTTAACTGAACTTTGCCATAAACTCTGCCTGTGGCAAAAGCCGGCGCTGTACAGGAAGCATCAGCTTATGGGGCTCTACTCTACAGCTGCTTTCTTCCTCTACCACCAGCTTCATTCACAACACTGATGCTGTGGTATGACGGGTCGGCATCCTGCGATCTTGGCTTGCTAACCCGCCATTCCACAGCAGGAGGTCGCGGGCCACATCGGAGGGCTCTGCGGGCCACTGGTTGGCCACACCTGTTGTACACAGTCCAATGCATGCATCTGGTCACATAGGGTTTCTTTGCATACTAAGTTTAAATATATATTGTGGCAGCTTTTTCCCAACAACCACCGTCAAATGTTTTTGGGTACCACTGAGCTTTTAAGGCAACCTATCAACACAAAATGATGATCTACTGTATAGTCTTGTTTTTCAGATAGTAGTCACCTCATGGCACGGCTGTAAATTATACCTGTTGACAACTTTTTTCCTGGTTGCTAAAGTGGTTCTAAAGTCAGAAGGTTTTTACCTTAATGCATTTTTCTGCATTAAGGTAACAAACTTTCTGCAAGCAGCTTCTCCCCCAGCCCCTTTATACTAACCTGAGCTTGATCCCGATCCAGCGAGGTGCACGTAAGAAATGGCTACCTTGGCTCTCTCCCTCCTGACTGGCTCAGTGACAGCAGAGGGGGCCATTGGCTCCTGTTGCTGTCAATCACAGCCAGTGAGGAGGGAACAGGAGCAGGGCTGAGCCACGCTCTGTGTGTCAATGACACTCATGAGCACCCTAGAGCAAGCAGCTTGGTTATGGGGGCACTCAGCAGGGGGAGGAGCCAGGTGCTCCAGGGGTTACCCAAGAAAAGGATGATTAGAGCTGCTATGTGCAAAACCATTGCACAGAGTAGGTAAGTATAACATGTTTGTTACTTTTGTAGCACTACCCCAGCAGGGGCTGCTGGTACCTGGCTCTCCTACTCCTGCACAGCCAGGCAGAACGCATTCTCCGCTTGCATCCAGACACAAGAAGGCAGTCCCTTAGCTTTGTTTTTATGTTTTATTAGGGGTAACAATTTGGATGGGAGAAGGGATTTATGAGATGCCCAACTTAAATCAAAAACTACAACGGGGCAGAACTTCCTTCCTTTATGCAAAAGATCCTGGACCACTGTCCTTCCTGTACATACACGCAGTCCTTAGTGGATTTAGTTGCAAACGTCTATTACAGACTAGGAGCTCTCAGCCCCTCTTGGATATAGCACATGAAAACCTGTGGCAAACTGCATGCAGGAGTGTATCCTCGAATTGGGTAGATATCAATGGCGGCTGGTGCTCAAAATTTATGGGGAGGGGGGGCGCAAAAAAACTGGAAAAAAAAACTGTTAGAAATGCAGAGCTGTAAATATCCATTTATCAAGTGATTATGTATCATTACTGCTAGATAAAACTGTGCCCATCATATGCAGTCTCACTGTGCCCATCATATGCAGCCTCATTGTGCCCGTCAATTACAGCCTCACTGTGCCCATCAAATGCAACCTCACTGTGCCCATTAAATGCAGCCTCAATGTGCACATCAATTGCAGCCTCACTGTACACATCAATTGCAGCCTCATTGTGCCGTCAACTGCAGCCTCACTGTGCCGTCAAATGCAGCCTCACTGTGCCCGTCAAATGCTGCCTCACTGTGCCCATCAACTGCAGCCTTGCTGTGCCCATCAAATGCAGCCATACTGTGCCCATAAAATGCAGCCACACTGTGGCTCTCCTACTCCTGCACAGCCAGGCAACACAAATTCTCTGCTTGCATCCAGACACAAGAAGGCAGTCCCTTGTCTTTGTTTTTATGTTTTATTAGGGTTAACAATTTGGATGGGTGAAGGGATTTATGGGATGCCCAACTTGAATCAAAAACTACAAATGGGCACAACTTCCTTCCTCTATGCAAAAGATCCTGGACCACTGTCCTTCCTGTACATACACGCAGTCCTTAGCGGATTTAGTTGCAAAAGTCTATTACAGACGAGGAGCTCTCAGCCCCTCTTGGATATAGCACATGAAAACCTGTGGCAAACTGCATGCAGGAGTGTATCCTCGAATTGGGTAGATATCAATGGCGGCTGGTGCTCAAAATTTATGGGGAGGGGGGGCGCAAAAAAACTGGAAAAAAAAACTGTTAGAAATGCAGAGCTGTAAATATCCATTTATCAAGTGATTATGTATCATTACTGCTAGATAAAACTATGCCCATCATATGCAGTCTCACTGTGCCCATCATATGCAGCCTCATTGTGCCCGTCAATTACAGCCTCACTGTGCTCGTCAATTGCAGCCTCACTGTGCCCATCAAATGCAGCCTCACTGTGCCCATAAAATGCAGCCTCACTGTGCCCATTAAATGCAGCCTCAATGTGCACATCAATTGCAGCCTCACTGTGCACATCAATTGCAGCCTCATTGTGCCGTCAACTGCAGCCTCACTGTGCCCGTCAAATGCAGCCTCACTGTGCCCATCAACTGCAGCCTTGCTGTGCCCATCAAATGCAGCCATACTGTGCCCATAAAATGCAGCCACACTGTGGCTCTCCTACTCCTGCACAGCCAGGCAACACAAATTCTCTGCTTGCATCCAGACACAAGAAGGCAGTCCCTTGTCTTTGTTTTTATGTTTTATTAGGGGTAACAATTTGGATGGGTGAATGGATTTATGGGATGCCCAACTTGAATCAAAAACTACAAATGGGCACAACTTCCTTCCTCTATGCAAAAGATCCTGGACCACTGTCCTTCCTGTACATACACGCAGTCCTTAGCGGATTTAGTTGCAAAAGTCTATTACAGACGAGGAGCTCTCAGCCCCTCTTGGATATAGCACATGAAAACCTGAGGCAAACTGCATGCAGGAGTGTATCCTCGAATTGGGTAGATATCAATGGCGGCTGGTGCTCAAAATCTTTGGTGGGGGGCGCAAACAAACTGAAAAATTAAACTTCTAGTAATGCAGGGCTGTAAATAGCCATTTATCAAGTGATTATGTATCATTACTGCTAGATAAAACTGTGCCCATCATATGCACTCTCACTGTGCCCATCATATGCAGCCTCACTGTACCCGTCAATTACAGCCTTACTGTGCCTGTCAATTGCAGCCTCACTGTGCCCATCAATTGCCGCCTCACTGTGCCCATCAACTGCAGCCTCACTGTGCCCATCAATTGCAGCCTCACTGTGCCCATCAAATGCAGCCTCACTGTGCCCATCAAATGCAACCTCACTGTGCACATCGATTGCAGCCTCACTGTGCCTGTCAAATGCAGCCTCACTGTGCCCGTCAAATGCAACCTCACTGTTCACATCAATTACAGCGTCACTGTGCCCATCAATTGCAGCCTCCCTGTGCCCATCAATTGCAGCCTCACTGTGCCCATCAATTGCAGCCTCGCTGTGCCTATCAATTGCAGCCTCGCTGTGCCCATCAATTGCAGCCTCGCTGTGCCCATCAAATGCAACCTCACTGTACACATCCATTGCAGCCTCACTGTGCAAGTCAATTGCAGCTTCACTGTGCCCATCAAATGCAGCCTCACTGTGCACATCAATTGCAGCCTCACTATGCCCATCAAATTCAACCTTACTGTACACATCCATTGTAGCCTCACTGTCCAAGTCAATTGCAGCCTCACCTTGCCTGTCAAATGCAGCCTCACTGTGCCCATCAAATGCAACCTCACTGTGCACATGAATTGCAGCCTCACTGTGCCCGTCAAATGCAGCCTCACTGTGCCCATCAATTGCAGCCTCACTGTGCCCTTTAAATTCAGCCGCACTGTGCCCATCAAATTCTGCCTCACTGTGCCCATCAAATGCAGCCTCACTGTGCCCATTAAATGCAGCCTCACTGTGCACATCAATTGCAGCCTCACTGTGCCGTCAACTGCAGCCTCACTGTGCCCATCAAATGCAACCTCACTGCGCCCATCAATTGCAGCCTTGCTGTGCCCATCAAATGCAGCCATACTGTGCCTATAAAATGCAGCCTCACTGTGGCCGTCAATTGCAGCCTCACTGTGCCCGTCAATTGCAGCCTCACTGTGCCCATCAATTGCAGCCTTGCTGTGCCCATCAAATGCAGCCTCACTGTGGTCATCAATTGCAGCCTTACTGTGCCCGTCAATTGCAGCCTCACTGTGCCCATCAAATGCAGCCTCACTGTGCACACTAATTGCAGCCTCACTGTGCCCATCAAATGCAAACTTACTGTGCACATCAATTGCAGCCTCATGGTGCAAGTCAGTTGCAGCCTCACGGTGCCCGTCAAATGCAGTCTCAGTGTGCCCATCAATTGCAGCCTCACTGTGCCCATCAATTGCAGCCTCACTGTGCCCATCAAATGCAGCCTTACTGTGCCCATCAAATGCAGCCTCACTGTGGCCATCAAATGCAGCCTCACTGTGCCCATCAAATGCAACCTCACTGTGCACATCAATTGCAGCCTCACCGTGCAAGTCAATTGCAGCCTCACTGTGCCTGTCAAATGCAGCCTCACTGTGCCTCACTGTGCACATCAATTGCAGCCTCACCGTGCAAGTCAATTGCAGCCTCACTGTGCCTGTCAAATGCCTCACTGTGCCCATCAAATGCAGCCTCACTGTGCCAGTCAGTTTCAGCCTCCCTGGGCCTGTCAAATGCAGTCTCACTGTACCCATCAAATGCAGCCTCACTGTGCCTGTCAATTGCAGCCTCACTGTGCCTGTCAATTGCAGCCTCACTATGCCTGTCAATTGCAGCCTCACTATGCAAGTCAATTGCAGCCTCACTATGCAAGTCAATTGCAGCCTCACTGTGCCCACCATATGCAGACCCACAATGCCCCAGCCATGTTCATTGCACAAACTTGCAGGGTAGTTGTGGTGCACCCTTTTAATGGTGAAATGCCATTTAATTTTTGCCATTAAACAGCACTGAGTGGCTGCATCTGTTTTCAGGTGGGGTGGTCGGGGGTGGAAAAACTTCAGCTCAACTGCCTGCTTGTACTGCCCCCCCTCCCCCCCCCCCAGCCGTGTGTTGGCTCCTAAGGTCTTCTTTACAAGTGTGGTCTCAGATCTGGGCATTCCTCTCTAAGGGTCCACATATTGACTGTCTGCCTGACACCCTTTCCCTCCCAGATTACTTTTTATCTCTTTACCTGTTCAGCGGCTTTACCTGTTCAACAGGTATAAGAGATAAAAAGTAATGTGGGATGGAAAGGGTGTCAGTCAGTGATGGGAATGGTCAGATCTGACACTGGAGGATGCAGGGTGTGTGTGAGCAGTGAAGATATATGTGAGGGTAGAGCAAACAGCAGAAAGTGAAGGAGGATGGAGGATCAGTGTGATAGGGAAGGTGTAGAGACTTCCATTACACAGAGAGAGGGGGAAGTAAAGTTGGAGGTGAAAGGTGTTGCTGTAGCAGGAGTCAGGACAGTGACAATAGCATAGCAGATGCCCCTCCCCCCCCCCCCCAGTCCTGGCCCTGCATGTACTGTACCTTCTCTGTATGGTTACAGTGATCCCTCTGTGTGCACTGCTGGCTGCCGTGTCTGTCACTGGGAGATGGCTGGAGGACATGGACTCCTGCCTCTGACTGCTGCACGGGCCTGAGCCTGCCACCGTTCTTCTTTTCCTGCTGATTCCCTCAGCACTTACTTGCTGAAGGAGGCAGGCAGTGTGTGAGCCGATTCACTCCTCCGTCTGCAGCACAGGGATTGAGGGAGCCGGGACTTTAAACTTACTTTCGGCAAATGCGACCAGTGTAAATCTGCATAGGAGCCGAAATAGAAAAATAGTTCCTCCAGTTACAGTCTCCCTCCAGTTACAGTCTCCCCGACTCTCCCCTTATCAGCAGCCCTGGATAGAGCACTGGATTGATGGCCAGTTGGTCACCTACCTGTATGCAGGCTGGGCAGCGATTGCCCTGGGCACTCCACTTTCCAATCCTGTGTTCTCCGGGCTAGGTAGCAGCAGGCGGGGGTACAGGAGTGTCTGATGGCCGGCCAGCCGACTCAGAGAGGCTCAATCCTTGTATTCCACCACCATGGGACCGGGAAAAGTTGACCAGCGAGACGGGAAGTAAAGCAGTTCAGCTAAAAGCACCGCCCTATGTCCTCCATGGCTCTGCCAATCACAAAGAATAATTGTATAGTGGGAGTGTTGGGGCGCATGGCTCTGCGCCCTGAGGAAATGCTAAAGGAAGCCAATCAAGCTTCCCAGCTGCAATCACATGATTGCAGAAATGTCATGCTTCCCATAGACACCTGTGTGTTTGGCGCCAGCAGGCACTTAAAGGAACTTTTATTTATTTATTTTTGATCACTAGCTTTTGGGGGGCGGCACCACTGTGCCCCCTATTGACTGGCCACCACTGGTAGATATGCTCCCAGCTACACTTCCATCCCCCCTGGCTGCTCTGAAGATCTCCCAGGGCAAGGTAATATAAGGGCTAAGCACAGCAATGTCCTTTTAGAAAGCTTGCTACATATGGCAGTCTCTCCCCTTAAATGTCCCTGGGTGTGCTGATGTACTCTGTCCTCCTTGCTCTTACTGATTTTCAGGCAAGATTCCATGTCCAACCTCTCTGCTGAATGGATCCCCCTGAGCCAGCCCAATGCCAGCCCTGAGCTGGGGTCTCCTCTAGACCTAGGAGACCCCTCCTAGGCCACCAACAGTCTCCTCAGAACTCCATCTTCCATCCGACTTCCCTGCTGCCAATACCTATGTAAATTTAAGGGCTGGCCTAGCCACCCTGCCAGGCCAGTATGCCTGGGGATTGGCTAGGTTCCCCTAAGTATGCAGATCAAACCTCCTGGCCTCCGCCCACTAGCTTCTAAAAGTTTCTCCAAATTTCCAGAATCAGGGGGAGGCACCAGAGACATGCCTGTATAAGTCATCCAGCCTGACCTGCAACAAACCCTGACTCTGGAGACTCACACTTTTATGAGTTAAATACATTTCCCTGTACTTCAACACTTGCACACTAGAGGGTGCTACACTTTAAATTAAAAAAAAATAATTACATTTACAATCACTTTAAATTGATAGTTACTTTAAAGATAATGATTTCAGAGACTGTTTACTAAAAAGAAAACGTTGGATTTAAAAAAAGTTGGATTTTAACCCCTTGTTCTAATAAGGTCCCACGTTTTAGTGTGAGGGCTGGTGGGAACTAACCCTAAATGGTTTCAAACCTATATGTTATTGTGTTGTGAATGAATGAATGATTTGTATAGCGCTACAATGTGAACTGAATCGCCTCAAGGCACTGTATTCGTGCTTTGTTGTCAAGCTTCTTAGAAGAGGTAGGTCTTGATTTTTTTCCTGAAGGCCTGATGGTTTTCTTCCATGTGGATGTAGGTCGGTAGAGCAATCCATAGCCGTGGTCCTTGGACAGCGAATCTCCGTTCCCCCTTTGATTTTTTAGCGGGATTTGGGAATGAGGAGGAGGTTTTGGTTAGACGAGGTTTGGTTGTGCATTTTTGTTCAATACAATTTGTTTAAAGTAGAATGAAACCCTCCTATCCATTACAACCAAACAAGCTGCCATCTTAAACCTGGTACACACATGCCAAATATGGGTCGGTATGGGCCGGTTCAACAGAAACCAGCAGACATTCAGTCCGTGTGTACAACAGCCTGTCCAATAGAAGCTGGCCGAATGCCTGACTTCTGTTAAATGGGCATGCTTGAAAGAAAAACTGCTGCTGTTCGATATGCAATCAGAGGTTGCAGCCAATGAGGGGGGGCAGTCCCCCTGTCAGAAAACAATAGCACAGTGGGGAGACTATGCGATGTTAGTACAGCAAACTCCTCATCACCAACATCTTCCCACCAGGTGCCAGTCTTCAGGCATCTCCTTTGGCCCGCACTGGATAAATGAACTCCTGTGCATGAACAAGAGTCAGTCATCCTGGCACACAGGGGCCGTGCATGTTCAGCTAACATGTCAGTCTGCAAAAGGCTGCGAGCAGGCAGGTAGATGTATTTTACTGCAGAAGAGACATTACCTGTTCTCAGTCTGTTGTAAAATGCCTTCGGTTCCGCTTTAATGCATGTCTGTAAAAGGATAATTGGCTCACATGTGCACATTGTTACTTTTGGTAAAATTGGGACATTTGTACACTAGAACAATAGATATGATTAATATTAACTATAACAATAATGGACAGCAGTATGTAAAAGGCCAGTCCATCTAACCCAAATAATAATTAATCTGGCTCGGCGGACACTAGCAAATTGAATTAACCTGTAGAAGGGTAAAACGGAAATAACTAAAAGCATTCAAGAAGTTGAAGATGGTGGATCAAAGGAAAAAAGGCCATACCTATGTATAAACTAAAAGCAGCAGTAAGTGCTTTGACATTCTAATTCACCAAACCTGGTTCCATAAAGTCAATAATACATAGTTTGGCATCTATTATAATAGGAGGCCTAATGTGTTAAAAACTGAGTCATTTTGTATACATTAAAGTGGTTATAAACCCTTCCATATACTCAGTGAAGTGACTGGCCTTAGGTGATACACAGAGATGAAACAAATCCTCCTACATAAGTTGTACCTGTTTATCTACAGAACTCTTTCCTCTACATCCATTCAAAGTACATAATTTACACAGGATCCCTAAGCTTTGAAAAGCAGGGGGCAGTGAGCTGAACTTATATCAGTGAGGAGAACTCTGAGATCTGATTGAAGGGAAGGGACACCCCCCCCCCCCCTTCACACAGCGCACAGAAACAGAGCTGATGCTGTCAATCACAGACCGTGCCCTCCCTTGTCACCATTTTTCTCTTGGTGTCAGAAAAAAACTTATCAGAAGTGACTCCTGTTTTAGCAAAGGAACGAGGCAGCAGACAGAAATGACACATAGTGCTTTTGACTGAGACAAGCACACACTATAGAGGGATGTGCTTTGTTTATATTTCATGTCTGAGGTTTACATCCACTTTAAGACAGTTTATTGTAATCCCAGAATATATGGTTGTCTGTAACAGAGGCTAAATCACCACATTGACAAGGGTCACACTAAAGTAAACTCTTGAAAAAAATGATATAGTGCATAGTAAAAGTATGGGCCCTTTCACACGGACGTGTCCATGTATGGGCTCCGCTCTGCTCAGCGGGGGATCGCTCCGTCGATCCCCGCTGAGCAGGCAGATGACAGGTCTGTCTCTGCACACTGTGCAGGGATGGACCTGTCAGAGCGCCACTCTCCCCTATGGGGGAATCGGATGAAGACAGACTGTAGAGTCTGTTTTCATCCAATCCGATCCGCAGACGGATGGAAAAGTAGGGATTCCTCCGTCACACTTTTTTGGATCGGAGCGGGACATCAGCGGACATGTCACCGCTGACATCCGACGCTCCATAGAGGTCTATGGAGCGTCCGTTCAGGTCCGCTTAAAGAATTGACAGGCAGACCTGAAAGGATCGTCAGCGTGAAAGAGGCCTATGATGTTTTTTTTTAAGTGAATGTTTCTCTTTTGCATTAATACCAAAGTAACAATTTTAGTATATATATAAAAAAACTAAGTAACTATACGACCAAATAAGATTTCATTTTAACCAAGTTGGAAGATGATTTTTAATTGTTTGCTGCTGTGGTTTACTGCACATCATCGTTTTTCTTTGTGGTCCTGTTTTAACATGCCTATATAATAAAATGTGTATTTTTTTTATTTTATTTCCAACTGTCCACAGCATGCTTGTTAAGAGCCTATGATGATATTAAAGGGTTAACAAAGAGTCCAGTTTATTGGTAGAGAGGATTTGGGTAAAAAAACAGAGTGCCTGCTAAATGAATTTCTAGGCACAATAAGTGTTTAATCTGTGCTGCACTGATTGCTATACAGCAATAAGATTTAGCAGCCATATTGATAGCCACGGGGCAAATATGTAGTCTCCCACCCCAGAAGCTGCAAGGGGCTGAAGCTGCTGTGATAACCTTCTTCAGGCACGGGAGAGGAGCAGGTTCAGTGAAAGAGGACTACAAGCAGAAAAGAGCAGTGTTAGCTGATGCTGCCTCAGGCTCCACGCCTGCATTTTATCCCATTGATAAGGAACTCTGAAGGGCTGACTGCCCAAGGCAGGAGACAAGCTTAAACCTCTCTTTATATGTATGGCTGTGGGAATAGGAAATCAGGGAGGGTGGCGGAAGTAACGCCTCAGGTGATTTGGAAGGTAGCCCCTCGTTCACTTTTTGTTTCCTTTCTCTCAGTGAAATGTTTTTTTTTTTTTTTCACAATTATCTTTTCAACCCATATGCAATGTTATTATGAATGGCGTGTATTTATAAGAATACCACAATAGGCCTAATACATAATAAACTTGTACACACAATCAAGGCTGTATTATAAAGCGATGCTGCCTTAGGCGCTGTGAGCTAATATGTCCGAAGAGTTGTAACAAGCTCATTCTCTTCTATCAGACTCTACTTTTCTTCTATTTTATATTACATAGAAGAATTACTAGTAAAACAGCAAAATATAAACCGGATAATTGAATTAAAGCAATAAAATGATCATAAATCATATTAATTTGAACAGCCATGGCAGTGTTATAACTGAAATATTCCCTTTGTGGAATCAATTTCATTTATTTTCCGAACCTTCCAGTTTCCTTTTGTTGTGGTGATCAGCCTATCACAATCCATAAAGCATGCAAAGGGCACAAAATGGGAGCAGATAAAAAGTAAAGAGAAAGGTTCCCCTGTTGCCCACAGGATTTCCATCTGTGTTGTAAGCTTTGGTTTGTTGCTTTGAAAGGTCTGTGTTTGTAGATGAAAAAAAATGTCCACTTACACAAGGCTGGGTTCACACCTAATACAGATGTGGCTCACAGCAGGGGTCCTGTATGTCCCTGTTCTCCGTTTCATGGATGGATTAGGTCCGAATTTTTGCCAGAATTCGAACCTGAAACGGAGCCAAAGACGCACAGGACCTCTGTGAAATGCGTTCCGCGGCCGCCCTGGGGATGTGTGAACCGCCTCCATTGAGAGGCGGTCACAGTGTTCTGTCATGCAAATTGGATGTGGGGAAGTTCGCAAAAGTGTAAACCCAGCCTTAAGCCTCATTCACATGGCCATAAAAAATTTGACTGATGTTATTATGCATGTGTTCCTACATAATGATCAGTAAAATACTTGCGCATTGATGCATTAAAATGCGTAAAGATGCATATGCGTACATAGTTTTTCTTTTTTTAGTTAATTTATTTTACCCCTTTTAGACTTAATTTGCATGCTTATGCACATATACGTACTTACATGTTTATATAGGCACACATGTGTTTATATGCGTAAGCATGTAAAACGCATGTACTCTGATGCAGATGTTTGGATTTTGTGTTATGGATCTGCACGCAGTACGTGTTTATGCACCTGTGTGAATGGCTTCATTGAAAACAACGCAACTGTGTTCAGATCTGTAATTAAAAAATGCTTATATATGCGCTTTAACGGCTGTGTGACTGAGACCTTAACCACTTTAAGGTCTCATTCACACTTCAGCAGTGGCGGTTTTCAGGTGCTTTTAACCCTTTGTTAACCCCTTCTTTGGGGTTAAAAGCTCCCCGCTCCCACCCACACACCGATGGTAAAGCGCCACTAAAACTTTACCACTGACGTGGTCCATGCCCCAGTGTGAAAGGGCTCTTAAGGGGGATGTTCTATTAGGATGGCGGGAGCTTGGCTATGTAGTTAGTCCTCTCACACACTGCCTCTGTAGATACACGCCTGCAGTGCTGATTGGATCTCTATTAGTCCGGTGAGGGGAAGGCTGTGTGTCACGGAAGACAGAGTGCTCTGATCACACGGATCCTACAAGGACTGTGGGCTCTTCGCTGTCTGTGGACACACACTTCATACTGATATATAGAGGGCCCCTGAAGGTGACCTGCTCCTTGTCAATAGGCTTCACAGCTTGTCCACTATGGGGGAGCAGCACACAGCTGTTTTGACAACCATGCTTAAAAAATCAATTTAGGCCTAAAGATTAATACACCCCCCCCCCCCAAAAAAAACATTATATATTTTCTGAAAGCAGACAAATTCATGTAAATGTCCACTGCATGGTGGCATCATCACGCAAAGAGTTTTTATTTTTACACTTCTGTCAAAAAAGTCATATTCTTGGTTTACCTTAAAGACGTTATATAACGGTTAAATCTGTGTCTGTAGTGCATGTTCAAGTGCTATGAGGAAGGCTTTGGCCGAAACGCGTTAGACCTTTAGATGTAGCACTGCTGCTAGTGCCAAATAAAGATTTGTAAGAAGAAGCCATTGTGTTGCTGGCATTTCCTGCTATTTTGAGCGCCGATATTCAGCTCATTACTCTACAATTGTGGGTGAGTTTTTGTCTATATCCATGCATGTTCAAACATTAATACCATAAATAATAACACATTCGATTTTTTACTCCAGGGGTATATAATGGGTTTGGAAATTGTAGAGAAATGCTTAGGTAATGCATTACAATTTAACTAAATCCATTCGACTTTAGATGACTAAAATGAGTTTTAGTCGACTAAAATGTACCGGAGATTTTAGTAGACTAAAATGTACTGGAGGTTTTAGTCAACTAAATGCGACTAAAACTAAAACAATTGCACATGACTAAAATGGGACTAAAACGAAAATGGCATTTTAGTCAAAAGCCTAAGACTAAAACTAAACAGAAATTTGACACCAAAATTAACTCTTCCTGGCCTGGCCAGTGCAGAGTCCCTCTAATTGTTATTTTGTACTTTTCTAAAATACCACCAGCAAACACCAGGTGATAAATAACGAATGTGTGTGTTTTTTAGTGAATTAACTTTAATGATTTATCAATTTTTTTTTTTTGGGCGGTATTTACCTCACTATTTTAATAAATGTGCGGTATTTACACATTTATCACATTTGATATTTTACTTTGATGAACTGACTCTTTTATTATCTCATGCGATATTTCCAAAAAATTAGTCACGTGACCTTCATATCACATGCTGGAACCTTTAGCGAATTGACCCCTTTATGTTTCTAATGCAAAAATGTTGATAGTTGTGACTCAACAGGACAAAATATTTACGGATTTTCGGTATCCCAGGAGGTGTGCCACTGGTATGCTACTGGCTAAAAGCCTAGAAAAATAAAACTAATGCAGCCAACCCTCTTGTACTGAACTGTACTGTCTCAAATTCTCAAACTTTAGCGAATTGACCCCTTTATGTTTCTAATGCAAAAATGTTGATAGTTGTGACTCAATTACGAGCAGGATAAAATATTTACGGGTTTTCGGTATCCCATTAAAAACATTGATGCTTTCCATTAAAAAAGCGTATTCTGCCAGGTCAAAATTTGAAGAGGGGAAAATTAATACTGCATAGAATTTACAAATTATATTGCCAATGTTAATTACACTTAGAAATCATTTCCTCAATATTATTTTTTTCCCTTATACTGGTATTTGTGTATTTGTGTATGACAGCACACTGGATAAAACATCTGTTCCCCATGGCTGCACAATGTGTGTTGGATCCTATTACTAGGTTAAGGCTCAGTCATTTGGACCTGTTCTATGCATTTGAGGCCCATAAACACAGACCCCTAGGCTTGTACAATGTCCAAAACATGGATGAATATTCAGTGAACAGGCCGGCCTGGTTTCATACTCATGATACACAGCAGAGAACCTTTCTATTTGATGTATATTAGTTGAATAAATCTTAAAGTCTTTTCCTTAAATCAGTATTAAACTCAAAAGCAAACATTTATTATATTGCAGCTTACCCATTCTTAGATGTGATGGTTGCATTCGTTTTGTTTTTTTAGGCTTTCTTTCTTCTTTTTTCATCTGGTGATCCAGTCAGTAAGTCTGTTGTTTTTCAACAGAACAAGGCCTCCTGCAAATATAGTAGTTAGAGCAGGGCTCAAAATTACAAGTCCTGAGCCACTAGCCAGGCCTCAAGGGTTACTCGCCAGCAGTTTCCCCACCCAACCCCTACCCTGCCCTGCCCCTACTTCTGCCACTAATCACGCCCTCACAAATTATCTCGTGAAATGACACCTAAATGTTTTATGCAGAATTAAGTTACAAAAATAAATATTAACAACAACTTTATTAGTTCCCCTCAGCACAGCCTCACCTGTGCCCATCATTGCAGCGTGACCCGTGCCTACCATTGCAGTCTCACCGTGCCCACCATTGTAGCCGCACCATGCCCACCATTGCAGCCGCACCATGCCTGCTATTACAGCCTCACCGTGCCCCCCATTGCAGACTCACCGTGCCCCCCTTTGCAGACTCACTGTGCCCCCATTGCAGACTCATTGTGCCCCCATTGCAGACTTATTGTGCCCCCATTGCAGATTCATTGTGCCCAACATTGCAGCCTCATTGTACCTGCATTGGAGATTCATTGTGCCCCCATTGCAGATTCATTGTGCCCCCATTGCCGACTCACTGTGCCCCCATTTCAGATTCACTGTGCCCCCATTGCAGACTTACTGTGCCCAACATTGCAGACTCATTGTGTCCCCATTGGCAGCCAGATCATGACAGGAGGAAGAGGAGACCCGCGAGATCGCAGAGCGGTATAGCACGCTATAACAGCTTACATTGAAATCCGCTCCGCTCTGCTCATCGTGACACACAGCCCCGCCTCCTCCTGACCCGCGCCTGTGATAGACATAATGTGGGTCCAATGCTGAGATGCATGTCTATCACAGGCGCGGGGTCAGGAGGAGGCGGGCTGTGTGTCTCGGCAAACAGAGTGGAGCAGAGCAGAGCGGATTTCAATGTAAGCCGGACGGTGCTTGCCCCACCACTCCCAAGCCCAGCTTGCAAGCCCTCATTTTCCACTCGCAAAATGTGAGTAGGCGAGTGAAAAATTGGAGGGCTGAGTTTGAGGGTTGAGACAAAACATTTACCACTGACAGGGGTGCTTACAATTATCAGCTGTTGTTTATTTGTGTAGGGCAGCTATTGGCTACTGGCTATGAACTTCCTTATTCTAGTCCGGTCGTATGTCATCACGGTCGAATCCATCCGACTTTGGTGTGATTGTGGGTAGACAAGTCCGATTCGACGGAACACCGTCAAAACTCTGTCAAAAAGTCCCCTCGAATTCAGTCCGTCGAAAAGTCTGTTCGTGTGTACACGGCATAAGAGATAGATCAGCCATAAAGTAGAATGTGTTCATATTGGTAGATTTTAAATCTAACTGGATGACTATGGCATAGTTGCAAACATTTAAAAAAAAATCCAGGGACACCTTTTTTTTGCTGTCCATCCAGCAAGACATTGTAGATGCAGAATGTACTTTGTATCTATATAGGGACAAGGCATTCATTTAAAATATAATTTTATATTTAGAGAACATAATTTGGCACTGGGTTGAAGGTATTTGTAGGTTCAGATGGAAACAGGGAGTACAAAAGAGGATGGGGTAGTGAAAGGGTAGGCAGTGGAAAGGGTAAAGGGGGTTGAAGAGGGGAACAGGGTGGTAAGGAGGGGGACAGAGCAGTGAAAACAGTGACAGGGCAGTAAAGAGGGGGACAGTACAGTGAAGAGGGAGAGGGAATGGTAAAAGGGTGGGAGGAGGAATACAGGAGAAAATGGAGTAAAGCAGATGTACAGGATGCCAGGGATGGGTCCTGGATGGGTGGTATGTGTTCCCTTTGTTTTGGTTGTGGTCCATTTAAAAAGATAAAAAGAAGCAATTTGGCGTACTTAGAAGTTCTCACCTATGCAGGGTGAGGGATTCCATGGAGATCTAGTGGAAAAAAAAAGAGAAAACTGATATGCAGTCTTTCTTGGATTGTTATGTACTGATATGGGTTCCTGAATTCGAGGCTCAGAGGAATCATAGATGGGAAAGAGCCTTTAACCCTGACTGCATGTACTTTGGACCTGAAAGTGTTAGTCTGCCTGTAAGAGAGAATTGAAAAGGGAGGGAAGCAGCCAGCAGGTGTCCACGAGGTGTTGAGGGGAACAGGACACAGTTGTGAGAGAACTGTGAACAATCTGGCTTCTGAGATACTGCTGGGCTCTTGTGACTTTTCTGGACCTCCAGAGCAGGCAGGGACCAAAACCCTGTTGTGGGACAAGTATATGCTGGCGGTGAGCCAAAGTTTTATTTTGTGTACCAGAGTGATAGATTATTTTGTTTAACACTGAAAATAAGCTGTTGTCATCTGCCTTTTTTTTAAATAAAGAGTGTTTGTTTTACTCATACACAGCTGGCTAGTGATCTGGCCCCTTAAGATTCACAAAGGGCAAGGGGTGAGGGGGGTACATAGAGGGTATCTGTCCCTATAAGGTGAACAGCTGGCAGCAATATGTTGCAGTATATGGTCAGTGTGGATAGGTAGTTGAGAGCAGTTCTCTAGCTCAGCAGTGGGGATACAGAAAAGGCCACAACTCCTACCTTTTACCTGTAAATCACACAGCACCATAAATCCTCCCTTCTCCTATCACACATAGTACCCCCGATGACTGTCATGTATTCCCCTCACACACACAGCCCCTGGAAATTCTCATGCATACCCCTCACACATCCACTTCCCTCCCTGAGATACACAGTAGGAAGTAATGACCATCTCCTATGCTCTGTCAGAGAAGCCTGGCACTACTCACTGGGAGCAAGGCTCTTTCCCAACCCTTACATTACAATTCACTCCAAATGGATCCAGAGAGCAAGAAAGCTTCTGATCAAGCTTCCTCTGACACCCACCCACTGCTGCACACAACACGCTAATTGGCCACCTACTTTGCCAGGGATACAGACATCACAGAACAGATAACTAAAGAGCAGAGCTGTCTGTGAAAATCAGGAGCAGTTGGCAAATATGCATTTGGTTTGCTGAAGCACTGTCTATCAAACAATTGAATTTTTTTAAATTATTTTAGAAAATACTGCTATCACCTTTTTTTGCATCTCAGTGTTGTTGAACTTCTGCAGCCTCCTTCAACCACTTCCTATATACTGTGTATGCTTATGCTACAGTGTCAGCTGCACATTATTGCTCTGGACTGGCATCTGATAGTGACAGCAGCAACATTGAACATTGGCATGGTCCTTAAGGTATCCTCCAGATGTACACGTGACAGGATGACAGCACATGAGCGCTAATAGAAGACTGAGGGTTGTCACCCTACGAAAGGAAGTACTTGAACAAAGAAAGACCTACATAGCAGAATTACTAGGTATTACTTAATAAAGCTGTTGGTTGAAAAAGACTGAACATGGTTTTTGAAATGGCATATTAAAGCTTATATGAAATGTTTGCAATATAGCTTACATGTTCTTTAAGGGAAGATTCCAATATAACTAGATAGGGCGTAGCATGAATGCCAGGTGTTTACCACTGAGGTGACACCAATTTTGGCATCCCATTCTTTTTCATAAGTGGTCAGTCACAGAAGAAGAATTCACAAATTCATAGTATTTCAGAGTCCATAAATCTATCTCCTGCGAAAAACTTTTTTTTTTTTCACAACAGAATTTTATTGAAAGCAAATCTTAAATCAAGGGAAACTTTAGAGGCAAAATAATGGTGCATTCATAACAAGCTAAAGTGTTCCCCTGGGGAAATGTCTTATTTGCTTATTAGCTGATGAAATAATGCATTGTTTTCATTTTCTAGAAAGGCTAGGTTCCCAGTGAAGATAGATAAGGGTGGATTTGGGCATAAGGGTTGATAGAATTTAGTTATTTTCTACTAATGGAATGAGAAATGTAAATCTGTGGCTATTTTGGGTGAAGTGTGAGAGGGCCAGAGGACTGTATTAGACCCTGAAAACTAGTGCTGATAATTTGATTTCTGAAAGAAAGGGAAAAGTATTGGGGCATATATTAATTTCTGTCGATCAAGCAGCTTTATTTTTTTTGAAAAGAATAGAAACCAGCAGCTGCTGGTCCATAAGGGACGTAGGGGCACTGCCCCCTAATCCCCATTGCGCCAACCCATAATCTCATTCGTTTTTTTTTTTTAATTACATGATTAGAGCCTGAGGCTCTAATTGGCTTCAAAAAGGTTGGGCTTGAGGCGCAGTGGTTGGGCTTGGGGCGCAGAACACTGAGCCCTGAGCCCACCCACTTGTGATATTAGCGAGTCAATATTCACTATTGTCTTCCAGCTTCTCCTCCTGGCATATCAGGAAGCGGGTCTTAAGACCGGATTGGCCGGGAGGAGAAGCCAGGGAAGCCACAACCTGGATGGGGTAAGTGTGGACTTGGCGGTTTTGCCGCCCTCCCCCCCGCCAAAATTGGAGCACCAGCCGCCACTGATAGAAACTGAGAGCCCCCTCATATGTGTATGCTATTTTCCTGGGAATAGGAAGTCTTTTTAAATAAAAAAAAAGCTGTAAACACTTGCTTGAATTAATTTATAATATAACAGCCAAGATAAAGTTACCATCTTCATGTTCTGCATCTTCCTGACCCATGTCAGCAATCTTTTTCCCCAATAGTTGTACTGGAGTAAACATATACAAATTCTACATACCTTATGTATGATAAAATTATATGTCATTTAATTTTCTAAAATTGTCTTTAGAGTAGAACTAATATGCAAAACAATAACAATAATCATAAAAATAACAGTGATATATAACTGGAAATATGGGCAAAATCACAAATGCTGCAGTCAGATATTAACATTAAAATTAGTATTAATTTGTAATATTAATATTTTTTGTTTTTCTAAGTTTTGTTTGTAGGTGGTGCAGTCTGTTGTCTCCACTGCAGGTGGCGCTCAACCGCAGAGTCAATGCAGAGGGAAAGGAAGTCAGGAGGAACATGGTTCCTCTATGGTTCCATGAGTCACTGGGGCAGTGATTCGATTGGATGCTGGTTGCCCGTGTAACTTTGGCGGCCATCTTAGGTATGGCAGAGTCTGTTTAAGACCATGGCACCTGGATTTGGCATGCATTCGCATGTAGGTAGTGTAGGGACATATTACCTGTCTGTCAGGGACAGTACTAGCAGTAGGGAAAAGTTCTAGACATGTAGGGAAAGCTTAGGGCCCCTCACTCTCCTTGGATACCTTCCCATTTGGGCTTGGACCAGCCAGGTCAAATTTCATCCCTCCAGACAGATGTGTCCATTCGACTGAAACCTGCGCCGCTATATGCTGTTGGCCTCCATGAGTGTTCCTGGTTGGACTTCCTTCCACTGGGTTTGTTGTGAACTGTTCTGCCATTACTTCAATACAAGTTTCACCATTTGCACTTGGACTATGCGTGTGCACCAAGCTGCGCCAACCCACATGTTGATCCTTCATGTACAGTAGATCTGTTATTTTTGCTGGGTAAAAATGTTGTTCAATCTGTAATGAATTTGCACAGCATCATTGTCATCCTATATTCAGGTAGTCTTAAATGGACATGTGATTTTATATGAACGTTAAAGATGTAAACCCTTACATTTATCCAGTGAAGTGACTATCCTCAGCTGATACACAGAGATGAAACAAATCTCCCTACATAAGCTGTACCTGTTTATCTGCAGCATCTCTCATGTACAACCTCCTACAACATACAGATCAACGGCTTTTTGTCAGCTCCAGAAGTCAAGGGGTGAAGAGCTTACGCCACTCACTGCATGCCATACGGCAGGGAGCTCAGTGTAATCTGAGACATAAGTGAAGGAAAAGGACACAGCCCCTCTACACAGTAGAGAAACATGGACAGCTTAGGCTGTCAATCACCTACTGTGTGCTGGAAAGGGGCGGGTTTGTCACCCGAGATTATTTGAAGTCCACTCATACAGGGAGAAGTGACTTATATGCCGCGTACACATGAAGGGACAATCCTGCGGGATTATCCTCTGGACTCAAGTCCAGCGGACAATCCCCTCGTGTGTGGGCGTCGGCGGACTTTTTGGCGCCAAAGTCCGGCGGACCAAAGTTTTAAGTTTTGTTTTAAAATTATCCGCTGGACTGACAATCCCGCCGTTAGTAGGCTAGTCCGCTGGACTTTTTAAATGAACGGACTTGCCGCTCATCGGCAAGTCCGTTCATTTAGCACGTGACTTCAGGTTACGTAGCTAGCGTAGGCAGTAAATGCCGCCGTGCCAGCTCTGTCACCTGGCATGGATTTAAAGGGACTCCCCACGCCGAAAAACGCCGTGGGGGTTCCCCCCAAATCCATCTCAGACCCTTATCCGAGCACGCAGCCCGGCCGGCCAGGAAAGGGGTGGGGACGAACGAGCGCCCCCCCCCCTGAGCCGTACCAGGCCGCGTGCCCTCAACATGGATGGTGCCCTGGGGAAAGGGGGGCCGTGCGGCCCCCCCCACCCCAAAGCACCTTGTCCCCATGTTGATGAGGACAAGGGCCTCTTCCCGACAACCCTGGCCGTTGGTTGTCGGGGTCTGCGGGCGGGGGCTTATCGGAATCTGGGAGCCCCCTTTTATAAGGGGGCCCTCAGATCCCGGCCCCCCACCCTATGTGAATGAGTATGGGGTACCATGTACCCCTACCCATTCACCTAAGGTGTAAAATGTAAAGTAAAAAAAACACACACACTTTTGAAAAAATATTTTATTGCACTGCTCCGGGGGTCTTCTTCCGTCTTGGGGGTCTTCTCGCCGGACTCCTCCGCCATTTACCAAGCTCTTTTACCGAGCGGAGAAGTCCGGCTACCTTCTTCGTCGTCGCCGCCGTCGTCTGGGGGTCTCGATCCGCCTTCGGGGGTCTTCCGGGGTCTCTTCTGTTCTTGCCGCTGTCGTCGCTTTCTGCGCCGCTGGCACCGCCTTCTTCTTCTTCTTCTTGTTCTTCTTGTTCTTCCGATGTTGACACGTCGCTCCCTCTGGCCGGAATGCCAGAGCCGCGCTGTGCTGGAACTTATATAGGGACAAGGGGACAGGGTCACATGCTTATGTCACATGGTGACCCCGCCCCCTTGTGATGTCACAGTCCCGGAGGATGCTGGGACTGTGACATCACAAGGGGGCGGGGTCACCATGTGACATGAGCATGTGACCCTGTCCCCTTGTCCCTATATAAGTGCCAGCACAGCGCGGCTCTGGCATTCCGGCCAGAGGGAGCGACGTGTCAACATCGGAAGAAGAAGAAGAACAAGAAGAACAAGAAGAACAAGAAGAACAAGAAGAACAAGAAAAAGAAGAAGAACAAGAAAAAGAAGAAGAACAAGAAAAAGAAGAAGAAGGCGGCGCAGAAAGCGACGACAGCGGCAAGAACAGAAGAGACCCCGGAAGACCCCCGAAGGCGGATCGAGACCCCCAGACGACGACGGCGACGACGAAGAAGGTAGCCGGACTTCTCCGCTCGGTAAAAGATCTTGGTAAATGGCGGAGGAGTCCGGCGAGAAGACCCCCAAGACGGAAGAAGACCCCTGGAGCAGTGCAATAAAATATTTTTTCAAAAGTGTGTGTGTTTTTTTTTACTTTACATTTTACACCTTAGGTGAATTGGTGTTTTGGATTGAGACACACTATAGAAGGATATGCTTTGTTCAATTTTCATGTTGAAGGTTTACAACCACTTTAAGTAAGCAATAACCAATATATGCTAAATAAGTGACTCCATACTTTTCTTCTAGCATCAGGCACTACCAGCTATGGGCCTTTAAGCCAAGACTGGAAATATGTATTGGTAGACTGTTAAACACAAGCAGATGACACTTATAACTGTTTGATAAATGCACAAGATAACTGTTGGCACTGTAAGTGCTGTCCTATGTCATGTGCACTCGCATTGTTATCTCATGCAGTGTAATTCGTTTTGCCCAGTGCACCTCTGCGAACTACAGGACATTTCTCATTTGCTATGGAGGAAATGAAAGAGGGAGGAGTTCTGCAGTCATAACACATTTCCTGTTCTAGGCTGACAATCCTGCTCTCCATAAATACACTACAGTGAGTAAGTCACAACTTCAAAGGACTGGTACGCTGCAGTGTACAGTGCATCTGGAAAATATTCACAGCTCTTCACTTTTTTCACATTTTGTTATGTTACAGCCTTATTCCAAAATGGATTAAATTCATTATGTTCCTCAAAATTCTACAAACAATACCCCATAGTTTGTTTGAAATCTTTGCAAATGTATTAAAAATAAAAGGAAAAAAATCAGTACATACAGTAGGTATTCTCAGCCTTTGCCATGACAGTCAAAATTGAGCATCCTGTTTCCACTGATCATCCTTAAGATGTTTCTACAACTTGATTGTGGTAAATTCAGTTGATTGGACATGATTTGGGAAGGCACACACCTGTCTATATAAGGTCTCATAGTTAACAGTGCATGTCAGAGCACAAACCAAGCCATGAAGTCCAAGGAATTGTCTGTAGACCTCAGAGTCAGGATTGTATCAAGGCACAGATCTGGGGAAGGGTACAGAAAAATGTCTGCAGCCAATGAGCACAGTGGCCTCCATCATCCGTAAATGGAAGAAGTGTAGAACCACCAGTACTCGTCCTAGAGCGGGCCGCCTGGCCAAACTGAATTAGGGGAGAAGGGCTTTAATCAGGGAGGTGACTAAGAACCCGATGGCCACTCTGACAGAGTCCAGCGTTTCTCTGCTGAGAGAGGAGAACCTCTCAGAAGAATAACAATCTCTGCAGCACTCCACTAATTAGACCAGTATGGTAGAGTGGCCAGATGGAAGACACTTCTCAGTAAAAGGCACATGACAGCCCACTTGGAGTTTGCCAAAAGGCACCTGAAGGACTCTCAGACAATGAGAAACAAAATTTTTTGGTCAAGTGACATAAAGATTGAACTTTTTGGCCTGAATGGCAAGCGCCATGTCTGGAGGAAACCAGGCGCCTCTCATCACCTGGACAATACCATCTCTAAAGCATGGTGGTGTCAGCATCATGCTGTGGGGATGCTTTTCAGTGGCAGGAACTGGGAGACTAGTCAGGATTGAGGGGAAATTTAATGCAGCAATGTACAGAGACATCTTTGATGAAAACCTACCTTAAGAGAGCTCTGGACCTCAGACTGGGGGGAAGGTTCATCTTCAAACAGGACAATGACCCTAAGCACACAGCCAAAATAACAAAGGAGTGACTACGGGGCAATTCTGTGAATGCCCTTGAGTGGCCCAGCCAGAGCCTAGACTTGAACCTGATTGAATATCTCTGGAAAGATCTGAAAATGGTTGTGCGTTGACACTCCTCCCATCCAACCTGATGGAGCTTGAGAGGTCCTGCAAAGAAGAATGGGAGAAACTTCCCAAAAATAGGTGTGCCAAGCTTGTAGCATCATACTCAAAAAGACTTGAGGCTGTAATTGGTGCCAAAGGTGCTTCAACAAAGTGTTGAAAAAAGACTCTGAATAATTATGTACACGTGATTTTTTTCCTTTTTTATTTTTAATACATTTTCAAACAAAATTCTTTGACGTTGTGATTATGGGGTATTGTTTGTAGAATTTTGAGGAAAACAATGAATTTAATACATTTTGGAATAAGGCTGTAACATAACAAAATATTTAAAAGGTAAAATACTGTAAATACTTTCTGGATACACTGTATATTTGTGTTCTCCTATATATTTTTAGTTAATTGACATGGCACATCTCTGACAGACTTTTACCAAATACCACAATATTTGACAGACCTTAAAACATCTAATCGCAAACTGTTGAGGCTCTAATATATTTAGATGATGATGATTGACTACGTATTTTATGCATAGCAAATTTTATACAAACATACTTAAAGAATTTTGCTGTTTGCATACTTATTTGCAAGAAGCGTGTATAAAGTGTAGTAAATCTTAATTGGTGTTATTTATGATGTAATAACAATAAATAGGCAGACATATTGCTGCCTCTCACATATTTCTCACCAACATCCTAGTCTCTGTCCCTGTGTAATGAACTCTCTTGGAGACGGAAGAGTTCTGCTCTCCATAAAGTCTGTTCAGAGGACCTCATGCTGATAACACCTTTATGGCTTTGTTACCCTTTGCATGGTACATAACTACATCTTATAAACACATTGTGCATTCACAATTAACAGTCAGAAAGGAGCAATTCACCAGACTACATGAAATGTTGGTAGCATATGTTAGGCACTTCACTAGGGCTATTCAGGAGACCACAGAGGAGAATCTAAGGTATGCTTAAAAGCTGTGTCAAATGATGAGACTTCTTTTTTAAAGGAAACATCCCCTGCTGGTGATGATCTAAACAAAGTGCCTCACTTCCTTTGTCTGCGACATCTAAATTGGCATACTTTGCATTTGGATTATAAATATTTCATTTACAACAATAGATAATACTTCTTAAACAAAAAGAAACCTGTGAAAATGTTTTGGTACGGTTATGGCATAAGGAGAAACATGTTGTATTGATCTGTTTTATGTATGCATTTACATAGATCTTATTATTTTATTTATTGGAGGTACTTAGATAGTGCCAACAATTGATATATACAGTACATTGTACATTCACATCAGTCCCAGCCCTCAAGAAGCTTACAATCTAAAGTCCTTAAAGCCGGCCATAGATGGATCAAAATTCCTGCTGAACTCGCCAAATTTCAATTCAACTATAGGTAGGCTTGTTGTACTGAAGTGGACTATCTATCAGCTTCAGTACAACCAGCCTGTTGGGTTTTTTTTGTGTGATCACTGCTGGCAGCTATAGCCGCCAGCAGTAATCATTGTATTCTGATAGTTAGGGAAACTTATCTCTGTCAGAATACAATAGAGCAGCAGGAGAGAGTCGCCCATCAACACTGACTGTGTTGATATGGGAGAATCAAGCAATTTTCTTACCTTCAACCTGTGGTTGAAGGAAAGAAAATTACATAATCTACTGCCAGTCTAACTCAAATTTATACATACACATTCTAGGGCCAATTGCCTTACCAGCATGTTTTTGGAATGTGGGAGGAAACTCATTCGGGCACAGGGAAAACATGCAAACTCAATGTAGGCAGTGTCATGGTCAGGATTCAAACCGATGACCCTAGTGCTGCAAGATAGAGGTGCTAACCACCAAGCCACTGTGCTGAAGGAGACCCTGTCAGTTTCCTAAACAGTTCCAAACAGCAACTCCCCACAATATTAGATGTAGTATACTTAACACTCTGGTGGGCGATGCAGCTTCTGACAAACTTTTTTGGTATTCAGCTGTTCCAGGCGTTTCAGATACCTATGTCACCTGCCACATGTTGTAGTTTCATCCTCCATCCCCTACATGACTGCTGAGTATTGTAAGTAGATGATAGATAGATAGATAGATAGATAGATAGATAGATAGATAGATAGATAGATAGATAGATAGATAGTAAACCAATATCAGATCAGCTTATAAGTGTTACTAAACCCAGGACCCTGGATTCTCTATACCTGGTCTCCCACAGAACATGGAAATGCAACTATTTTAGTAAATATAAACTGCTAAATACATTTTACAATCAGTAGTTAGAGCAGTCTTGTTACTTCTATCAGTGTCCAGCCAAGCACTGGTTAAAGCTTGTAGGTTGAGTTTTCTGACTGTCCTATGAGACTGCAGTACCCCTGACCCTCTGTCTGGACAGAGCTGATTGACCCTGTGCTGATCACATGCAAAAAAAAAATCTCTCTAGCAATACACACCAAACTGGGCATGTGCAGCCTGACTTCATAGGCTCTGTGTTATCAGGAATCTATCAGGGGATGGTAGGGAGGCTGCTAAACACAGAAGATTTATTTTTATCCTAATGCATAGAATGCATTGGGATAAAAATATTCTGCCTTTACAACTCCTTTAACCCCTTAGGTTCCACGTTGAATATAACAAGCATGCTTTACTGCATATACAGACTGGCTTTAGTAACACTTTAAATGTACTTCTTTAGTAAATCAATGCCAATGTCTTCACTGATAGGTGCCATAAATAATTATTTTATGTTGCAGTGCACTGATTCCTTCAACTGCAGGAAGAAGGCCATTTTCCCAATATTCTCTACAATCCTAGGCTTGTACCAGGTCTCGTACCAGGTCTCCAAAAATCTGAAACTAGAAAAGGTAAAAGATTTTAAAAAAAATTCAGCAAAAGCACCTTAAATTTCTGTCAGACTTAATTGAAATGCCTAAATTGGTTTATAACCATTAGTCATGTACTACTAATCTATCCCTAACTGTCAAGGGTATATTCTAAACACTGTGATTCTGCCTGTATGATGATAATGTATATACTGTATTTATAATACATTACAGCTATCCATGGGGTTAAAACAAGCATACAGCATTTTAATTTTTAGCCATGGCATTCCTTCTGAATTGATTCAGGTCTTTAAACAGCAGCCTGGGCATTTCAACACACTAAAAACCTCCGCCCTCAATGTCTCACTTTCAGCTCCTGTTCGGAAAGAATGGCCTCCATCTCCTTTATTTACAAGATAATGTCAGAATGGCAAGCTAGGAGCTCAGTGAATGTAATTTTCATGCTCATTGATCTCCTTTTGGCTGTGAATGAACCCAATTCTAGGGTAGAAGGAGATCGAAGACCCTGTGTCAGTTCATATCTGCAGCATACATAGGAGTCCTGACACACTTGGATTATATATATATATATATATATATATATATATATATATATATATATATATATATATATATATATATATATATATATATATATATATCTATATCTATATATATATATATATATATATATATATATATATATATATATATATACATATATATATATATATTAGTATAGTAGAGAAATGAGACGTGGCAAAAGAGTAAACTAGTAATGAGAAACAAATACTTTTATTTTATAGACAAATGTTCCACAACATTTACACCCAGGAAAACAATGATATGCTTGTAATGATACCCTGACAATTATTCTTACCTCTTTAATGTTGGAAACTAAATCAGAATTAAAGTAAAAAAAAAAAAAAATAATAAAAAAAACAGAGAGGTAGGATTGTTTATTTTCGCTTTATGCAGAGGTTTAATTACAGTTTTTTTTTTTTTTTTTTTTATGTTTTCCTTGTCACTTGTACAATTGAAGTTGCAGTTGCATCACAAGTTATTAATCTTGTGATAGAATAGTTATAAATACCAAATATGCAAAGTGTGGTTTAAAGTCATCTTCCCTTGGCAAGGAATCTAAGCTGAAAACATGAAACGGGTTGACTCTTTTCCAAAGTGTGACATGAAACCAAACTAGACAGAAATATTTCTATTAAAGCCCAATTGTAGCTTCATATCTTTTTTGTTCTTTATAGTCAGACTTCATTACAAATAACCCTTTTTCCCCTCTAATAGTGCTCCAGCATTACAATATGTCAATTTTCCTGCAGAAAGCTAAGGATCAGGACCGTTGCAGTCTACGTGGTTCACCTTGAGCAGTTCCACACACCCCCTGCACAATCACAACTACTCTGCTGCTCCAGGCAACAACACTCATGCTTAGTTAGCCAGACCCTGCCTTCCTTTTTGACCCCTCCCACTTGGTGAAATGGGCGTGGTTTCAGCAAAATAGTGGGGCGTGGCTCTAAGGTGGTGTGGTTAGCGTCTGAGATGAACGAGGGATGGAGGGAGAGAGGGAGAGAGGAATGGAGGAACAGCAGGCCCAGATCCTACACAACAATAGAAATATGTGTATTCTAGAAAGTTTTACAATCAGCAGATAAAGATATTTCAAACACCTGGGGTTAGCACTTCAATCATCCCAGCACCATGGTTGTTATGGTGTCAGGCGCATTATTTCTATTATTACATTGTAATATAAAATGAAATCATTCAACTCACCATAATACAGAATCAGTGGGAGCTCTGAGCGTGTCACTAGCCACGTCACCTGCCACCAGATACCATCAGGTGCCCCCAGTGGAGTCCATCCTAACATTAAGGGGCCCCCAGCGGAGTCCCTCCTTACATGCAGCCTGTGTCACATCAAATGCAGCCACATCAAATGCAGCCTGTGTTCCACCAAAAGCAGCCACTGCGTTTGATGGCACATTAATTTTGGCAATTATTTTTTTCTAAATACAGCGAATTGAGAAAAATCACGTATCGGGGTACCAACAACCAACCCTTAGAAAGGTGGTATAAGCTATTCCCTACTCTACAAGCAATTTTGTTCCAAGAATATGGACCCAAAGTGACCATATTGAAGCTGCACAGTACGCTATCCGACCAGTGAAATCGCACAGACATTAAGGGGGCAGCAATAATGTTCTGCATGCAAAGACAAACACCATGCCTGCAATGTCCATTATACAGAAATGCACAGAGACACTATACGGTAATATCCACTATACACAGATACTACACGGTAATGTCTCCTATACACAGCTACACACTATACAGTAATGTCTATATATATATATATATATATATATATATATATATATATATATATATATATATATCTCACACACACACTATACAAAACTTCCCCTATACACACACATACATAATATGGCCAACACCCACTATATGGTAAGGACTCCCCCAAACGTATACACACACACAATACTATAATGTTACTTATACACACACACACGCTATACAGTATTTATAATGTCCCCTATACATAGATACACACCCACACACACACACAGTATACAGTAATGTCCTTGATAAATACAAAATCGGTAACATCCTCTAAACACAAATACACACACACACACTATATGGTAATGTCTCCTACACAGATACACACACACACACACACACAGGAGGGGGGGGGCAATGTGTAGATTTTTTTTTTTTTTTTTGGGGGGGGGGGGGTCCAGGTAGCTGGTCTGGCCTAAGGTGCAAAATAGTCTAGCGCTGGCCCTGTGCATGGCTCATTGTACATAAACGCTGTCAGGCAGGGAGAAGAGTTTAAAATGTTCAAATTAGAGGTTACATTTCAGTGCTATGTAAAAAGTTGCAGTATACTGTATTTCAAGCCAAAAAAATGTTTTCTTAATTTTGGACAGAATAGGAAGAGTTAGAACCCATGTCTGGTTTTTACCGTCCCAGTTGTATTGGCTTTACCAGACAGGAGGTGAAGAAAAATCTTCAACAGGAACACGGTTTAGCTTTAATTTAGAGAGTTCCCCTAATTTCCTTTATGGTGAAATGTTGTCAGCAGGGCAAGATGTGAGGGGAAATCTCTCAAACTGAGCCCAAGTTATCAGTAAAAACCTAACTTGGGTTGTAACCTCCTCAAAAATATCCAAAACTAAGAAAAGAAAGTTTTGCCTGGATATACTCTACATTTTAAGGGTTTAAGTGGAACTAAAGTCAAAAATATTTGCCATGAACAACAGACCAGGGTCCCTTGCTGGTGTCAACATATTCTCCCAGGTAACCATCTTGATTGGCCGGCGTGGGATAACATCTTTCCTGTGCATGCACAGTGTACATTCTACAGAGAGTTGCAAACTGGAATGTAATTGTGTTGTTGTTTTTTGCAGAATAGACATTGCATATCTCTTATGCAATAAAGAGCCTACCTGTTTGCAATTCTTTAATTTTTATTTCATTGTGTTTTAAAAGTAAGTGTTTAAGTGTTTAAGGTAAAGATTAGGTTACACGTTATTTATCAGGGTGGCTATAAATATTAGGGATATGTAATCATTTGATAGGAAGGGTGCTTAAAGTGGTTGTAAACCCATTACAACCACTTTAACCTGCAGGTAAGCTGAGATTTATGCCTCGTACACACGTACGGACTTTTCCCGGCGGACCTAAGTCCAGCGGACAATCCGCTGGACTTTCCGGCTAGGTCCGCTGGACTTTCCGAGGGTGTGGACTTGCCCACACACGCACGGACTTGTCCAGCGGATAATCCGCCGGCCAAAAGTCCGCGGGACTTTTGAAAATGAACGGACTTGCCCACACACGGAGCAGTCCGTTCATTTCGAACGTAACTTCAGGTTACGTAGCTAGCGTAGGCAGTAAATGCCGCCGCGCTAGCTCCGTGACCTGGCATGGATTTAAAGGGAATCCCCACGCCGAAAAAACGGCGTGGGGGTTCCCCCCAAATCCATGTCAGACCCTCATCCGAGCACGCAGCCTGGCAGGCCAGGAAAGGGGTGGGACGAACGAGCGCCCCCCCCCTCCTGAGCCGTACCAGGCCGCGTGCCCTCAACATGGGGGGTGCCCTGGGGAAAGGGGGGCCGTGCGGCCCCCCCACCCCAAAGCACCTTGTCCCCATGTTGATGAGGACAAGGGCCTCTTCCCGACAACCCTGGCCGTTGGTTGTCGGGGTCTGCGGGCGGGGGCTTATCGGAATCTGGGAACCCCCTTTAATAAGGGGGCCCCCAGATACCGGCCCCCCACCCTATGTGAATGAGTATGGGGTACGATGTACCCCTACCCATTCACCTAAGGTGTAAAATGTAAAGTAAAAAAAAACACCCACAATTTTGAAAAAATAGTTTATTGCACTGCTCCGGGGGTCTTCTTCCGTCTTGGGGGTCTTCTCGCCGGACTCCCCCGCCATTTACCAAGCTCTTTTACCGAGCGAGGGGAGTCCGGCTACCTTCTTCGTCGTCGCCGCCGTCTGGGGGTCTCGATCCGCCTTCGGGGGTCTTCTTCCGTCTTGGGGGTCTTCTCGCCGGACTCCTCCCCTCTCTTCTG
This sequence comes from Lithobates sylvaticus, assembly GCA_028564925.1. Lineage (NCBI taxonomy): Eukaryota > Metazoa > Chordata > Amphibia > Anura > Ranidae > Lithobates > Lithobates sylvaticus. The sequence goes on along the minus strand of CM053027.1, from coordinate 289,580,257 downwards.
CTCTTTTACCTAGCTCTTTCACGAGGGGAGGTGTCCGGCTACCTTCTTCGTCGTCGCCGCCGTCGTCTGGGGGTCTCGATCCGCCTTCGGGGGTCTTCCGGGGGTCTCTTCTGTTCTTGCGGCGGTCGTCGTCTTCCGCGCCGCCGGCGCCTTGTCCTTCTTCTTGTCCTTCTTGTTCTTCTTGTTCTTCTTCTTCCGATGTTGACCCGACGCTCTCTCTGCCCGGAATGCCTGTGCCGCTCTGAGCTCGGACTTATATAGGGACATGGGCGACAGGGTCACATGTTCATGTCACATGGTGACCCCGCCCCCTTGCGATGTCACAGTCCCAGCATCCTCCGGGACTGTGACAACACAAGGGGGCGGGGTCACCATGTGACATGTGCATGTGACCCTGTCGCCCATGTCCCTATATAAGTCCGAGCTCAGAGCGGCACAGGCATTCCGGGCAGAGAGAGCGTCGGGTCAACATCGGAAGAAGAAGAACAAGAAGAACAAGAAGGACAAGAAGAAGGACAAGGCGCCGGCGGCGCGGAAGACGACGACCGCCGCAAGAACAGAAGAGACCCCCGGAAGACCCCCGAAGGCGGATCGAGACCCCCAGACGACGGCCGCGACGACGAAGAAGGTAGCCGGACACCTCCCCTCGTGAAAGAGCTAGGTAAAAGAGCAGAAGAGAGGGGAGGAGTCCGGCGAGAAGACCCCCAAGACGGAAGAAGACCCCCGAAGGCGGATCGAGACCCCCAGACGGCGGCGACGACGAAGAAGGTAGCCGGACTCCCCTCGCTCGGTAAAAGAGCTTGGTAAATGGCGGGGGAGTCCGGCGAGAAGACCCCCAAGACGGAAGAAGACCCCCGGAGCAGTGCAATAAACTATTTTTTCAAAAGTGTGGGTGTTTTTTTTTACTTTACATTTTACACCTTAGGTGAATGGGTAGGGGTACATCGTACCCCATACTCATTCACATAGGGTGGGGGGCCGGTATCTGGGGGCCCCCTTATTAAAGGGGGTTCCCAGATTCCGATAAGCCCCCGCCCGCAGACCCCGACAACCAACGGCCAGGGTTGTCGGGAAGAGGCCCTTGTCCTCATCAACATGGGGACAAGGTGCTTTGGGGTGGGGGGGCCGCACGGCCCCCCTTTCCCCAGGGCACCCCCCATGTTGAGGGCACGCGGCCTGGTACGGCTCAGGAGGGGGGGGGGGGCGCTCGTTCGTCCCCACCCCTTTCCTGGCCTGCCAGGCTGCGTGCTCGGATGAGGGTCTGACATGGATTTGGGGGGAACCCTCACGCCGTTTTTTCGGCGTGGGGATTCCCTTTAAATCCATGCCAGGTCACGGAGCTAGCGCGGCGGCAGTAACTGCCTACGCTAGCTACGTAACCTGAAGTCACGTGCTAAATGAACGGACTTGCCGATGAGCGGCAAGTCCGTTCATTTCAAAAGTCCCGCGGACTTGCCCACTAACGGCGGGATTGTCCGCTGGACTTCCAAGTCCAGCGGATAATTTGAAAACAAAACCTGAAACTTTAGTCCGCCGTACTTTGGCGCCAAAAAGTCCGCCGGCGCCCACACACGAGGGGATTATCCGCTGGACTTCAGTCCAGAGGATAATCCCGCGGGATTGTCCCTTCGTGTGTACGCGGCCTAAGGCTTACCTGTAGGAGCAAGAAATATCTCCCAAACCTAAAAGGTTTAGGAGATATTTGAGGAAATAGCGGCACCCATGTCTACAGTGCATGCTGTCTCAGCCAATGAGGAGGGTGAGACCTGGGAGAGCTAGTAAGTATTAGGTGGGATCTGGGGGGGGGGGGGGGCTGCAGCACACAGATGATTATTTACCTTCATGCATAAAATGCATGAAGGTAAAAAAAACTCAAGCCCAGTCCTATTTGCAGGTACTGTTGGACTGTGGTAATGTTATTACCCTGTTGACTGTATTGTTTTTTTGGCACACCTGCCACTTGCCATTTTTATGCAACTTTAAATAAAAAAAAATTAAAACTTGAGCCTTTACAACCACTTTAAAGTTAGGTTGCAAGCAACCTTGTTAATAACTTAGATTAATGACTACAAAGAAACGGCTGGTATTGGGGACAATAGCGAAAATGGAATTTAAAGGAAAAATCCAGTCATCCTTCAACTGCATATTTATTTTCAATATTTAGGAAACACATTTTTTATATATTCATATGTATCCTAAAGAAAATTGAAATTAGGCTAGCAAAAAAAAAATAATTGAACTTTAAAAGATTAATGGGTGTGTATTCTGTGCACTATTTTGTGTCACTGTTGAACCTGTGTGGGTCTCTTTTTCATTTGACTCCTCTAGTAATGAAGGGGTTATTGAGAAAAAGCCAAGTGGATGTGGATGAATCTGTCACTTCATGTTGAAAACATAACAGAAGTTGACAGCGTGACCTGCTACACACACTGTCAGACTAATGTCTTTTCCTGAAAAAAGAATCAGCTCAGGGTGCACCCACTATGTAGCTTTAACAATTTATACAGTCTGATGGGTATATTCAGTAAAACCACACAAGGCATAAATAGCTAGGTGCAAAGTGCAATTTCCATAGCAACCAACCAGAATTCATCTTGTGCTAGCAAATTTCAGTGAAGGGAAATGATTGCTTTCTCTGGGCTACTGCGAGAAAAACGTAGTACTTTCTTGCATTATCTTTCATATGGGGGTAAACATAATGGCAATAAAAATTTTCTGTGCATTCATTTTCAAATTGACGCAAAAAGATGAATATTTTTGCACGGGATAAATGTTTTGAAAAATGTTGGAGCACTTCATTATGAGTTTTATGTACTGTTATGCCCCGTACACACGGTCGGAAATTCCGACCACAAAATCCGTCTGATTTTTTCCGACGGATTTTGTCCGACACTGGTGTTGCATACACACGGTCGGACAAAGTTGTCGGAAAATCCGATCATCCTGAACGTGGTGACGTTCGTTGCGTACGACGGGACTACGTAGAGGCTAGTAGCCAATAGCTTTGGTCTTGTAATGTGATCTGAGCATGCGTGGCACTTTGTCCGTCGGAATTCGCTACACACGATCGGAAAAAGTCCGATAGGTCTTTGTTGTCGGAAAATTTGAGAGCAGGATCTCAAACTGCGGAAATTCCGACGGAAAAAGTCCGATTGAGCCCACACACGGTCGCAATTTCCGACAACATGGTCCGATAGGATATTTTCCGTCAGAAAATCTGACCGTGTGTACGGGGCATTAGACTGTATGCTCTCATGAACAGGGCCCTCTGATCCCTCTTCTTGTATTTTCTAAAGCGCTGTGCTATATAAATCCTGTATAATAATAATGTTCTGAAAAGGCCATATCATAACCTTCTAGATCCTGAAGACCTTTTTCGATCATGTTAAAACCCTTTTCATCTGAATCACCACTGGTTTAGCAATACTGTGGTATCGTAACAATGATTATAGTTGTCTTCAAAGTATATGGGCCAAAGTAACAATTTGTGTCTCCTTCTGCTACACCAATACACAAGTGACCTAATAAGATCCTGTACCTGTTTTGGCTCTTCCTTCAGAGATGTGAATGTATTTGACTGCTTTGATTAGAAACATTTATAGAGCTGTGGAAAGTCTCCATGTTTAGAAACAAAATCTTTACAACTAGTAGACATGACACCCAAAGAAACGATTATGCACAAATCTCTGTCCCATACTATGAGTTCTTGAGTTTCCAATGCAGTAAACGTGTATTATCCCATATTGATCAATAAAAGTAAGTTGTTGGGATCCAATCCCATAAGTTTCTTTGTGTCTCACCGAGCCACCTGAAATCCTGGATAGTTCTTTGCCTGATCTCTAAGACAACCCTTATGGTGCCAGGTTTCTCTTGGATTTCCCTGGATTTCCTACTTAACCAATGTCTCTGCACTTTTTGTTTGTCATATTATTGTGACTTTACCAGGATCTCACTTGTTGCTGTTTGCTGCTACGTTATTTATGTTTACTGCAACCTCCGTACAGACTTCAATTACTCTGTGGTCTTTCCGTTCCTACCTGATATTATTAGCTACCAACACCAGCTTGATTATTGATCATGCTTCCTCTTCTTCTACAACAAATCACAAACACTTTTGCATGGAACCTTGCCTGCCTTTGACCTTGCCTGTTGTTTCAGCTTCTGTATTATGATCCTAAACCCAGTGTTGATTTACTTAACCTTGCTTTCCATTGAAACTGAGTGCATGCTGCATTGTTGCATTCATTTTTGTGGTATAAAGATACATTTTTCTCAGTGCCATGGTAAGATGTTAACTGCTACTGAAACACTGCGAATGAGAATATAGCACTAGTATCTATAGAGCTTTAGTACCATGTTTCTGATCAATAATAAAAAGATCTGCTGAAGAGATGCAAGAGCACAAGATTGAGGGTTACCACTTTGGATGACCATACATGTACAACCTTTTATGCAGGAAAAAAACTATATATGAAAAAAATTGAGGTATAGGGAAATCTCTGCAATAAAGAGCACCTTTTTTCATAGAGTTGGCAAAGGTTAGAACTTCTTGTGTATTTTTCCATAATACCTGTCTGGGTAAGCGAAAGAAAAAAAAATCTCTCACAAAGTGATAGACAGCATTAAAAAAATATATATTTTTAAACAGAGTGGGGGAGGTCATTCTCTGTTAGGGTTTATTTGCTGTCTGTGTCCCCGCTGTGGAACTTCTTGTCCTGCAGACAATGGCCAGCGACACACAGGAAATTGGGAAATTTTCTCAATGGACATGCCAACAATCAATAGCGACCTTACAAAGCTTCTTGCTTTTCCCCAAACAATGCAAAAATAAATTTTAAAAGATTTGGGATAGCGTTCAACTTTAAGGGAGGGTCAGATAGGATTATCGAAGAAGGTAGATTACACAGAAAGTGTCAACTTTTCAGATGCAAGATATGCGTTAGGAAGCAGGGACGAAGCTTTATACTTTTTGCTGTAGCTTATTCAAGAAGAAACATTAAAATGTTTTTTTTATCTGTGCATGGTAATCACTGTATGTACATTTGTTCTAACTCCATCCAAGGAAAGTAATCATAAGTAATAAAACATACATTTTCTAATAATTATAGACAGACCTGGGGGTAACACTGCATGAACAAAACCCCAAGCAGTCTAGTCATCTATAACTTGCTGTGACTGTAGACTCAGTTTAGTTTGCAGCCAATGTCATGTCTAATACATTGTCTCCAACAACTGCTCTGCGGACTTGGACAAACAGGGATATCATTTCCCACAAAGTCAATGTTTTAATAAGGGAACAGTGTGTTAAGTAACAAGCAGCGAGCAGACGTGTTAGTCCATGTGAAGAAATAACAAGAGAGATGTACAGACACTGTCAATACTCTATGTAATTAGATTAGCACACTTAGCACTTGGCAGAGCATTTGCAAAGGGAGGTGAGAGAGGGACAAGAATCCTGCTTTAGCTCCTTCATTCAAGAACATAAAAAGTTTGAAGTCTTCAGCCACAGATTTCTCACAAAGGGCCAGATTTGTACACCAAATGGGAGTCTCTGTATGTTGAAATGCTCCTTGTAATCTAAAGGCTAAGCTGCATTCTATAGCATCTCTAGCTCCCTGATGGATAAAACCATATGAGAGCTCATCTCCCATCTGATCCACCAATAAAAATCACTAGGACAAAGACCTGCACTTAATTCAAACTCCCACAGATAAACGGTGCAGTTCTGCACCGTTTATCTTCACAATTTGGTAAATCTCTAATCTTGATAGCCATGAAACTAAACTTAACTGTTAAGCAGGTGTATTGGAGAAATTGTAGTAAGCACATGTTCCGTCTTTCACAATTTCTGTGCCCGTAAGGCAGACTTTAGAGAAGGGAGGGCTGCCAGCTGCAGAAATGAATAGGCTCCCCACCCCCCTTTATTTGAATTCACTTGACTCCCCTTTTTAATTCAGTGAGCAGCTAAATGGTACATGAGTTTCAGCAGAGTCTAGTAAAGGGTTTAACAAAAATAAGACTGATTAGCAGGGAGCCGATGCTGTTTTTGGAATTAACCTCACAGGATTTGGCCGACGTGGTGGTGGCAGAACTTGGATAAAGTATCATGGTGGATTTAAGGTCTCAAGAACGCCTAAGGCAAAGAAAGGTTTCTACCATAGTTGAAAAAGCATGGTATTCAACACTTTGTTCCTCTCCTGTGGCAAAATGATAAATATAAAGACTGAATTTTATTAGTCACTTTACATAATAAGGATTCTGATTGATACCCAGGATTTCTGCAAATACAGAAAATTGATTAATCTCTTATTTGGCAATTTTAAGACCCATTTAGTTTTTTGAATCTATTTTTTGTCCTTTAACTTTACTGTAATAAACATAAAATGAACCCTAGGTGCAATTTAAATTATTAGTATGCTAATGGGTATGCAATAACCTCACTATAAATTCAAGTAATACAATAAAGTTAGCCATAAATGCATTTTGTCTCTATTTTTTTTAATACAATCTAAATGTTCAGTTCGGTTTTCGGATTCCTATGTTTGATCCGTCATATATTTATCAATAAACCACATTTTAGATTGAAAAATCAAGGGACCAATTGATCAGTACTGTTAAACGCCTTACAATTGATCAGTACTGTTAAACGCCTTAAATTACCTAAAGTGGACCTGAGCTCAAAAAATTAAGATGTTGTATGTTAAAGAGAACATCTACAAATTCTAATTGTGTCTAAGCACTACCCCGACAGCTTTACCTGTCATGAATTACTTCTAAAAAATATTAGTGCACCTACTGGCATGTGAAGCATGCTTGCACCTATACCCTCAAAGTTGTATATCTGCAATGTGAGAATATGTGAATTTCACTGCTAATCTCACCAGAGCTGGAGTGGGATTTGGTGATGCCATGTCTTGTCATGCCCTGATTGCTGGACCAGAATCTGCACTGCATGCATTTCCCTGCTTCTGCTTCATTTATTCTGCAGATCTATGATTTCTGCACCTCTCCTGTTTCTTTATAAATTTTCTCTCACCAGTTACCAGATCACCAGTCATTAGTGGAGCAGCTCTGACTTTAGGAAGCAAAGCTTTTTTCTTCTATAAAGGTGGTTGCCTTCATACTGAAAAAATGCGTAGAAAAAAGAATAAGTCAGTAACTCTGAAAAGATCAGCTGCAACTAGCCTACCGGCAATGCCCTCTGCTTGCCATTTTTGTGCACAACTCTCAGAGTTCAGGTCCTCTTTAAAGCGGTGTTCCGGCCGAAATTATACTTTTTAAATAAAAATACCCTTATAATACACAAGCTTAATGTATTCTAGTAAAGTTAGTCTGTAAACTAAGGTCTGTTTTGTTAGTTTTTAGCAGTAGTTTGTTATTTTATAAACTTGCAGCAGGCCGTGGCCATCTTAAGTGTGGGCATCTGAAGCCAGACTGTATTTCTTCCTGGATCTCATCCTTGCAGATCTCGTACATGCTCAGTGCAGCATAAGCAGTGTAATAGGTTTCAGGTCAGGTTTCCATAGCAACGGCAGTTTGAGAGGAAGTTGCTGCCCCTTCCCAGGAGGCATTGCAAACAGGAAATGATGCGATGGGGCGCGGCCAGGGAGGAGGAAGTGAAAAATGAATACAGCAAATATACAGTCTGTGCTGAAAAAAAAATAAAAAAAATATCCAATTTGTTTACAGTGCACAGTTTAGTGAGGGATGCTGAAGAGTTGTAAAAGTGGGTGGAACTCCACTTTAAGGTCTCCCTTTATTGTTAAAACTGAACAAAGTCACAAAAACCTTAATGTAAGTATATATCCGTCAACAGCAAAAAAAGGATAATATGCACTTTGTGTGCACCTATTGACTTTGGTGGTATTTCCCCTAGCTTTCTGTCCCAGTGACAACTGCCATAGAGGCAAAAAGCAATTGTGATATCACCTCACTGTAGACACAGTTGGCAATGAAAACTTGACATTTTTTTTACAGGTTGTAAACTTTTCTCTCCTTATCCAAATCTAAAAAAAAAAATGAGGGTCCATTTACACTAGTCAGGTGCACGTTGCGTTGTGTATTAACATGTGCTGCATTAGGAAAGCCTATTCAAACAAATGGGCTGTCTAAACCACAACTGACAGACCACAACTATACCTGCTGATTTTTTGTATTAAAGTGCACCACACCACACCTCAACACACAGTAGCTGAAACACAGATGCATTGTAAAGGTACACTGGGGTGCCACTCAAAATGAATTGCACTGAAGCACACCTTGTACATAACTATGGTGTGATATAAAAAGCATACTTGCCAACAGTCCTGATCTTCCCGGGACAATCCCAATTTTGGGACTCTCATCCTGATCAGAGCTCGTCCCGATTAATTTCCCGGGATTTTGCCTTTGTCTCAGGAAATTCAGGAATGTTTTAGAAAAATACGGCCGGCGGGCTACAGAAAGATGGCTGCCGCCGCCGTCACGAGGATTATTTCACCTTTGTGTTCAGTGGAGAGGGGAGGGGCAGCCAATCAGCTTCTCCCCTCTCCACTGAACACACACACGAGAAAGCCGGGAACTGCCCAGACCTGTAGCTGCCACGCTGCTGGGGGACACAGAACGCTCTGTAAGGAGGGCTCTGCTGCTGCTGCCAGGGACACTGAAGTAAGGAAATCTCTGTTGCTGAGGGACACAGATCACTCTGTAAGGAGGGCTCCGCTGCTGCAAGCTGCTGGGGACACTGAAGTAAGGAGGGCTCTGTTACTGGGGGACATTGATCTGTAAGGAGGGCTGCGCTGCTGGGGGACACCAGATGGTTAACACTAGGGGGCAATTAAGGGGTTAAATGTGTTCCCTGGTTATTGTTTCTAAAGCCCCATACACACTATTCCATTTTTTGCAGATTTTTGTCTTCAGATTTATCAAAACGTGTGATGCACCAGATGTAATGGAGGGCTCCGCTGCTGGGGGAAACCAGATGTAAAGGAGGGCTCCGCTGCAGGGGACACCAGATGTAAAGGAGTACTCCACTGCCGTCGACACCAAATTTAAAGGATGGCTCCGCTGCTGGGGACACCAGATGTAAAGGAGGGCTCCACTGCCGAGGACACCAGATGTTAAGAGGGCCTCTGCTTCTGGGGGCACCTGATGTAAGGACGAACTCTGTTGGGGGCACCTGATGTAAGGACGGACTCTGCTGGGGGCACCTGATGCAAGGACGGACTCTGCTGGGGGCACCTGATGGCATGTGGTGGTAAGCGATGTGGCAGGTGACTCGCTAAGGGGTCTCACTGATTCAGGAATGTGGTGACTTGAATGATTTAATTCTATATTACAATGTAATAATAGTAATAATGTGCTTCAACCATCCTGACACCACAACAACCATGGTACTAGGATGATTGAAGTGCTAACAGCAGGTGTTTGGATTATCTTTATCTGCTGATTTGTTAAACTCTGGAATACACATTTCTTTTATGGTGAAGGATCTGGGCCTGTTGTCCCTCCATCCCTCTTTCCTTCCTTCTCTCTCCTTCCTTACATCTTTCTCTCTCCCTCCCTCCCTCTTTTGCCCTTTCTTTCTCCATCTCTCATTCATCTCAGACTCTAACCACACCCCATTTGAACCACGCCCAATGTAAACCACGCCCACTATTTCACATAAACCACACCCATTTATCAGCCACATTTTTCTTTTTTTGCTATGTCATCCTTACAAACGCATGCCTCGCCCCCTAATTATAATAAGACTCCCAGTCCCCTGGGGTTAAACAGCGAATTAGACATAAACTGTTTCCTGTCCAATTTATAGCGAAGTTTGGTACAATATATATTTTTTAATGTTTTTACACATTTTAGCAATTTATTTAGTTTTTCTTATTTCTTTCTTCCTTTTTAATTTTCTTTATCTATTTTCAATTTTTATTTTTTATTTTATATTTTATTTTATTTTATTTTTTATTTTTTTTTTATTTTATTTTTTTCTATATGTTATTTTTATTTTCATCTTTATTTTTTTTTTTATATTTCATTTTTATTTATTTTTTATTTAATTTTTATTTATTTATTTTTTTTATTTTTTTTTTTTTTTTAATTGTTATTTTTTTTTTTTTTTGTTCTTTATTTTATTATTATTATTATTAATTTTATTTTATATTTTTTCATTTGTATTTTCATTTGTTTTTTCTTTATAGTTATTTATATGTTTTGATCATTGTATTAAAAAGTTTTTTGTTGTTATTTCCACTGTTCTACCAGAATTGACGTCAAGTGATACCGAGAAACTATTTGTTTGAATGAATCAAACCTATAAAATGGCGTTTTTGTCTCCCCTATGGATTGCGCTCTGTCCTTGGGGGCGACATGTTTATCCTACCAACAAGATGGTTGCTATGCCATGTTGATTGGTTCCTTTAGGTGAGTCTCCTCCTCTACTCCCTATTTAAAGCTGGCCCAGCTTACCGGAAATTAGGTCCTTGATGACGCCCTGTGGGAGGGTGAAACGTTGACGCAATTTCCGGTATTACTGACGTCACTTCCGGTCTCGTGGAACGTACACCATGAATGGCATTTTTACACTATCAACTCCATGTTTGATGCCTGTTTTGATCGTACTTTTTGTAAGTACCCATTCCCTATTCCATTAAACCATTTTTAAACGGTACTTCACTATTAGTTCCATTTCTTTCCTCACTTTTGGGTAGTTTGGGTAGTTCTGTGAGTGCGCGTAGTTCTGCGAGTGGTCTGCGAGTGCATGTAGTTCTGCGAGTGCACGTAGTTCTGTGAGTGGTCTGCGAGTGCACGTGGTTCTGCGAGTGCACGTAGTTCTGCGAGTGGTCTGCAAGTGCACTTAGTTCTGTGAGTACACGTAGTTCTGCGAGTGGTCTGCGAGTGCACGTGGTTCTGCGAGTGCACGTAGTTCTGCGTGTGGTCTGCAAGTGCACGTAGTTCTGCGAGTGCACAAAGTTATGCGAGTGGTCTGCGAGTGCACGTAGTTCTACGAGTGCACGTAGTTCTGCGAGTGGTCTGCGAGTGCACGTAGTTCTGCAAGTGGTCTGCGAGTGCACGTAGTTCCGCGAGGGCACGTAGTTCTGCGAGTGGTCTGCAAGCGCACGTAGTTCTGCGAGTGGTCTGCGAGCGCACGTAGTTCTGCGAGTGGTCTGCGAGTGCATGAAGTACCTGTGTATTGTCTTGAATATTAGTGTCAGGAAGCTAGTTGTTAGGTAATATGGACAGGGTGTAGTCCCCGATCCTTATTAAATGTAATAGGTACGATGCCCGGCGGGTGTGGAGAGGCGACTTGTTGTACATCTTGCAGCATGTATGAATTCCTTGATCATCCGATTGAGGGTGAATACTGCTGTGCAAAATGTAAGCCCATTGTTTCCCTGGAAGCCCAGGTTCTGAATCTGGGGAAGAAACTGTCAGCACTGAGAAGTCCCTCCATACTAAAGGAGAGCCAGGAACGCACATGGCAGGTGCCAGCAGGGGCCAGCACAGAGGCGGGTGGAGACAAAGAGGTGCAGGCACTAGCAAAGAGTAGATGGGTGACAGCCGATCCAGGGCTGGAGCATCCCATTAAGTACGCTCCATTGAGTGACATTGGTGAAACCAGTCAGGGACCAGCACTGCTGGAGCTGAGGGACTCTCCTAGCTGCCGGGGGAAGAACTCCTCCAGTGAGAGTGGGGGGGGGGGGGAGTGATGGGAAAGGAAAGACAGATTCTGGTGGTAGGGGACTCAATTCTTAGAAGGACAGAGAGGCCAATCTGTAACAAAGACCTGAAGTGCCGAACAGTATGTTGTTTACAGGGCGCTCGGGTACGGCACATCACGGATCTGGTGGACAGAATACTGGGAGAGGCTGGGGAAGACCCAGCTGTGATGGTGCACGTTGGCACCAATGACAAAGTCAGAGGCAGATGGAGTGTCCTAAAGAACGATTTTAGGGACTTAGGAGCTAAATTGAGGAAAAGGACCGCCAAGGTAGTATTCTCAGGAATACTACCGGTACATCGAGCCACACCAGAAAGGCAGAGGGAAATTAGGAAAGTAAATAAGTGGCTGAAGAGCTGGTGTAGTAAGGAGGGGTTTTGGTTCCTGGAGGACTGGCAGACTTCTCAGTTGATAACCGGTACTATAGAAGGGACAGACTGCACCTAAATTAGGAGAGTGCAGATCAACTGTGAATGAAGATAGCCGAAAAGTTAGAGGGGTTTTTAAACTAGGTGATGGGGGGGAGGGTCCAGAGGTAGAGATAGTCAGCGTGGAACATATTCCAGAGGGTAGTATTGGGGGCATTAGTGGTAGGTTGACCAAAGCACATAAACCCAAGGTAAGTATAGTAGCAAGTCCTAGTTGCAATCTCGGAACACCCAATAAGAGGATAGTATGCGACCGGTCTAAACTACATGGCATGTTCACCAATGCCAGGAGCCTGCCGGACAAGAGGGGTGAACTAGAGATACTATTTTACGAGGAGGATTTGGATTTTGTGGGAATTTCAGAGACCTGGTTCAACAGCTCTCATGATTGGCTGGCAAACATTTAAGGGTATACCCTTTATCGCAAGGATAGAGAGGGTAAAAAAGGGGGAGGGGTATGCCTATATATCAAGAATAATGTACAAGTGAATGTGAGAGATGATATCACTAAGGGAGCTAGGGAGGAGGTGGAATCCTTATGGGTAGAGCTCCAAAGGGATGAAGCTAAGGGAAAAATAATACTGGGAGTATGCTATAGGCCCCCTAACCTGAGAGAGGAAGGGGAGACAGATCTCCTATCACAATTTGGATTAGCAGCAAGGATGGGAAGTGTTATCATAATGGGGGATTTTAATTATCCAGACATAGACTGGGCAGAGGGAATTCACGCATTCACGCATTCATCTAAGGCTCGCCAGTTCCTAAATGTCTTGCAGGACAATTTTATGGGTCAGATGGTAGACGCACCAACTAGAAATAAAGCGTTACTGGATTTACTGATTACCAACAATACAGACCTGATCACGGATGTGGAAATACGGGGCAATTTAGAGAACAGCGTTCACAGGTCAATTGGCTTCCGTATAAATCACACAATTAGGAAACATAAGGGCAATACAAAGACACTGAATTTCAAAAGAGCCAACTTCCCTAAACTACGAACCTTACTAGAAGGCATAAATTGGGATAACATCTTAGGAACAAAGTGCACGGAGCAGAGATGGGTTTGCTTTAGGAGCATATTAAATAAGGGCATTAGCCAATGCAACCCATTGGGTAATAAATTTAAAAGAGCAAACAAAAGTCCTGGATGGCTTAACTCCAATGTAAAAATGCATATAAAAGCAAAGGAGAAGGCCTTCAAAAAATACAAGGTTGAGGGATCATCATCAGCATTCAGACTTTATAAAGAATGCAACTAGAAATGTAAGGGTGCAATAAGGATGGCTAAGATAGAACATGAAAGACACATAGCGGAGGAGAGCAAAAAAAATCCCAAGAAATTCTTTAAGTATGTAAACAGTAAAAAAGGGAGGACAGACCATATTGGCCCCATAAAGAATGAGGAAGGACATCTGGTTACAAAGGATGGGGAGATGGCGAAGGTATTGAATTTATTCTTCTCCTCAGTCTTCACAAGGGAATCGGGGGGCTTCAGTAACCAAAACTTCAGTGTTTATCCTCATGACACATCACAGGAAGCACCTCCATGGTTAACAGAGGACAGAATTAAAATTAGACATGGGAAACTTAACATTAATAAATCAGAGACCAGGTGGCTTGCACCCGAGGGTACTTAGGGAACTCAGTCAAGTAATTGCCAGACCATTGTTCCTAATTTTTACTGACAGTCTACTGACTGGAATGGTACCAGCTGAGTGGAGAAAAGCCAATGTAGCACCAATATTTAAAAAGGGCCCAAAATACATCCCTGGGAATTGGAGACCAGTTAGCCTAACATCAATAGTATGTAAACACTTGGAGGGGATGATAAGGGACTATATACAAGATTTTAGTAATGAGAACGGTATCATTAGCAGTAATCAGCATGGATTCATGAAGAATCGTTCTTGCCAAACCAATCTACTAACCTTTTATGAGGAGGTGAGTTGCCAGCTAGATAAAGGAAGGCCAGTAGACGTGGTGTATCTGGATTTTGCAAAAGCATTTGACACAGTTCCCCATAAACGTTTACTGTACAAAATAAGGTCCGTTGGCACGGACCATAGGGGGAGTACATGGGTTGAAAACTGGCTACAAGGGCGAGTTCAGAGGGTGGTGATAAATGGGGGGTACTCAGAATGGTCAGGGGTGGGTAGTGGGGTCCCCCAGGGTTCTGTGCTGGGACCAATCCTATTTAATTTGTTCATAAACAACCTGGAGGATGGGATAAACAATACTAAGCTAAGCAGGGCAATAACTTATCCGCAGGATGTGGAAACCTTGCAAAAAAATCTGAACAAATGAATGGGGTGGGCAACTACATGGCAAACGAGGTGCAATGTAGAAAAATGTAAAATAATGCATTTTGGTGGCAAAAATATGAATGCAATCTATACACTGGGGGGAGAACCTCTGGGGGAATCTAGGATGGGAAAGGACCTGGGGGTCCTAGTAGATGATAGGCTCAGCAATGGCATGCAATGCCAAGCTGCTGCTAACAAAGCAAACAGAATATTGGCATGCATTAAAAAGGGGATCAACTCCAGAGATAAAACGATAATTCTCCTGCTCTACAAGACTCTGGTCCGGCCGCACCTGGAGTATGCTGTCCAGTTCTGGGCACCAGTCCTCAGGAAGGGTACTGGAAATGGAGCGAGTACAAAGAAGGGCAACAAAGCTAATAAAGGGTCTGGAGGATATTAGTTATGAGGAAAGGTTGCGAGCACTGAATTTATTCTCTCTGGAGAAGAGACGCTTGAGAGGGTATATGATTTTAATATACAAATACCATACTGGTGACCCCACAATAGGGATAAAACTTTTTCGCAAAAGGGTTTAACAAGACTTGTGGCCACTCATTAAAATTAGAAGAAAAGAGGTTTAACCTTAAACTACGTAGAGGGTTATTTACTGTAAGAGCGTCAAGGATGTGGAATTCCCTTCCACAGGCGGTGGTCTCAGCGGGGGGGGAGGGGGGGTGCATTGATAGTTTCAAGAAATTATTAGATAAGCACCTGAACGACCACAACATACAGGGATATACAATGTAATACTGACATGTAATCACACGTAGGTTGGACTTGATGGACTTGTGTCTTTTTTCAACCTCACCTACTATGTAACTATATGTAACTATGTAAGGTGCATGTCTACCCAAAGGAGTACTTGTTTTTTAACTTTCCAAACTGCACACATGTTCTTAAAATGTTATATGTTAAAATGAGACTTGCATTCCAATGTGCAGAACATCTGGTTACATCCGCTTTCAGCATATTACCAGAACACAAAGCATGACTTTCTGCTATTTAAAGTTGAAGACTAGCATTAATAATATTTTACCTTGATACTATTTTTTTTTCATTAAGTTGTAGTATAAGTAAAGCTATATGTTTACAAAGTTACATATACCTGTATGTATTGTTCAACATATTACATAATTTACACCGCTCCTTGAACCTTTGATTGTATGGGTCAAATACCTCCATCACTTTTCTCACCTTTCTCTGACAACACATGCCCTTACCCATTCGAACAGCTTCTGTGTGCCTGGGCCACTCCTGCCCTGCAGGAATATTACACTTTGCTTCATTACACACAGTGATGAGAGGAGGCAGGTTGTGAGGAATGCTTGCAGTAATTGGCAGTGGTAGCTTCAAGCTTCATTTTCTTCTCTAAAGTGAAAAAGAAATGTTAGTGAGGAACAAATCATAAACATATACAAATATTTCCAGTGTGTCTACCAATGTAAGAGTAGCTTGTATTTTACCACATATGGCATGTCATTCATGGTAAATATTGTAGGAAGTTGGAAGCCATGTCCTTTAAGTATATTTTAAGTGTAATTTTTATTGAGCACTAAAAATTAAGTGTTGGTGGGATTTGGTAGTTGGGTTAAAGCTTAAGGCTGGCCATATACGATTCGAATCTCGACTGGTTCAGCAGATTCGAGCCATTAATGGGCAGGCTGCATGTACCAAGTTGATCGATCGGATTCGCTTCCGATTATTGCAAGCTGCTGCTATAGCCGCTAGCGACAATCACTGTCTTCTCCTGCATGCTCCTGCCGGGAGAAGACATTAGGGTTGATTTACTAAAACTGGAGAGTGCAAAATCTGGTGCAACTGTGCATGGTAGCCAATCAGCTTCTAACTTCAACTTGTTCAATGAAATTTTGACAAATAAACCTGGAAGTTGATTGGTTTTTATGCAGAGCTGCACCAGATTTGGCACTCTCCAGTTTTAGTAAATCAACCCCAAAGTCTCAGGCAGGAGGGATTCCCCTGTCAGCGCTGTCTGTGCTGATGGGGAATCATGCAAATTTTTTTTCCTGCAACCCATGGCTACAGGAAAGGAATTTGCACGGTCTATGGACAGCCTAACTCCACGTTTAATGTCCCATTAAATAATTTGTTTGGGCCAGCTTGGTTAAAGTTAGACTTTAAATTACCTTACCTTTAATGAAGGGAATTCCACCACATTTGCAGGTTCCAACACTGCACTCTTAGGTAAAATCCAGCTGGTGTTATGATCTTCAGTTGTGGGAGCAATGAGCAGGTGGGGAACATTGGGGGTTATTTACTAAAGGCAAATCCACTTTGCACTGCAAGTGCACTGCAAGTGCACTTGAAAGTGCAGTGAAAGTGCACTTGGAAGTAAAGTCACTGTAGATCCGAGGGGGACATACAAGAAAAATGTAAAACATAATTTTAGCTTGCACATGATTGGATGATAAAATCAGCTATACTTAAAATTGGATGACATTTCAGATATACCCCTTAGATTTAGAGTGACTGCACTTCCAAGTGCACTTGCAGTGCACTCGTAGTGAAAAGTGGCTTTGCCTTTCGTAAATAACCCCCACTGTCTTTATATTAGAATAATGAGACTATGGGTAGTATGACTGTCAGTCTGTAGCTTGTAATCAGCAAAATGCTGATCATGAACTACTAAGGAACACAATAAATGGTAATTGAGGTTATTTAATTAGGTACTTAAAGTATAACTAATGGCTACATTTTATTTTTGATTTTGTGGTACGGAGTTAAAGCCACTGTGAGGTTATCATTGCTGACTGTGTCCCTGTCAGTGATGTAAGTAACTGAGTTAAAATAAACTGAGTTACCTAACGCAGTTACTTTAGAGGGTAACGAGTAATCTAACTGATTACTTTTCCCCTCATGGTAACTCAGTTCCCATTACTTTGGCTTAGTTACCCCAATTACATCTACCGCCACTAGATGGCAGTAGTGTAATTCCGGTGTCCTGCCGAAAAAGTTCCCCCGCCGGATAAGGACCCCCTGTACTGCGCAGGCGCAGGGCTTGCGCAGTACGAAGCACTACGGAGCTTCCGAAAATTGCCGAACCTAAACAGCTCTGAGTGAACTCTACACCGCGCAGGTGCAGTTAACATGTTATTGTACGAGGCGATGCCGCACGCTCCTGATGCTCGTGATACTCTGCAAGGGGCGTCTATCGTGTAAGTAAGGGGCGGGTCTAGTATTACTGTAACCAAGGGGCGCATTTATTATTTTTGTTATATATCGAGCGCTGCCCATTAACCTCCTTGGCGGTAACCCCGAGTCTGGCTCGGGTCCAGCTTTTTGTGCTGAGAGCGGTAACCCCGAGCCAGACTCGGGCTTGCGTTGCGGGATGCAGGGGGGAAGTTACTTACCTTTTCCCCTGGATCCTGCGATGTCTCCCCGCTGTGTGAGCGAGCCGTCCGCTCGCTCGATTCACACAGTGCCGGGTGCCGCCGATCTCCGTTCCCTGTGACGTTACGACGCACGGGAGCGGAGATCGGCGCCAAATTCAAAAAAGTTTAAAAACACAACACATATACAATACTGTAATCTTACAGATTACAGTACTGTATACAAAAAATACACACCCCCTTTGTCCCTAGTGGTCTGCCCAGTGCCCTGCATGTCATTTTATATAATAAAAAGATTTTTTTTCTGCCTGGAAACTGGAGATTGTCCATAGCAACCAAAAAGTGTCCCTTTATGTCAAAAGTGGTTTTAGACAGCTAGAAAACACCGATAAAAAAATAAAATCACAATTTATCATCAAACAATAAATTTAATGACAGCGACTATTCTGCAACTGAGCAAATTTCAGTGTTTTTGATTTGATTACATTATTGAATCATTTTTATATATATTTTTATTATATTATAATTTATTATTTTGTGTTTCAAACTTTATCATACCCGGGATGTCTACTAGACTCTGGTTCGGACAGATTTAAGTGAGTTATTCATAAGAATTGCATGCCTACAATATAAAAACGCCAAATTTCCATGCAAAATAATTGTACCGCTTTCAGCACTAAATTCCAGCCAGAATCATACCGCCAGGGAGGTTAATTTAACATTCGCCCTCTTCTGTAGCCATCCGCCCCTTACACAATATAATAATAATAGACCTGCCTCTTGCTTACACGCTATAACAGATCTGCCCCTTGGTTAGAGTAATAATAGAGCAGCCCCTTGGTTACACGATATATAACAATAATAATAAATGCCCCTTAGTTACACGTATAGAATATTTAAAAAAAAAAGTCAGTTACTTTGCTGCGTAACTAATTACTTTTCCAATGTAGTAACTGAGTTACTAAAGCAATTACTTTTTGGGAGAAGTAATTTGTAACTTAACTAATTACTTTTTCAAAGTAAGATGACCAACACTGGTCCCTGTTATGGCCTAATGCACACTCCAGCTGTCAAAAACTTGTTTTATAGGCATTTGACTTTTATTTTTTTTCCTGCCCTATACGCCCCTCTATGTTAGCCAATGTGTCCATGCACACATAGGCGTTTACAGGCATTTAGAGGTGGGGGTATTTAGGGGCAGAAATCTGAATGCACTAAAATCGCATTTAGGATATGAGCGTTCGGGCAGAAAAAAGGAGAGACGCATTTGAACAAGTGTAAACGGAACAGGAATAGAGAGGAAATCTTCCAGTGGGAAGACTTTTTCCTATGACAACTCTATCAGATTGATTTTCCCTCATATTGGAAAGATACCCTTTCATTTCCTATTTAGTTTACAGGACAGAAGTTTTAAGCCCCATTCACACCTGCAAATGGGGGCCATTGGTGATTAGTTGCGGGAGACCCAGCAGGGGTTCTCTGCGATTAACTGCAGGCAGAAGCCCCCTTGAAAACAACTAGAGACTGACAGCTCCCTCAGCTATTCACGCCTGCTCGCATATAAACGCTCATGGAGTGATTACCTGTGAATGATCAGCCCTGGACCCAAACAGTCTTGATGAGCGATTAAATGCGAATGACCCTGAAAAGCTGCCAGACTCCACTTGTTTTCAAAGAGGCTTCCAGGCCGCAGCTAATTGCCGAGAACCCCCTCTGGTTCACCCGCATCTAATCGCAAATGGTCCCATTCGCAAGTGTAAATGAGGCTCATAGCCTACTCTATCCCAAATGAAAAGTTTTTTTCTTTAGACATAATTTAATATATTTTCTTTACAGAGTTAAATGCAACACTACCAGGAAGACACTGTACTGTGACCCTCCTTTGCTGCTTTTGTTTCCCCATTGCATAAAAGAGATACAAATTCTTTGTTTTAAATGTTTGATACATAAAAAATGATTCCTAGGATTTCTACCCAAAGATAAATGCAGTTATTGTCTCACTTCAGACACAATGGGGGTTATTTACTAAAGGAAAATCCACTTTGCACCGCAAGTGCACTTGGAAGTGCAGTCGCTGTAGATCGAGGGGGACATGCAAGGAAAATAAAAAACAGCATTTTAGCTTGCACATGATTGGAGGATAAAATCAGCAGAGCTTCCACTCATTTCAGATCTACCCCTTAGATTTAGAGCGACTGCACTTCCAAGTGCACTTTCAGTACAAAGTGTAGTTGACTTTTGTAAATAACCCCCAATGTTTGTAAATGACACAACAGAAAGAGCTGCATAGACAAAGGTGGAGGGCGGAGGATGAACTATTGTTCTGATTTCTCCCCTTTGGGTGTAAATTTTCAAAACTGAGCTCTGTAAATAAGGCATTTAAGCTATACATGATTCCTTTTTTTTTTTTTTGTTCAACTAGCGAATTGAAAGAAGAAAAAAAGGGATGAACTGATTACCCCATCCGCATATTTGAAGTGGATGGGGAATGACTCCCACTGAACTATTGTATTGTGTCACGGGGATCCTTCCCCACTTGCAGAATACAATGATCAGTGTTGCCAGCTATAGCCAGCAGCACTGACAGTTTGGGACAAACCCAGGAGGCTGGTTGTACACAAGTTGATCAATACATTGACAACCAGCTAGCCCATACACGGATTGAAATTCAGCCATTCCCTGCTGAACCAGACAAATTTCAATCCATGAATAGCCAGCCTAACATCAGTAACACAGTAAATAAATAAAAAACACCTTACAGTTCCTTTAACCACTTACCTTAAAGTGGTTGTGAAGGCAGAATTTGTTTTTCTCTAAATGCATTGTATGCATTTAGGTAAAAAAAACCTTCTGTGTGCAGCAGCCCCCCTCAGCCCCCGTAATATTTACCTGAGCCCCATCTCGATCCAGCGATGTTGTACAAGAGACTTGGCTGTCTGGGATTCTCCTTCCTCATTGGCTGAGACACAGCAGTGGGCACCGCTGCCTCCCACTGCTGTCAATCAAAGTCAGTGAGCCAATGGGGAGAGAGAGGGGGCGGGGCCGTGGAACGGCTCCGTGTCTGAATTGACACACGGAGCTGCAGCTCGGCTTGGGTGCCCCCATAGCAAGCTGCTTGCTGTGGGGGCACTCAACAGAAGGGAGGGGCCAGGAGCACAGAAGAGGGACTCAAGAAGAGGAGGATCTGGGCTGCTCTATGCAAAACCACTGAACAAGGGCAGGTAAGTATGACGTTTGATATTTTTTTTATCCAAAAAAAAAAGACTTTAGTATCACTTTAAGGCTCCATTCACACCTGAATGTTTTGAAACCGTGGGCAGATTCACGCAATTCTCGCAGCAAAGCATGGGGCACATTTGCTACATCATTATTTATTAATGGCACCCTAAATGCGGTTACATTTTGCCGTGATTGTAGTGCGGCAAACGCACGAAAATCGCAGCAAACAATGCAACACCATTCGCACCTGGCTCTGTGCCAAAATTTGCCGCCTTTTTGGAGCAGAGGGGGGCCCATTCAAATGAATGGTGCTGCTCCAAAAACTAGCACAAAAAGCTAAAAAAAACGCAGCACAGACGGTGTCGCTGCAGTATGCTCAGGTGTGAATGAAGCCTGAATTCAAACTCTAGGCATATATAAGACACAAGCTAATACATTCTGTAATTATCACCACATCATTTAAATGCAAATACCTTAATGTGATCTGGTGTTACCATCTTATAGACATGTGCAATTCGTTTTTTTTTTTTTTTCGTTTTTCGTTTTTTTTTCGTTATTTTCGTTCATTCGTTTTCGTACGAATGAACGAGCGATTCGCAAAAAATTTTAACGAATCGTTCAAATCGAACAAATCCGAAAACAACGAAAATCCGAAAAAAGCAAATTAGAAACAACGAATGTACGAAAGAAGAAAATCCGAAAAACGAAAACAGGAACAACGAAAATCAAAATGAACGAAAAAATTCGTACATTCGTAACTTTTTTTTTTTTTTTGAATTGGTAATTTTCCGTGTCCCTTACAATGGTGCTGCTTAACGTGCCTCGAATGGATTGAACGAAAAAATTCGTACATTCGTAACTTTTTTTTTTTTTCGATTCGTAATTTTCCGTGTCTCTTACAATGGCGTTGCTTAACGTGCTTCGAATGGATTGAACGAAAAAATTCATACATTCGTAACTTTTTTTTTTTTTCGATTTCGTAATTTTCCGTGTCTCTTAAAATGTAATAATAGCATACACATTACATAACATTATGAATTATGCTCCGATTACGAATCTACGAATGTTACGAATGTACGAATAAATACGAATGCGTCCGAATTTCGAATAAACGAATAAACGAAAAACGGAAATACGATTCAACGAAAAAATAACTCTTCCGAAAATACGAATCGTTACGAATACGAACACCGGCGACTTACGAATGTACGAATCGTTACGAAGACGAACACCGGCGACTTACGAATTTACAAATCGTTACGAATCAACGGAAACGAAAAAAACGAAACGAAAATAAACGATTTTTTTTTGTTGTGCACATGTCTACCATCTTATAGCCACTGTACACAAGGCTCAGACTGGGCGAGGGAGAACTACACAAGGGGCCAATAAGATCATGTGCTGACAAATTACATGCTGTTAGGAGGAGGGAGTGAAGTGACAGATAGATAAATTAATCAGACTGCTCATCAGAAAACTTCACTGTCCAGTCACAGTCTGAGAGAGGGGCATCAAATGCAAGTATTACAGATAAAGTATTGCAAATATTGAAAATCAGGTCTCCTACCCTGCCAAACAGAGCTGTGATTTAGCCCTGTTCACATTGGCGTGATATGGCATGCAATTTGACATGTCAAATCGCAGCCTGTTGCCAGCAACGGCATTGTCCCAATCAGTGCTTTGCTGACTTTGTGGTGCCGCACTGATTTCCAAAAGTGGTTCCTGCACTACTTTTGGTGACTTCGGGGCAATTTCAATAGACCCGCACAGATGTCTTTCAAATTGCCCCCAAACTCGCACTGAAATGCAGTAAACCAGGGCTTAAAGTGATTCTAAAGGTTGTATTTTAATAAAATAAAAAAATAAAATACATGTTATATTTACCTGCTCTGTGCAGTGGTTTTGCACAGAGCAGCTCCGATCCTCTTCCTTTTGGTTCCTCCGCCAGCAGTCCTGGCTCCTCCCCCCTGCCAAGTGCCCACAATAGCAAGTCTCTTGCTATAGGGGCACTCAAGCAGGCTTACTGCTGTGCCATTGTCCATTCACACACAGAGCGCAGCTTGGCCCTGACCCTAGTTCTTTCCTCGTTGGCTCATTGTCTATGAGTGACAGCATCGTCTCCTGCTGCTGTGTGAGCCAATGAGGAGAGAGCCACTGCTCTCATGCACATTGCTGGATCAAGATGGGGCTCAGGTAAGTATAAGGGGGGCTGCACCTAGAAGGTTTTTTACCTTAATGCTTAGAATGCATTAAGGTAAAAAACCTTCTGCCTTTAGAACCACTTTAACTTTATGTTCAGAATGCCCTTCTTTCCATAGATGCCAGTAACACTATTATTATTATCAAGCCAAAATCCAATAACCAGTATTTTCTTGGTGATAAAAACTGTTTATATAATTTTCTTTAGAAGTGCAGACCAAAAGGGAAGATGCTCGAAACTTCCCAAAAGAAGACACGCTGGTATTGGGGAGGCTACCATGAAGCTATAATCCTGCCCCATGGTCTTGTGCCAGTCACTTGTCCAGAATATACCATTACTCAAACACATACAAAACATCATTCTTCTTCATTACATTCTAGCCAAGCCCTTGATTTTTCAGTTTGGACTGAATGAGAAAGTGTTAAACCCCTTGTCCCTTCTATTCATTTTCTGGTGACAACCCAAAGTTTGGAATTTTCTTTCACTTTCAATCTCAGTAAATGGCCACCAGGACAAATACAGAAGGTGAATCTCTGTAACGGGGGCACAGGCAGAAATGAAAACCACTCTATCTAATTGGAAACAGGCCTGCTGTTGCCTCTTTAGTTAGAAAATGTAAAAGTCTGAGGGATGGTAGACAGGGTCTAATATTTCTAAACACAGCAGGTGTTACCTAATCACCAACACAACATATTACAATTTCACTGCCTCATAACTGGTGTGTTCGCAACTCGCAAATAAAATAGGCATGAATTGCACAATTTCCCTGCAGGCCATGAAACTTTACTTTTTTACCTGTGCATGTTAATTTGACAAGGGTTTATTCAATGCACACATGTTCACTCCATATGCCAACCACCAGAAACATATTAACCTTTCCTAATATTTTCCTAAAAGACTCAAGGGAGGTGTGAAATAAGACACAGGGCCACTCCAATCATTTTCCCATGTTATGTCTATGCCCAGTTAGAAAGAATGTGTTTCTTTTTCCCTTAAATAAAATGTTATCATAAAAAATAGGAACTTTGATGGGGTTAAACAAAGACTAAATGGGTAGAAAAAATCCGCGCTTGGTAAGACTCAGTATATAAACCAGCGGCTGAACACCATAACCCAGATACTGGGCACAATAACCATAAAGACAAGAAAAAGTGCAGCGCTTAAACTATAAATAATGAATGAATAATAATTATTTATAGTTTAAGTGCTGCACTTTTTCTTTTCTTTAAACAAAGACTGGTGCACGCCAAAAAATGTGAAATTTCGAAATGCCTGATTAATTAGTACTTCCTGCGACAAATAAATAAAAGTGGTGCATGCCAATTACTTAATTTGTCCCATGTTGGTGTGCCAGATTTGAGCACACTTACTCCACATGTGGCAACATTTTGACACAAAACTGAATTTTTGTTCACTAAGGTATTTACGCCAGTCCAGTTGTAGAACTGTGTTTAAATTAGAACATTGATGCAAGTGTTTTGTTATTTTGGTGTGGTGGTCACCCCCTAAAGTGCCCACTGAATTGGTCCCAAGGTTCTCTCCAGATCAATGCAGATGCAGCCAAGCACAACAGTCACTCCAATTGGCTCAATGAACAGTCTAGAGATTTGTTTTTTGTTTCGTTTTATTTTTGGGGTAACTTGTGTAGCACCACCCTCCCAGGGAGACAGCTAGGTAAATGTATGTGCTGTTTGCTTAACAAAAAACTGTGATCACTTGGTGTAGGCTGCTCAGTGTGCTCTGGTGCTGCTTATGCTGTCTGAGTGTACTATGCTTAGCAACCTAGAAAGATTCTGGGCTATAGGTAGAGCCTAGGCAGATGCATACCTCCCAACTTTTTGAGATGGGAATGAGGGACACCTATCAGCAAAAGTATGCAGACATAGGACACACCCCTTGCCACGCCCCCTTAACCAGTCCTTAACACAATTCTGTGTTAGCCATGTAGCAGTGCACATGAGGGGGTGGATTTACTAAAACTGGAGTGTGCAAAATCTGATGCAGCTCTGCATAGAAACCAATCAGCTTCCAGTTTTTATTGTCAAAGCTTAATTAAAGCGGTTGTATACCCTCTTAAACATTTTTTTTTTTAGTAACTACCTGCAAGAGAAAGTCATAATGAGCTAGTATGACTAGCATACTAGCTCATTATGCATCACTTACCTTAGATCGGGGCCCCGACGCCGTGTTCTTCTCCCCCTCCGGCCGCATCCATCTCAAAACAGATACCCTTCCGGGTATCGCCGCTCCGGCCAATCACAGCGCCGCTGCGGCGCTGTGATTGGCCAGAGCGGCGAGGACGTCGCTCCGCGCATGCGCGCGGGACACTTCAACTGCGGTGAGCCGCAGTTGAAGATGGGGATTAACCCTGTAATTGCACCGTTGTCTACGGCGCGCATGCGCCGTAGACAACGTTGTAAAACGTTCTTTTCAAATATCTCCTAAACCGTGCAGGTTTAGGAGATATTTCTTGTACCTACAGGTAAGCCTTAATCTAGGCTTACCTGTAGGTGCAAGTTAATTTTTAGGGTATACAACCACTTTAAGCAAACTGAAGTTAGAAGCTGATTGGCTACCATGCAGAGCTGCACAAGATTTTGCACTCTCCAGTTTTAGTAAATCAACCCCATTGCATTTAGATCAGTATTTTAAGAGCAGCGTTTACAGGCATAAAAAAAATGCACCAAAGCTGCTGCTTTGTGTGAGAGCTATGCTCCATATTTTCTATCTGCTGGCAGAAAAAGGCGTTTTACCTGCAGCACATAGATTCACTGCAGAACTTATCAGTGCAAAAAAAACGTAAAAAAAAAAAAACATATATTTGTAACTGTATATGCAGTCTGGTAATAAATATCAGGCCTTTAAAGTAGCAGGCTACATTGGTTTAGGATCTTTCACAAATTTCTAAAAATCTAGTAATACACAAAAATAATCATGTAAAAGTTACATAAAGCTGTTACCAGAATATAAGATAGCCTGAAAATGTAACCCCTCTTTCAAAACTGAAGTTCACTTTGAAATGTGAAGTAATTGTATCGGAGTATCCATGCTTGCTGATGCTGCAGGGTATTCATGGTTGTTAGCCAGATAAAAAGACTCTTTGCTGTTCTCCACACACTTCTCAGCTATGCTGGGATTGCAAAGGATCTGATGGTACGCTACAATAGATTTTTTTGGGAATGCCCTATTTTACAACCATTTGGTGTCAAGTGAAAGATGCAATACAAAAGCTAAAAGAGGTCAATCTTAGAGAAGACCCGGAACATTACCTATTGCATAGGAGTCATTTGCCAAGGAACAGATATAAATAGACACTGTCAGAATCTGTATTCTTTGTGGAAACAAGAAATACCTCCCACAATAGATTTATAGTTATCCAGGAGCAATGAACTGAAAACTATTGAAGCCTTCAAAGCCTCCCTAAAACATCAGGAGGTGAGATCTGAACAAGCATGGCACCACCCAATAGAGTTCTTCCATTCATGGAACTATGGATCTCCAATATTGGGAGACAAACGCAAAACACTGCAAGGGGTTTGGACTGTGGAAACATTTGAACAGACTTTTCCCTTACACTTACTCTTTTTACACTTGATGGCGATGAATGAATGAATGATTTGTATAGCGCTGCAAATACGAACTGAATCGCCTCAAGGCGCTTGTCTGCTCTTGTTGTCCTGCGATATTAGAAGAGGTGGGTCTTGAGTTTTTTCCTGAAGGCCTGATGGTTTTCTTCCAAGCAGATGTTGTTTGGTAGAGTATTCCATAGCCGAGGTCCCTGTACTGCGAATCTTCGTTCTCTCTTCGATTTGTAGCGAGCTTTGGGGATGAGAAGGCAGTTCTGGTTTGTCGATCGAAGGCTGCGATTTGGTATGTATTTTTCTATTTTCAAAGGTATTGAGGAGCATTTCCTTGTGTACATTTGTGGGTGAGACAGAGGGTCTTGAATGTGATCCTATCTTTTACCGTGAGCCAATGGAGGGTCCTTAGGGATGGGGAGATGGATTCCCAGGGTTTCTTTCCGGTGACTAATCAGGAGCATAAGCCAAAAAGAATCCAAATGGATTCATACCATGCGGACCCTTGTACCTGGAGGTATGAATGTTGAGTTTGACCTCAATTGCTTTTTATTCTACCACTATCTACGTAGTCAGAATATTATATAGGCCAACTAACAGATACACCTTATATAGAGTCGTATGGTCTATGTAGATCTATATATGTACTATGCAATTTTATTGTAAGTAACACCGGTGATCTCAAGGCCTCTTCCTGCTCTATTAGAACCATAGGCATTCAGCCATATCCTGAATACCATTACGTAATTGAGGGATAGGCAAAGTCTCAGCCATCTCCAGATCATTATCCACTAATAAAAGATTTTAGATTAATTCCCCACCATCATCCTATACATTCATTATGTGTATTCACCTCATCGAGCTATACACATTAGGATGAACATCTACCAGTACTTAAAACATGCTAGATAATGAGGAACCACCCCTTTTAAATGTAAATATTTTAATTGATTTCAATACATATTATATTAGCTATATTGCAATATTTAATTCTATGCATTTTTATATGTCATATTCACATTAAGAATACTAATGCATTTAGTCAAATTTTAAACTCTTCTCTTTCATCCATCTACACCACAATATACAAATCGTCCAGACCATATAGTACTGACAGCGCTAAAATCAGCGCTGTAGATAAACAGACACTCCGCCTCCCTAAACGAGGATTACATATTGAGACATACATTGCTGACAGTACTAAAACCAGCGCGACAAATAACCAACAAAATGGCAGCGCACATAACAAGAACCAAGTTCCATCCATTATAGTCAGGAAAATGGCCGCGGTCCATCTATATAAAAAATCACTCGCAATATGGCCGATATACATATACACTCGACCACAACAAAGATGGCCGCGACGAAACTTCCGGTCTGAATAGATATTTAAACTATCAATGCCTGACCAATCCGGTTCCCCAGATGAAGACACGTGACGTGTCGTAACGCGTAGGGAGTGGCCGTAGGCAAACCATTGAGAGAACAGGACGTGAGGAGGCGCTGAGAACGCCAGTGAAGTTCTTTATACCTTTATGCCAGTTTTTAACCTTTTAAATGTACGAGTACATCTTTTGTTAATAAATCTATCCTTTGGTTTTAATTTTACTACACTAGTGGAGGCTTGTCTGTCCCCCTCCCCCTCTTACTTCCCCTGGTGTTATGTCATGATGAGCCAGTGACTATTAGCACTGTAGGTACATAACCCAGAGAGATTAAAAACGAGAAAGACCGGACCGGATCATCCACCAGACTCGACAGGGAAGACAAGTGACATTCCGTAAAAACATACACTCAAGAGCCCTGAGGCACAGTAGAGTTCTGGATATCGATATTCGGGGGGTACAGAACACCCCAGAAAGGCGATATTCAACACTACTTGAGGTGAGAGACTAGAGAGACCGATCTAGGATAATCCAACTGTAGATGACCGTTAAGGAAAATCTAAATGAATGTATAGAATATATGCTCGGCAACATCTGACTTAAATTTGGAGCATAATTGGACTATAATTACCACGAACATTATTCACATTTTATATTCACACACACCCCTTGTGTACATTATGTGACACATACACGCCCCCTTTGGATCTATTTTTAGTGTTCTAGCACACCAACGTGCATCACACACTTTTTATGTATTTTTTATATACATTTTTGATACTTTGTCTTATTATTGTTTATGGTATTTTTTATGCGATTCACCTTTTTACACTACATATGCGATTCACCTTTTTATGCTACATATGCGATTCACTTTTATATATTCTTTATGATATATATGCAATTCACTATATATGTTTATTAACACTGGGCATTCACCATTTTAGATATTTGTCACTATTGCTGTGTTTCCCCACTATTTGCACTTATTTGTGATTTCTGTGATTTAGTCGCATCCGAGAGTGATTATTTTTTTATTATATACATTACCTCCAGACCATGTACTTTCGTTGGTGACACTACTAGTATAGCCTTTATTCACTAGTGCACCTATTTCTTAACCATTTTCTAATTAATTATTTGCGCGAAAATTCTTAACTTATTTTGGTGACTAGTCTTGCTGCTGTGTTTTGGACGACTTAAAGGCGTGCAATCTGGTAATTCGGGTAATCCTATGTAGAGGGAGTTTGCGTAGTCAAGCCGCAAATTGATGATAGTTCCTACTACTACTGCTTTCTCCTTTTCTGGAATGAATCGGATGAGTCTGCGAAGCATGCGGAGGAGATGATGGGATCCGCTGATTACTGATCCTATTTGTGCCTCCATGGTCATCTCTGAATCGAAGATGACTCAGAGGCTTTTGGATTTGGTGCTTGGGAGGATGGTCTGTCCAAGGATTGTTGGTGGTGTCCATGGGGTCTTCGTTTTTTTCCTTCAGTTTGCGTCGAGGAGCAGTAGTTCTGTTTTCGTTTGAGGGAGCTAGTGGTCATCCAGTCATCTATCAATGTGAGACATTTTCCTAGTTCCTGGTATTGGTCTTTTTGTCCGGTGATACGGAAGTACAGTTGAGTGTCGTCCGCGTATGAGTGGAAGCATAGATCCGATTTGCTAATAATTTTGAAGAGTGGCCGGATGTAAATGTTGAAGAGTACTGGTGACAATGGTGATCCTTGAGGGACTCCATAAGTAATTGCCCGGGTTTCCGAAGTGAAGGCTCCTAGTTTCACTGTCTGTGACCAGTTTCCTAAGAAGGAAGCGAACCATGGCAGATCTCCATCTGTAACTCCTGCCACTTCCTTGAGGCGGCTGAGAAGAGTGTTGTGGTCCACTGTGTCGAATGCCGCGCTAAGATCCAGCAGTACCAGAAGACACGATTCTCCATCATCCGCTGGTTCTAGGGCGTCATCCCATATTTTCAGAAGTGCCGTTTCTGTGCCATGGCCTGGTCGGAAGCATGATTGTACTGGGTCCAAGAGCTTGTGTGTGTCCAGGTGAAGTTGAAGCTGTTGTACTACTGCTTTCTCCATAATCTTGGAAATGGTGTTCAGGCTTGTTACCGGTCTGCGATTGTTCGGATCTTTGGGGTCGAGGTTGGGTTTCTTTAGCAGTGGTTTGACGATGCCTTGCTTGAGGGAAATAGGAACCAACCCTTCTTTGAACAACTGATTTACTAGGTGTGTAATAGCGGGGGCCAGAATGTCGGAGCATTCTTTCAGTTTTGTGGGGATGATGTCGTTTGGCGATGTACTGTCTCGGAGGCTCTTGATGATATTTTTGGTTTCATCCGTGGTGATCAGGGTAAGCGAAAAATGTGGTGCTTGTGCGTTGTGCATGTAAAATTCCTTACCTGGGTTTGGTTGAGTAGAATTGGTTGTTTTTTTTTGTTGAATTATTTTCTGAATGTTGTCTATTTTGTTTATGAAAAAATCCGATAACTCGTTGTAGTATTCTTGAGTTTCGTTTTCTAGGGGATCAAGGCAGGAGGGGTTCATAGTCTGGGCTACTAGTTTGAAAAGTTCCCGTGGCCAGTTTAAGGCTTTTGAGAGGGTGTTTGAGACATGTTCTTTTTTTGCTGTGAAAATTGCTTTATGATATTTCTTGGTGAGTATTCTGTAGTTTGTGTGATTTCTTCTGTGTTCCTGTTTCAGTAGAGTAAGTGTGCCATTAAACCATCCCGAATTTTTCTTGCGGATGGGTGCTCGATGTTTCGGGGCGACTGCGTCTGCTGTTTGTAGTAGTGCCTTGTTTACGAAGCTGAGTGTTCGTTCTGTTGAGTGGTTTTGATTTAGTGTTGCCATTTTGTTTGTTAGTGTGGTTTTAAAGATTTCCGAGTGTAGTTTCTTCTGTGATCTAATCCAATGTGTTGTTGCCGCCGGATTTGGTTTTTGGAGGGTGATGTTAGTGGTGATTTCAAATTTGATAGAGTGGTGGTCTGTCCATGGTAGCGCTATGTTGTCTATTAAGTTGATGTCCATATTTTGCTTGAAGATGAGGTCCAGAATGTGACCCGACCCATGTGTGGGAGCCTTTACTAGCTGTTGAAGCCCTAGGTCTTCCAGTTGGTTGATGCAGGTGGTGGCGATGGGGTCTTCGGTGGAGTTTGTCCAGAGGTTGAAATCTCTGAGTACCAGAACCTTGTTGTTTTTCAGGTTGTGTGACGAAATGAATTCCGTGAGTGGTATCGGTTGCCCTTTGCTTACCTTAATGACACCCAAATGCCTCTTATATAGTTAGTGTGGTATGGTATGCACATACATCTCTAAAGATGAACATTAAAAAGAACTAGGATGAGTTGTGCAGTTTATCCAGTTGACTGCAATGTCTATTTCTGCAAAACAACCATGGTGGGTGATGGCTTGTGGTGTATATCTTCTTCTGTTACCAAATATACAGGCTAACATGACTGTTGTAAAATATAAGCAAACATTTTTATTTTATTTATTTTTAAATGAGGAAATTCTATTAATTCAGATAATGGTTCAAAAGCTTATTGCAAGAGACTCTGTAATACACAAAGCTTCACAGATGTGCATATTGTCTGTATGGTGCTTCTATATTGTATGTGCTACATAGATGCATAGTTAGTCTGGTTGAAAAAAGACAAAAGTCCATCTAGTTCAGGGGTAGGCAACCCCCGACATTGGTGCCGCAAGCAGCACTCAAAGCCTCTTTTGCCGGCACTCAACTCCCTCCCCATCAGCAGAGCAGTGCAGGGAAGTGTCAGTGAGACACTAATGTATTCCAATTTAGAGTTCACCACACCGCACCTTCACTGAGGGGGAGGCACTGTGGCCCCACACATTGTAACAGATGGGAAACAATGTTTGGTTCTCTAATTTTGCTGTAGCAGTGATCGTCAGCTTTTGTGATGGGAAAGAGATTGGGTGCAGTTCTGCTGGGGGGGTGGTGCCTGTTTCCAGGAGAAGGACTGTCATTGGCCCCGGCTAAAGCCAAACACAGTCCTGCTAGCCCCACCCACCATCTGGAGGAAGATGACTTGCTCGGTTGCCACTACCAATCTCATAAAGAAGGGATTTCACTGTGATTGAGAAAACCACAATCAGGTGACAGTTTGTGGAATTACTGTTGAGCTTCTGGGAACTTTGTTGAAATTATTCATGAACCTTTGCGTCACTTACTACTGAACCCCTGCACTCTGTGTCCCTTTAAGCCAGAGCCAGTATTCAGCGCAATGAAAATCCCACCCAACTTTTCCTGTGGCGACGCACTTTTTCTCAGCTCGCGGGGGCCCAACTTATGATCATGCACACAGGCCCACTGCTTTCAGAAAATGCCCCTGACCTGAGCTCATCATTGCGCATCTATTCCAGATGCTTCTATGTGACATCACATACATCACATACATCACATACAAGCACGTGGGCTGGATGCAAGAGTTGGATACAGCGGTGGGGAAAATGAGCAGGAGGGGTTCAGAGGTGGGACAGATGAGCAGGAGGGTACAGCGGTGGTTCAGATGTGCAGGGAGGTACAGTGGTTGAAGAGATGAGAAGGGGCTTCAGCAATGGGACAGAAGAGCAGGGGGGTACAGTGTTGGGCCAGATGAAAAGAGGGTTCAGTGTTGGGCCAGATGAGAAGGGGGTTCAGTGGTGGGACAGAGAAGCAGGGGGTTAGAGCAGTGGGGCAGATGTGAAAAGAGGTGTATTGGTGGGACAGATGAGCAGAGGGGTTATAGTGGTGGGGCCGAAGAGCAGGGGGGTACAGAGGTAAGACAGATGTGCAGGAGGTACATTGGTGGGGCAGATGCGCAGATGTGTTCAGCGTTAGGACAGATGAGAAGGTGATTCAGTAGTGAGACAGAAGATCATGGGGATACGGCAGTGGAGCAGATGTGCAGGGAGGTACAATGGTGGGTCAGAAAAGGGGGTACATTGATGGGGCAGATGAGCAGGGGGTGTCAGTGGTGGGACAGAAGAGCAAGGGGGGTACAGTGGTGGGGCAGATGTGCAGGGGGTACAGTGGTGGGAGGGATGAGAAGGGGGTTCAGCGATGGGACAGAAAAGCGGGGGGGTACAGTTATGGGGCAGATGAGCAGGGGGTTACAGTGGTGGGAAAGATGAGCAGGGAGGTTCAGTGTTGGGGCAGAGGAGAAAGGAGGTACATTGGCGGGACAGATGAGCAGGGGGTTACAGTGGTGGGACAGATGTGCAGGAGGTACAGTGTTGGGGCGATGAGAAAGGGGGTTACAGTGGTGGGGCAGATGAGCAGGGGTTACAGTGGTGGGACAGAAGAGCAGGGTGGTAAGGTGGTGGGACAGAAGAGCAGGGTGGTACAGTGATAGGACAGAAGAGCAGGGTGGTACAGTGGTGGGACAGATGAGCAGGGAGTTACAGTGGTGGGGCAGATGTGCAGGGGGTTACAGTGGGGGGGTCAGATGTGCAGGGGGTTACAGTGGTGGGGCAGATGAGAAAGGATGTACATTGGTGGGGCAGATGAGAAAGGGTGGTTCAATGGTGGGGCAAATGTGCAGGGGGGTTACAGTGGGGGGGGCAGATGTGCAGGGGTTACAGTGGTGGGGCAGATGAGAAAGAGTGTGCATTGGTGGGGCAGATGAGAAGGGGGGTAACATTGGTGGGGCAGATGTACAGGGGTTACAGTGGTGGGGCAGATGAGCAGGGGGGTACATTGGTGGGACAGATGTGCAGGGTAGTACAGTGGTGGGGCAGATGTCCAGGGTATTACAGTGGTGGGGCAGATGTGCAGGGTAGTACAGTGGTTGGGCAGATGAGCAGGGGGGTACAGTGGTGGGACAGATCAGCAGGGGGGTACAGTGGTGAAACAGATTTGCAGGGGGGACAGTGATCTGAGGTGTGAAGGTGCAGGAATTGGGGCTGATCTGAGGTGTGGAGTTGCAGGATTTGGGGCTGATCTGAGGCATAAGAGTGCAGGATGTTAATTTCTCACTACTAAAGTAGTTTACACCTTTTTACTTTATAAAAATCCATTTTGTGATTGAGAGTGTGAAGTTGACATTTTTTTGTTATAAAATCGGCACGCTCAATTTCTTTGAAAACATTTTTCGGCACACTGTGCTCAAAAGGTTGCCTACCCCTGATCTAGTTTAACCAATAAAATGCTACTTCAACTATGCAGCTATTTAATCTTATAAGCTTTACACCATTACCATTCTATTGCTACAATTGTTTTGACAATAGGGGAGCACATAGAAATATAGAAACACGGAAACATAGAAAAGTGACGGCACAAAAAGAACGAGTAGTCCATCGAGTCTGCAGAATGTTTTTTTTTTTTATTAAAGGTTTTTTTTTTCCTTCCTTATTTTTTTTGTTTAGTTCGTTTTTTTTGGGAGTTTTTATTTTTTTTCGTTAACTTTATTATCTGACTATAGATCTATGTTTATTCCAAGCATGTTTGAAGCCATTTACTGTTCATTCATGTCCATTCATGGCTGTTTTAAGCCATGAGCACATTCCCCATTGTGTTTTTTTTATAGTCTAATCTTAAGTCCCTTTCTAATTGTATATGTACATGGGCATCTAAAATGGAAAAGTAACACAGTTACAATCAAAAGCATTTGACACAGTTCCACATAAACGTTTACTGTACAAAATAAGGTCCGTTGGCATGGACCATGGGGTGAGTACATGGATTGAAAAACGAGCTACAGAGGCGAGTTCAGAGGGTGGTGATAAATGGGGAATACTCGGAATGGTCAGGGGTGGGTAGTGGGGTCCCCCAGGGTTCTGTGCTGGGACCAATCCTGTTTCCATTCTGGATTCCCCCAAAGGTTTCCCCCCCCCCCCCCCTAGCAAGTAACTTGCATTCATATTTTTAGCCTCCAATGCATTAGACTTGTGCATGACGGAAAAATTTGTTTAGTTTTCATTCGTAAAATACATCATTTCGTTCTGTTATATTCGTTATGTTACGTACATTTTGTTTCAGATAATTCGCTAATTCTGTAGAGTATCGATATTTGTTGTTGTTTTCAGATAATTTGATATTTATGTATGTATATATATTTGTGATAACGATTCGTAGTTCAGAAAGTTGTTTGTTTATTGAATATATTAACACACACAATGAAAATATCTCTCAAATACAATACAACACCCTTCTCACTCAGTTCTCAGGAATGTACTTTGCCAGTAATCCAACCTCCAGCACAAAATTAATCAGCTGATTGGACTGTGATTTACTGCGAGTTGACCTTTTGTTTCATTAGATGTTTAACGAATTAATGAATCATGCGGAATTCATTTGTTATTTTTGCTATAATTTCTTTCGTATTAGTTGAAATTTTTAATTTTTTTTTCTTCGGACATTCTGATGCATCCAAATGTCCCAAAGATGCAAAATTCTTCCGAATTTAGAATCATTATGGAACGGATTGCACATGTCTAAAGTGCATTACTTTTACTATTTTTTAACATTAAACCTCATGTGCCATTAAGTTACCCACACCTTTATTTTATTGAACTTGAACTATATATATACCAACCTCTATATCATTTATGAATAAATTAAACAGAATTGATCCCAGGACAGAACCTTGGGGTACCCCACTTACAATTCCAGACCAGTCTGGGTACACACTATTTATCACCACCCTTTGAACACGCCTATCACTGAGAAGAAAAAATGCCCCTGCGTCGGTGGTGTCACTAAAAAGCAAAAATGTCCCTGCGTGGGTGATGTCAGTGGAAGAAACACCACTACAAAGCTTCTCCCTTACCCCCACAATGCAGAGCTCTTCCCTCGACCTCAACCCTCTCCATACTACAAAGTTCACTGGGGATTTAAGCTGGATACACGCTATACAATTTTATGTAGATTTTTTACCTCAGATTTACCAAAACCATATACAGTAATATGGAAGTCAATAATAAGAGTTTCAATTTGTATGCAATCAGGCAGGCCCTTGCACTACATGGTTTTGGTAAATCTAAAGGAAATCAGACAACAAAAGTTGTATACAGTAGTATACAGTACAGTATACAGTAGTGTGTATGGGGTCTAACTCAGATGCCTGAGCTATCCCTCCAGGAAGCTGTCAAAGTCAA
This sequence comes from Lithobates sylvaticus, assembly GCA_028564925.1. Taxonomy (NCBI): domain Eukaryota; kingdom Metazoa; phylum Chordata; class Amphibia; order Anura; family Ranidae; genus Lithobates; species Lithobates sylvaticus. The sequence continues at coordinate 289,543,994 of CM053027.1, read as the reverse complement.
GTGCCAATCATTGGCAGCGGAGGCATCCCCCACCTTTGTATACAAACCCCTTGCATATGTGAGGCTGCAGGGCGGGAAATGCCACTGCCACCTATGATTGGTGGTCTGCATTGACCGCCTCGTAGCAGCATAGCTCAGGCGGGTTCAAACCGTGTCCAAAAACACGTCATCACTAATCATCAACCATTTTGCCCTGAATAAAGAGCTCTCCCCCCCCAACCCCACTACAAAGCCCCTCCTCCCCAATCCCAGTAGCGAGCTCTTCCACCCACCCCAAGCTAGTTACCCAGTCCTCAGTGCAGGAGGAGCGTCTGCCAGGAGTCTGGGCTGTCATTTTGTGTGACCACTCCCTGCTCTGCAGCATGACAGCCCAGGATCCTGTGAGCTGCTCCTCCTGCACTTAGGGGGTGCTGTCACTTGAGGCACACTGTCACTAGTAAAGACAGAACCTGGCACAGGAAGCCGGCTTTTGCTTTTAGCACAAGTCACAGCAGTGAGAGCAGGGTTAGTGCCAGAGAAGGCGGTACCAATTACTGCGGCAGTTGTGATGAAAAAAGCCCTATTGACAGGATTGACACTGCAGTCATAATTGTTACGGAGAGGCAGAGAGAAGGGAGCTGTTGAAGCTCCCAGCGCCCCCTCACTTAGAGCTGCTGCACCCTGAGCACTTGCCCCTTCTGCCCTACCCTGCCATTTGTCCTGGTCATGACTGAATTGTTACTCTGTCACATGGGTTTCCGAACATAACTACAACTGGATGTTTCAAACCATATTATTCATTATTCAGGCATAGTCCACTATTGTCAGCAGTTAATTAACCTGCCCTGAGAAATGCCATCACTGAAGTGCATGCATGTGGACAGGAAGTGGCTTTGCAGAAGCTGAATGAGATCAGCAGCACTGAGATGCAATAAAGCAAAAATAAAGTATGTTTATGATGTTTATGATACACAGTGGGGTAGATTTACTAAAACTTGAGCACTCAGAATCTGGTGCAGCTGTGCATGGTAGCCAATCAGCTTCTAACTTCAGCTTGTTCATTTAAGCTTTCGCAATAAAACATGCAAGCTGATTGGTTCCTATGCAGAGTTGTACCAGATTTAGCACTCTTCGATTTTAGTAAATCTACCCCAGTGCTTTAGCAAACTAAATGTCTTCTAGTTAGGCTACATTCACACCTGAGCGTAGCGTTTTAAGGCAGAAAATCGTGCAAATTGATTTTGCAGCATTTTTTACCGCGATTTCGCTGCATTTTTTACAGCGTTCTGCCGAAATTTTGTGCAGGGCAAAAGGTCACCAATGTAAAAAGAAGAAAAACGCCCAAATCTGCCTGATTCGAATGACAAAAAAGGGTCCGGAACTTGTTTGTGCTTCAGGCGTTCGGCTTCAGGCGACATGGACTGGAGATGTGAACCATCTCCATTGAGAATAATGGTCTTTTTCCCCTCCAGCATTTTTGTAGCTTCAGGCTTCAAGCAACAAAACGCTCAGGTGTGAATGCAGCCTAAGGCGGTAAAAAACGCTGCAAAAACCGCTGCAAATTTGCGGTAAATTTGCACGATTTTCTGCCTGAAAACGCTACGCTCAGGTGTGAATGCAGCCTAGGGTATGTCCAAACCTTGCAAATGAATTGGCAAGTGGGTAAGCTACTATAGAATGACCTCTAAAAGCTTCCTAAGGGTTCAAAGATAAAATAACAATTCTTATGCACAAATACCTATACTGTCACTGGCTGCAAATAAAGATATGCTAATGATTATTCAAAGATCGTATTTATTAATTCAGTTTTATTGATTCACTTGTTTATTTATTCATAAATGTATTCATTTTATTGTATTCATTTACATAGTATCAACATTTTTCACATCACATTACAAAGGACATAGAGCCATTCATGTCAGTCCCTGCCCCAGTGAAGCTTCCAATTTATTGTCCCTAACAGCAAATCTTAGTCTGGGTAATGCGATCCAAACAACATGTGAATTTTTGACTACTTCCCAAAAACCCTACGTGGCTAAATATTCATGATTTCAAATGTTCATATAATTTGCTGATTTTCCTGATTTCCTAGCAGTTACATGTTTACAAGACACAATTTAAATAATAAAAAAAAGTAATTAAAGACAAATACACTATCAATTACATAATTTTGTAAAATGAAATAATGGATCATATTCTTTTTGGACCCGGTTCTGAGTAAAATTAAATAAAAAAAAAATGGAATTAAACTATATTCTGATTTTAAGAAGCAAAAATGCATGGTTTAAAAAAGTATATTCTGATTTTAAGAAGCAAAAATGCATGGTTTAATCGATCCAGTCAAATACAGTGTTTTGCACAAAAAAAAAAAAGCATAAAAATAAAAAAAAGAAAACAGCATAATAATTAAAAGATGCCTTGAAACTGTCTTGCAAAAGCATAAATTGTGAAGATGAAAGAAAATGATTAAAATAATTAAATACTTGGAGTTGACATGCAGAGGCAGCCTCTCGCCAACGGACATTTGTCGGTAATTAGTTAATTAATCCTAACACAAATTATGAGCCATGGTGAACCAGTGAGGCTGAACGGAGCCGGCTGTTCAGAATTAAAACTTACAGGAAGAGAATAGGGCAGGAACCAAGTAAACCTTTTCTCTGCAAGAGGCCTTTCCCCATCTCTATATCAAATTTAAGGAAATATTTAGTCTTTTCAGTTTAGTTTAGATGCTTGTAAAAGAGATCTACTTAAAGTAGAACTTCATTCTCTCAATCAACATTGATTATTTTTAGTCCTTATGCTGCATTAGTAGATAGAGAGAAAAGTATATCACATTTACTTGTTTTGAACTTTTTATTTTGTTTACATTTCTTCAGTTGTTTCCTGGTTTCTTGCCTAAGAAAATTATGTCATACATTCCAGGAATCTTCAGGAGGGTTTTTTTCTCATGCTCTCCTGCCTGCATACCTGAGCTAAAGGCAGATGGATCCCAGGAAGCAAATGCTACATGAATCATCTGCCCTTACTCAAGATGGCCCCAGCCAGGAATGCTAGGAGGTGGTTTTTAAACTAATTTCTCAGCAAAATAAAGCATGGAGATATGGATGAATGTGGGAGTTTTAATATTAAAAATGTATTAAATAGTGTATTTGGTTTGTGGTGCTCAGATGCAGTATAGTTGTGCTTTAATGTAAATGATTATACCAATATGTGTTTGTGTTTTTCCATAATTAGGGGTGGCGACATTGGCTTATGATATATACAGTACACATTCCGCTTCTTGTTCTGCAGTTCTATACAATTGTTGATTTCCTAAGAGCTCCCTCTAATGGATGATCAAAAAATCTCTTTGTTTAAATAAATAACAAAAACATGGAAGACCAAGCTTGTCTAAAGGTCACATAAAAATTACTTTAAAGTCAATTTGTGCTTTGTCCATTTAGGGTGAAGCCAATTATTCACTCTAATGCACAACTCTACAGAGACACCTTTCTTTAATTCCCCTGTCAATTAGTTCAGATGCCAAAAGTAAAAGCTATGCTATAACAGCACTGATTGGTAGATTGCTATCACAGGATCCTATTTGCACATAAGTCCTGGGTGCCTTCTTTTTCCTGAAGTGCTAAAGAGAGCAACAAAGGAGAAGAGAAATGGTAGTCATACTGTATACTGGGGATTGATGGAGTTTAAAGCCAATTTGTCATATTGTCCTGAATGGGCAATAACACAAAATATGTAAGAGGAAAAAAGTTAAAAAAACAAACAATTATACTCACCTAGGTGGTCTAGCATCAATCCAATGCTGCATCTGTCTCTTGCCAGCTTTCCAGTGAGAACTGAGTGATCAAACACTGCTGATTGCTCAGTTCTCCCCCTACGCTCTGAGCCGAGAGCCATGACTGTAAGTCAGCGGCTCTCTGCTCTCCTCTCCAGAGCTCATTGGAGCGATGGGCTGTGGAGTGGGTGAGAGGGGCTGGCTCAGGCTCTCAGCGGATCATGAAGCCCTAGCCCACTGTCGGCTGAAAATCACAGGAGTGCAGAACAAACTGTACTCATGTGATCCATAGGAGAAGTATGGCCAAAAGAGCTTTGGTCATACTGTCTTTTTTAGACATTTTTCAAAAACATTTTTCTGAAAGTTTTCCTACCTATTATGCCAGCTCAGACTGAGCTGATCTAATTCTACCCTGGCCCTACCCCTTCCCCTGTTCAGCCACATCCAGCCACAATGTTTCAGTACATAATGGGGTTGCTTTACTAAAAGCAAATAGACTGTGCACTTTGCAAGTGGAATGGCACTCATTTTCCCCAGAGCTTAGTAAATGTGGGAAAGGCTGCTAATTTCCATCATCCAATCATGTGCAAACAAAAATGCTTTTTTTTTCTTTGCACCTAATTAGGTATTCTTTACAAAGTGAAGCTTCACCACATTACATTTACTGGGGGAAAATGAGTGCAACTGCACAGTCTATTTGCCTTTAGTAAATCAATCCCATTGTGGCTGGGCTAAAACATTGTCGTCTTTTTCCCACAAAATGTTTACCCCAACTCTGTTGTTAAGTGTTTTTCTTTATTATTATTCGAATGGTTGTCTCTGGGGATTATACATTTGGTCATAGGTGTGTGCACAGGGTGTGCCAGGTGTACCTGGGCACATCCTAACCACCCTGTGTGGTGCAGATTCTCCCTGTTTAGACTCCTGATATTTCACCAAAGCCCCCTAACGGGGGTCCTAAAAAAAAGGGTAAAAGAAAAAAAATGAAAAAAATAAAATAATAAAAATAAAAACTACTGAGACCATCCACTAGCCTACTGACACCAGTCTCTGCCCTAATGACAATATCCGCTGTTTTCCTGACATAGTAAGTATACTGTATATACACATGCACACACATATGTGTTTGAGCTTTGGGGTGTACACCCTAATGCATTAGGCTGTGCACACCTATGCATTTGGTTATTAAGTTATGTGCAGCATGCGTCCCCATGTGTATCAGAAAAGCACACTAGTAGTTTTTCATTATGATTCCATCATTTCAATGTATTTGCTATCGGTACAAATTTTTTTATTAATTTTTTTAATTTTTTTTTACTGTAAGTCCCCTTAATTAGTGTGAATGAAAGCCCTGCTTATAGTGTTTAGGTTTGCACTGTTATTATGAGAACAGACCCTATTGGGAATTTGCAAGGGCTTGGCCGATTCACTCCAGAACGCACTGCATCGCAACACAACACTTGCATTTTTGTGTGTTGAGGCACATTACTTTAGGAATCCCATTCAAACTGAATGAGCTCTAACACATCTCAACACACAAAAAATTAGGTCCCGCTGTACTTTTTTTAGCAGTTCAGTGCGCTTCAACACACATCATTGAATGGCACCTCAAAGCAATATCGTGTGAATAGCGTTCTATTGTGCATTGCAGTAATGCAGGGTTACCACAACAGAAGTAGTGTGAGCAAGCCTTCAAATAATATCAGTCACGCTAAGGCAATCCAAAAGTAGACAAATAGTGAAATTATATATAGTAGATAAAAAGGTAATAACAGGTAGTAACAGGGCTTACCTGTCCTTGAGAAAATGTGGTTCCAAATTCTGCAAAGTGCTGACTATATACTTCCTCATAAGATCCCGGTTAAAGAAGAAGATCAGATTGGATCTTGCCACCACCTATCAGAGATCCCTCCATACGTTGAGCGAAAAACGCCCTCTGGAAGCAATAGGTATTATTTGTGCAAATCTGCTAATAAATGACCAAAGTATAAATTCCAGCTGATGACCAAATTTGTTGTTGAATGTGGTCAAGGTATGACATTCTGTTTCCTTCCTTCAATAAACCACTTGACATCCGCACTATGGCCGAATGACGGCCACAGCGTGGATCTCAATTTCCGGGAGGCCATCATATGACGTCCTCCCCAGTGCACGCTCCCTGCAGGGCGCACGCGGAGCACGCTGTGATCACCGAGTCACTGAGACTCGGGTGATCAGCGATCCGAGTAAGGGGCAGGTCTCGGCCCCTTACCATGTAATCAGCTGTCAGCCAATGACAGCTGATCACATGATCAAAACAAAAGCTCGGTGATCGTTTTTTTTTCTCCTCACGCTGACAGCGGAGGAGAAAAAAAAAAAGCCGATCACCAGCTCATCTTAAAGGGACATTGGTCCCGAAAAGTCAGAGGCAATTATGCCTTATGTATGCCACCTGCCAATGCCCACAAGTGCCACCTGTCAATGCCCATAAGTGCCACCTGTCAATGCCCATAAGTGCCACCTGTCAATGCCCACCAGTGCTGCCAATCAGTGCCACCTAAAAGTGCTGCTTATCAGTGTAACTCATCAGTGCCCATCACTGCCACCCATCAGTGCCCATCACTGCCACCTATCGGTGCCTGTCACTGCCGCCTCATCAGCGTACATCAATGATGGACAAAAATTACCCATTTTAAATTTTTATAACAAAATAAAAAAAAAAATACATTTTTTTTTTTTTAATTCGGTCTTTTTAAAAAAAATTTAACAAAAAGAAAGCTTTATTTGGGGGAAAAAATGAAAAAAATTTAATTTGGGTACAGTGTTGTATGACCGCGCAATTGTCATTCAAAGTGCGACAGCGCTGAAAGCTGAAAATTGGTCTGGATAGGAGGGGGGTTTAAGTGCCCAGTAAGCAAGTAGTTAAAATGTTTATCCGCGTGAATGGACAAATACTAGTCCACCTAAACATAGGTTCTAGCAGAAAGATTTTCTGGCCAATGTTACACAGTGTCATACTGTAGGACCTGATTACTACTACTAACTGCACAGATCCCAGTGCTGTGCACATAACATAAGATGATATACAACAGGGGTCTCCAAACTGCGGCTTGCGACCCTTTGCTTGACTTCACCTGGCTCTTGAAGGACTATTCCTTCCACTGATACCAGAGATGGGGAACTAATTCTCCCACTGACACCAATGATGAGGCATTATTCCTCCTTCTGACATCAGTCTTTTTTATTCCCACTGACCACCAAGCCTATGGCATTGTTTACACCCACTAATGCCAGGGCATTTTCTACTCCCGCTGGCCACAGTCCGGACCCCCCTAAAGTTTATAGGGGAGTTAGATGGCCCTTTGTTTTGAAAGTTTGGAGACCACTGATATATAATATAACTTTCTGTTTCAATTGTTTTTATTATATGTTTTCTGAAGATAAACAATACAAAGCAGAGTGGCAAACAATCCTTGCAAAGCTCTGTACTTATAACAAAGTAGGTACATAAAAAAGAGGGGGGGAGCATAAAAGAACCATAACAAATGCGATTAATCGTCTATGAGGTCCCATATAATCGCATACAAATAGGGAGATCATAAAATATAACTTTCAGAATGTTCTAATACCTTCTATTTAGTGTGGATATCTCCATTGGTCACTGCCTCACTGTTCTGGCCTCAAGCAACTATTGGCACGTCAAGTCCTGCTGTGTGTCAATGGACGCAGCAGCGAGGCTAGGGTGCGAACATGCACGAGTCATGCACTGGACAGAGGGGAGGAGCAAGAAACGATGGCGGGGGAACCGAAAAGAGGAGGTTCGTGGGTGCTCTGTGCAATTCCGTTCCAGGTAAGTATAGATATGTTTGCTATTTTTTTTTTTTTATTTATTACTTTTACAATCACTTTAAGATCAATGGACCTAGTGTCCCTTTTGGGAGATTTCCCCTCCATTCCTGTTCTGGGGACCACTAAAAATGTTGGATTTTCTTTCACTTTCATATTCGGTGATCATGGTCACAAGGAAATATAAAGAGGGTGAATCTCATAAGGGACACAGACAGCAATATAATATTAACAATTGAATTTAGAGCTGCTTGTTGAAAGGTAGTCACTAGAAGGCAGTGTCTCTCAATAGATTATTCTAATACGAAAGACACGCTGATAATAATATAATTTATAAAGACTCTTTTCTCTATTTGGAACCTGTACAAGCATCAGATATTACTATGTCATCCAGGTATCACTATACGCAACCATATCACTATTTAGGGCAATGCCGATTCTCAGTTAATCAGGAGAACTGTCAGTCAAGATAGCAAATTCAATTACTAGTCAAGCAGAATTGCAACCAAAAAAATAACAAGATAAAAACAAATAGCCCTAAAAAGGATAAAAATAAACTAGCTTTTGCTACAATATTCACCTTCAGTCCAGAGATTTCCGCATAGTACTCTTTTCTGCAAATTAGTGTCCTCAGCCTTATAGCCAGCATCATTGAACCCGCTTTCTCTGGACACATCTCAGCTTGTGAAGGAGAAGCAGCATTGAGAAGAGACCTTCTATCTGTCACTATGAAATCAACACATTTCCAAATGGATGGTCCAAAGGACCAGAGCAGTCGTACTGCAGACCATGATGACGTTGTTAATCTGAAGCTTTGCTGACCATTTATGTATTTATATACTGAGTCATTTATTTCAATGTACTCTTTCTTCACTAGGAACCAACATGTCATCAGAAGCATTTAATAGATGAGATGAACATTTCATTTTTACAGCTTTGTGTACAAGGCCTGACATAATATTGCAAACCATTTTTCTCCAGAGCCCTTATGTAGACACCTGGGAATTTTTGGAAATTGTAATTTTATTTCTTGAGATTGTGGGCAGAGCTAATCATGGTGTAACATGCTGAATTATGGGTGAAGCCAAATGGCACATTAAAAATGTGAGGAGCTTTCTACCTCGCTAGTGGGGTCTACAGACTGGTGGAGGCAGTGTGGGATGAATTTACTAAAGGCAAATAGACTGTGCAGTTGCTCCAGAGCTTAGTAAACGAGCAGAAGCTCTGCTGACTTCCATCATCCAATCATGGTTTTTTAAATTTATCTTGCATGTGATTGGGTATTCTTTGCAAAGTGAAGGTTTACCTAATTTATTAAGCTCTGGAGCAACTGCACTTGCAAAGGGTATAGTTTCTTTGCTTTTAGTAAATCAACCCCTTGGTGTACACTTTTCCAGTGACACTGACAGTGCACCTGGCTGCCACCTGCAGGGCCGGATTAACATAGGGGCTATTGGAGCTGCAGCCCCAGGCCCCTTTCTCAAGATAGGCCCATTTGCCCCAAAAAAAATTCAAAAAATTCAAAAAAAAAAAATTCAAAAAAAAAAAAGATCGACTTCGAGGGTTGTAGCTCAACGATCAGGAGTCACAGAGACCCCACAGAGTCACAGAGACCTACTCCAGCACTGGTTAAAATATGGGGCTGCTATCATCTATGGTTCTGGAGATATGGGGTTGCTTGCGCAGTCAATCAGAAGCTACATACAGAGCGGCCAGTATAAATACAAGCTGGAACACTCTGCCGAAGACTGAGAGGATGAACTCACAGTGCTTATAATAATTATTTGTATATTACTTATGATAATTAACCCCTTGCCACCCAGGCCAATTCTGACACTTCTCCCCTACATGTAAAAATCATCATTTTTTCTATAGAAAATTACTCAGAAGCCTCAAGCATTATATATGTTGTTTTAGCAGACACCCTATGGAATAAAATGGTGGTCTTTGCAACTTTTTATGTTACACAATATTTGTGCAGCAATTTTTCAAATGTTTTTTTTTGGAAAGAAACGGTTTCATTCATAAAAAAAAAAAAAAAAAAAAAAAAACTAGCACGATTTTTTTTGTGTACCAAGCGATGCTTTAATTTTTTTTACAGGTTACATGTTTAGAGTTACAGAGGAGGTCTAAGGCTAGAATTATTGTTCTCACTCTAACGATCGTGGCATATGTAACCTGTGTGTATCTGGATCTGATACTAACCAGTGCCTACCCAGCCACTGACTAGTATCTCTCCCCAGTTTGTCCCCACGCACCCTCTCACCTGCTGACCTGTGAATGGGGGAATCACTCCCGCAGTGTTATTGTGTTCTGCCAGTGAATATGATGATCGGTGCTGCTAACTATAGCTGGCAGCACTGATTGTTTTGGGGAAAACCTGACAGGCTGGTTGTACTCAAGTCGGTTAATAGGTTGACTTGTGTAAAACCAGGTAGCCCATACATAGATTGACTATGGCTGGTCTCTGCTTAATTGGTGCAATTTCAATCCATGTATGGCCCGCTTAACCACTGCACAGTCCCTAAACAGCCTTCCACAAACCTTTACATTTTTCCTTCCCAGATTCCTTCATCCTCCTCTCCTATACATAGTGCCCACTGTCATACTCTCCACACTTCTCTCCTGTACATACTGCTCACTGTCATACCCTCCACACTTCTCTCCTATACATAGCGCCCGCTGTCATATCCTACACACTCCTCTCCTGTACATAGTGCCCGCTGTCATACACTTCTCTCCTGTACATAGTGCCCACTGTCGTACCCTCCACATTCCTCTCCTGTACATACTGCTCACTGTCATACCCTCCACACTCCTCTGCTGTGCATACTGCCCACTGTCATACTCTTCACACTCCTCTCCTGTACATAGTGCCTTCTGTCATACCCTCCACACTCCTCTCATGTACATAGTGCCCACTGTTAGACCCTCCACATTCCTCTCCCTCATCTGCACATACTTCCTACTTTTATACCATCCATTCTCCTCCTCTATGCCTCTTACCCACAAAAGCAGTTCTTTAAAATTGCCCCATTATTAGTACTTATTTAATTTTGTAATTACTATTGTGATGTATAGAGGAACATAGGGGATGTCAGCTACTCTACATATAGCACTTGTAAAAAAGTGTCCCCGAAAATATTTTTGAAATGTTGGCAACTATGCGGGTCAGTAGAGGGCCCCATGAGAGGCTCTTGGGTTCCAATGATATTAAAGCGGTAGTAAACTTTTCTAACGTTTATTATTTTTTAGAGGCCCTGAAGTAGATTATACCATAATGTACAAGTATGCATAGCATATTAGCACATTAGGGTACACTTAAATTGTCAGACTGAGCCCTCCAGTGCTGTGATCAATCCGGCCCGGGCGCTTCCATCGTCTTCCTTCCGGGTTCTGTGCCTTCGGTCACTTGCCTTGGTCGGGCTGTGTTGATGTCATTCCCACACATGCTCATGTGCATCCTCTTTCTCTCATCCCCCCTTTCTCTCATCCTCTTTCCCTTACCCCTCACACCTCTCTCTCGCGCTCTCTCTCTCGCGATCTCTCTCGCGCTCTCTCTCTCGCGCTCTCTCTCTCGCGCTCTCTCTCTCTGAATTTGTTATAACAAAAAATTGTTTGCATTTTTATTTATTAATTTATTGTTTATAAAAGGCCCCACCAAAATCCTCAGCACCAGGCCCATGATGTTCTTAATCTGGCCCTGGCCACCTGTGTTGCCAACCTACCAGATTGAAATTCACTGACATGACACCCAAAATGTACTGGCACAGCCAAGTTTTTACTGACATTTCCAAGTTACACAATTACAGTTTTAGGTGCAAATTTCAGTATTTAAGCTACAAACAAGTACAATTTTGCAATTAGCAATGTGATTTTTTTTGCAAATATGCGGCCTCAGGTTGAAGGGGTTGTACTGAGGTGATACCTACAGCTGCACGCATCTCCCTGGTACCATTTTTTAGAGGAAACAGTCGGCTTTCTTGGGATAACAACCGATGCGGCTAGCAGCCACTGGGCTGTTATGTCAAGGAGCGGGATGGGGACGTCCCCCCTCTTCCACTGGCTTCCGTCCCACCGGGAGGCCTGAGCGACCAGCCAGGTTGTCCGCCGGCTGGCGGGAGACCCAAGCTTTCGGATGTTATAACCCATAAGCGATGACATGACATCACTTCTTGTTTACTGGAGACTTAAAGGCGCCAAATTTAAAAAAATTACAGCATTCAAAACTGCCAAACTTGGCCTTTTGAATGCTTTTAAGTGCAAAGGAGGAATTTGGGGTCTTATAGACCCCAGATCTCTCCATAAAGAGTACCTGCCACTGCCTATGTTTACATCCCTTGTGACAGCAATAAAACAGATTAGAAAAAAAAAATACAAGAGACAGTGTAAAAAAAAAAAAAGAAATAAAAAAAAAAAGAAAATAAGCAAAAAAAATAATTTTTAAACCACCCCATCCCTATGTGCTCGCGCACAGAAGCGAACGCATACGTAAGTCGCGCCCGCAAATGTAAATGGTGATCAAACCACACGTGTGAGGTATCACCATGATCGTTAGAGTGAGAGCAATAATTCTAGCACAAGACCTCCTCAGTACCTCTAAACTGGTAATCTTTACATTTTTAAAGCGTCGCCTATGGAGATTTTGAAGTACCTTAGTTTGTCGCCATTTCATGAGTGTGCGCAATTTCAAAGCATGACATGTTAGGTATCTATTTACTCAGCATAACATCATCTTTCACATTATACAAAAAAATTGTGCTAACTTTCCTGTTTTGTTTTTTAAATTCATGAAAGTGTCTTTTTTTCCTAAAAATTGCATTGAAAGACCACTGTGCAAATACTGTGCGAAATGAAATATTGCAACGATCTCCATTTTATTCTCTAGGGTCTCTAGGGTCTCTGCTAATATATATATATATATATATATATTCTAGCAAAAAAATACGGATTTTCACTTGTAAGCAATAAATTTCAGAAAAAGGCTTATGTATGAATGGGTTAAGGTAGATATTATGGCAAAAAACATATTTCTTATTTTATTTTCCTTATAGTAACTAAGTAGCTCAGGGACAGAACTTGGGAAGGAAATAAATAAGAATGGGCACACACACATGAAATTAACTCTCACAGTGACACTGACAGCATTGTGCAGCAGCACAGATGATGATGACATCTCACCGACACGACACTCCCCTCCTGAGTTACAGTGACAGTCTCTCTCCACACCAGGTGGTCCCTTCAGTCCACTCCAGTCCAAACAACACTAACAGTCCCACTCCCGGCTTGCCTTGCTCCCATCCCACAGACCCGCATGCTCGGCTCCGGCCGATCGGCTCCCTTGCACCATGACATCACATGACACACGCTCAGGCACCGCCTCCACCAGACCCGCCCATCCGTCTGTGCTGCTCGAACACACTATAGCAGACACTCGGATGGTCTCAGACAGCTCCTGACTGGAACTGTGCATGTGCAGTTCCGAGCTGAGTGTCACAGCCATATTTTTAACTGGAAACTTTTCCTTTCACTGACATTTAATGGCAGGAGAAAAGTGCCCGGTTTTTACTTTCTGCCAGTAAAAATACTGACGTCTGACAACACTGGCTGCCACTTACACACCATTCAAGTGAGACTGATGATCCACCTGGTTCCCACTTATCCACTATTAGAGTGACACTGGTGGTGCACCAGGCTGCCACCTACTGTACATACCATTCAAGTGACACTGAGGGAGTTGATTTAATAAAGGCAAATAGACTGCCCACTCTGCAAGTGCAATTGCTCCAGAACTTAGTAAATGAGCAGAAGTTCTGCTGACTTCCATCATCCAATCATGTGCAAACCGAAATGCTGTTTTTTATTTTCTTTGCATGTGATCGGGTGTTCTTTGCAAAGTGAAGCTTTATCTAATATACTAAGCTCTGGAGTGACTGCACTTGCAAAGGGCAACTGCCCTTTGCAAAGTGCACAGTCTATTGGCCTTTAGTAAATCAACCCCTGACAGTGTTATGTGTGGGTGGCAACCAGTGCTGGGACAAGGCCATTTGGTGCCCAGGGCGAAGATGGCAAACTGCGCCCCCCCCCCCGGCCACACGGTGGCAAATTAAAGGGGACGTACCTGTACGCCCATCTGCCTGTCCGCGCCATTCTGTCAACGTGCGTATGGCCGTCCTTAAGTGGTTAATGTATTGCCATTGGTCACAGATGCATTAACACTAACACTGGTGCCACCAATGCAGCACAAAGGGATTAACTGCCACTGGTCACTAATGCATCAGTCACCAATGTGGCAACACATTAACCCCCCTCTGTATATTACAGAAATATCATTACCATTGTAATTAACCTCCCCTCAACCACCTCCGGCTAGCAACATGGGCGCTTTTAACCCCTTCTTGGGGGTTAAAAGTTTCCTGCTAGCGGCCAAAAAGTACCTCTTAAATAGTGGTAAAGCGCCGCTAAAACTGGCAGCGCTTTACCACTAATGGACCCGCCACCCCAGTGTGAAAGAAGCTTTATAAAAAATGTAAAAGAAGTCAGTGGCGGCAGTGGACAATGCAAGCACTGTACACGGACCAGTGTCCGTGTGAGGACACCTTGCTGACCCCTGTCCATGCTGCATTACATATACTCCCACCTGTCATACAGCCAGGGCCGTCTTTAATATTGATTGGACCCTGGGCAAAGATTTTTATTAGGCCCCACCCCAGCTAGACTTAAAATGAGTTTACTGCAGCAGATCAGGCAGTGATTGTGATTGGCTGCCAGAGATTACAACACATCATTACAGCTCAGCCTCACAGATTAGTTGCTAGCAGTTACAGAACATCATTACTGTTCACTAATTGGATTCTAGAGCGAGGTGGGTGCAGAGTGAGGTGGGTGCAGAGCGGGGTGGGTGCAGAGTACAGGACTGAGGTGGGTGCAGAGGACTGAGGTGGGTGCAAAGTGCAGGACTGAGGTGGGTGCAGAGTGCAGGACTGAGGTGGGTGCAGAGTGAGGTGGGTGCAGAGTGCAGGACTGAGGTGGGTGCAGAGTGAGGTGGGTGCAGAGTGCAGGACTGAGGTGGGTGCAGGACTGAGGTGGGTGCAGAGTGGGGTGGGTGCAGAGTGCAGGACTGAGGTGGGTGCAGAGTGAGGTGGGTGCAGAGTGCAGGACTGAGGTGGGTGCAGAGTGAGGTGGGTGCAGAGCGCAGGACTGAGGTGGGTGCAGGACTGAGGTGGGTGCAGAGTGGGGTGGGTGCAGAATGCAGGACTGAGGTGGGTGCAGAGTGAGGTGGGTGCAGAGTGCAGGACTGAGGTGGGTGCAGGACTGAGGTGGGTGCAGAGTGCAGGACTGAGGTGGGTGCAGACTGAGGTAGGTGCAGAGTGCAGGACTGAGGTGGGTGCAGGACTGAGGTGGGTGCAGAGGGGGTTGGGTGCAGAGTGCAGGACTGAGGTGGGTGCAGACTGAGGTGGGTGCAGGACTGAGGTGGGTGCAGAGAGAGGTGGGTGCAGAGGGCAGGACTGGGGTGGGTGCAGACTGAGGTGGGTGCAGACTGGGGTGGGTGCAGACTGGGGTGGGTGCAGAGAGAGGTGGGTGCAGAGGGCAGGACTGGGGTGGGTGCAGACTGGGGTGGGTGCAGACTGGGGTGGGTGCAGAGCGCAGGACTGAGGTGGGTGCAGGACTGAGGTGGGTGCAGAGTGGGGTGGGTGCAGAATGCAGGACTGAGGTGGGTGCAGAGTGCAGGACTGAGGTGGGTGCAGGACTGAGGTGGGTGCAGAGTGCAGGACTGAGGTGGGTGCAGGACTGAGGTGGGTGCAGAGTGCAGGACTGAGGTGGGTGCAGACTGAGGTGGGTGCAGAGTGCAGGACTGAGGTGGGTGCAGGACTGAGGTGGGTGCAGAGGGGGTTGGGTGCAGAGTGCAGGACTGAGGTGGGTGCAGACTGAGGTGGGTGCAGAGGGCAGGACTGGGGTGGGTGCAGACTGAGGTGGGTGCAGAGGGCAGGACTGGGGTGGGTGCAGACTGGGGTGGGTGCAGAGTGCAGCTCTCCTCCCACCCAGATTCCAGTACAGAGCGCCACTCCACTCTACAAGGCTGTTCTCCCACAAAGATCCCCCCCCCCCCCCCCAGATTCCAGTACAGAGTTTTCCTCTGTCCCAAATGATACTCACAGGTTCAGCATGTTGTCCTCCGATGTCCATGCAGCCTGCCAGTCCCAGGAGCAGCTTCCTCTGTGCACAGTCCCCGCCCCCTTCCTCCTCTTCTCTGTATGATACAGCTATGCCTATCTGGACATCACAGTACACCGCACACACAGCACACTTCTACTACAAGGCAGCTCTCCTCTTCCAGCCAAAATCCATGCAGGAGAGGGTGCACACACTGTACACACCACACCACTTCCCCATCTGTCACAGTGGAAATTAAACAGCAGTGGTGGTCCTCCTCCCCTCCCCCAATCCAGACATTTATTAATTTGTTTCTGCTTACTTTTACACAAGTTGAGTCTGGACCGTAGCACACTGTCTGTCACACTGCAATCCAGTTTCCAAATGTTCTACCTTAGCTTCCTTCCAGCTTGAGCCAGGCAGCAGCTCCTCGGCTCCTCTAGGTCACAGCGCCGAGTCCGACAGTCTGACACAGCTCCCTGCGCTCCTCTGAGTCCTCCCACCTTCTCTCCGGCCATGAGTGACATCACGCCGCTGGAAGGGACTACATGACTCCTTCGTAGGGGTACTAGGGGACATTAAACAGTGAAGCTGATGGAAGGGAGGATGCAGGAGCGCACACACTCTGCACACACAGTTTGTACAGTGCCGCTGGGCGCTGACATAGATGACTTGTAGACACTGGCGCGGCGGCGGCCGTGGCAGAACTTCACCTGCAGGCTGCGCCCCCCCTCCTATAGCAAATGGTAGCGCCCAGGGCACGTGCCCCTTCCGCCCCTGCCTTGTACCGGCCCTGGTGGCAACCAGGTGCAATGTTAGTGTCACTGCAATGGTGGATAGGTGGTCACACCATTCCAGTAATGCTGACAGTGCAACTGACTGACACCTACCTAGCCCCCAGAGGTAAGTGACCCTTTCCATACTTGCACAATACAATTACCCCCTGGGCTACTGCAGGCCTCCCTCACCTGTTGAGCTCTCACCTTGCATCTGTCTGTGCCCCTGCTGTACCCCAATGTGAAGGGTTTGCTCAAAGAAACCTCAGGTTGCCCTGTCCTCTACAAGACTCCTCCACAATGCTCACCTCTCTCCTTCTAACCAGCCAGTGAGTGCAGAGTGCAGCTATGTGACCAAGATTGGCGCCATACAAGCTGCCTGTATGTTACAGACATTACAGGACTCTGGAGAAATTGTTGATCCTGGTAATGACTCGGCAATCATTTCAAAACTCTGGCATTGCCAAGTCATTTCCAGAAAGTGCCCAGGTATGATTATCCATCCTTAACATATATCTAAAGCCATTTAAAAAAAATATGGTTAGAGCTGACAAGTGTTGAAATTCATGTCATGTTTGTAATACCGCTGGGAAGATTCATCCTCTCTGTTTGACCTGGTGACCACTGTCAAAGGGACAAAAGGTAAAAGGAAATCAAATGCAATTATCACTAGAGCAAGATTTTTTTTTTCCTTTAAAGGACAATGCATATCATTCAGGGCACACACTCTGCTAAAACACATTTTCTAATGCAAGATGAAAGTTATTACCATTGTTTCCTTAAAGAGGTAAGATGTAAAAATAGGACTATAGCATTTGATCACTAGTTCATTTAAAATGTATTTTAGCGTGATGCAAACTACTGCTCCTGAAACTGCAAAATAAAAGGCCATAATACTCAGAAAATGTCAATTTAGTAGAAAAGACATACTTCACTCTGGGAGCTGCTTCCACATGTTGGCCAATGGTATCTACATATATGTGTGGCATGTACCATGTGCTGTGACCTTCACAATACTGGAAGAGGAGATCTTCTGCTGCAGGGCCAGTACTGTCACCAAAATGTCTCTCTGTCTCAATCATTTTAGGCTTACTGACAGTGGACAGAGAATTGTGCTGGAAAGGGATGCGCTCAAAAGAAAAAATCTGTCATAAGGAATATGCTTCAAGTCTGCACTTCGGTGCCCATACTGGGTCATCTCTACCACCTGACACCCACACTCAGCTAAGTATTCTACACAGGGCTTTACATTATATCAAGTATGCATTCTCGAAAGCTTTTGATCTGGGTCAATATGCAAACACCTCCAAAATATTATATAAGTAATCGGACTGTAACCTGAAGTTTTTTAAACAGGTGCAAAGTTAAAAGCAATGATGGAACACAGGTTCAGGATGATACAAACCACTGCATACACTGCAGAGTCTGAATATGAAAGCTGCACAAAACATGGAACTATGCAGAAACATGGACTCCTGAAAGCAATGTCACTGTGGGAGTTATTTACGAAAGGCAAATCCACTTTGCACTGCTAGTGCACTTGGAAGTGCAGTCGCTCTAAATCTAAGGGGTAGATCTGAAATGAGTGGAAGCTCTGCTGATTTTATCATCCAATCATGTGCAAGCTAAAATGCTGTTTTTTATTTTCCTTGCATGTCCCCCTCGGATCTACAGCGACTTTACTTCCAAGTGCACTTTCAGTGCAAAGTGGATCTTCCTTTAGTAAATAACCCCCTGTGACTCTAAGGCCCCATACACACTATTAGATTTTCTGCAGATTTTTGTCTTCAGATTTACCAAAACCATATAATATGAGATTAAACCTTAAGAGTTTCAATTTGTATGCAATCAGGCAGGCCCTTGCACTACACGATTTTGGTAAATCTGAAGACAAAAATCTGCAGAAAATCTAATAGTGTGTATGGGGTATAACAGAAAATCAAGCCGAGAATCACAACTTCAGTATAACTGTTAAGCACACAGATACTTACAATTATCCTAATTATTATTATTATTATTATACAGTATTTATATAGCACCAACAGTTTGCACAGCACTTTACAACATGAGGGCAGACAGTACACTTACAATACAAATCATGACATGTGAAGGACCTAACCACAGTCGCTTAAGCTACCCGTTAAACATAATATCCAACCCTCCAAATCCCCTCACAAATGACATGACAAGATCTTGGAGTAAATGGCCTTGACGGCCTTTTATTAACAATTACTTTCAATTAAACAAATACCATAACTCTTAAACCCCACTTTTATTTCCTATTGGGGTCTTCGAGGGTAACACAAACCACTGGTCACTGCGACAAACTTCTTTTAACTTTTGGCTTCCAGTCGCAAGCCCCCAGACCCGGAGACGGTACTCGATTTCGCAGTGACCTACCTTTTTACCCCTTCCGGGTTAACCCCTCGTTAACCGGAAGGTACCTGATAACCCCATCCACAGATGGGTACCAACCATGTTAACCCCATACTACAAGATGGGTACCAACCATGTTAACCCCATACTACAAGATGGGTACCAACCATGTTAACCCCATACTACAAGATGGGTACCAACCATGTTAACCCCATACTACAAGATGGGTACCAACCATGTTAACCCCATACCACCTATGGGTACCAACCATGTTAACCCCCATACCACAGATGGGTACCAACCATGTTACCCCCATACTACAGATGGGTACCAACCATGTTACCCCCATACCACAGATGGGTACCAACCATGTTAACCCCATACCACAGATGGGTAACAACCATGTTATATATGCATATAACATCCATATTCTCCTCCTCCAAAGACCCAACCACTGCCACGGGCTGTCCTTACCGCCCCATTATAATTAACCATACTCGGGAGGGTGGGTGGGAATCTTCTCCACCGTCGCTCACTACTGATGTCACTTCCCTCCTTTCTCCTAGCTTTCTAGCCCAAGTGCCTCCCCTGCTTCAGCCACTCCCCTTTTCTTAAAGGGGACAAATCTTTCTTTTCCAATATTTGACTGTGCTGTCCGCACCTGTCATGTAGTCCCTGCGCTAATCCTTTTCTCTCCTTCTGCTCCGTGACTCTCTATACAGGAGGGATCAGAGGGCCCTGCTCATTAGAGCTTACAATCTAGAAATAAACAATGTACCTTACAGTGAAGTCTATGGCAGAGGGGAGGGGCACCGGAGTACTTGGGCAGCAATTGGGGAGGGACTCCCAACAGACGCTATTAGACTGTAGCCTGGCTGTCCACATGCCAGTATGCACAGTGGAGGGCCTCTCACCTGGCTGCAGATCATTTCCCCAGCTACCCCTCTGATATGCTGAGGAAATCTGAAGAATTAATACTCCCTGGGCTTGTCCAGGAACCAGGGAATTTTGGGAAATTGTTAAAGGGGCCCTTTGCCAGCATCTGACCTTGGTGAGATATATATATATATATATATATATATATATATATATATATATATATGTACTCTGATATAGAGATAGATAGATAGATAGATAGATAGATAGATAGATAGATAGATAGATAGATAGATAGATAGATAGAGCGGGAACATGGGGGAACGTGGGGGAACGCAGCACTGAATGAATGGAATGGCAAGGGGTGATGGGGTGGGTTGGAGAGTCTATTGAGGCTGGCTGCTTGGGAATCTATTGTTGCTAGAGGGGGTCTAATTTTGCAGAGGAAGGGGGTCTATTGTTGCTGGAGAGATCTTCTCTTGCTCATGGGGTTCTATTGTTGTTGGGGTGGGTCTTATGTTGTGTGTGTGTGGGGGGGGGGGGGGGGGGTCAGTTGTTTCTTGGAGGGATTTACTGTTGAGGGAGAGGTCTTTGTTGCTGGCTGCTGAAGGGTCTATTGATTCTGGCTACTGGGGAATCTATTGTTGCTGGAGGGGATCTTTTTTTGCAGGGTGGTCTATTGTTGCTCGGGAGGTCTATTGTTTCTGGTGTGGGTCTTATGTTGCAGGGTGTCAATTATTGCTGGGAGGAATCTACTGTTGAGGAAGGGGTCTAATATTTCTGGCTGCTGGAGGGTCTATTGATGCTGGCTGTTGGGAGTCCTTTGTTGCTGGGGTGGATCTATTGTAGCTGGGGTGTCCTTTGTTGCTAGACCTATTTTACTGCCTTTCTTGTTATCATTACCAAAATCCATACAAAATACTTAGCACCAACAAATTATACTTGGTTCTGTATTCTCTAAAAGGGGTGGTACTGGGAGGTGGGTAAGGGGTCGAACCAAGGAACAGTGCTTGGAGGTGGGTAGGGGGCAGAGTTGAGGGGGTGACTCAGAAGGGAGGAGTTCCTGCACCTATTCCTTTGCATGAGACAACACTGAAGAAATTATACTTTTCTACAATGTAAAGTAGTGAGTGTACAGCTTGTATAACAGTGTAAATTTGCTGTCCCCTCAAAATAACTCAACACACAGCCATTAATGTCTAAACCATTGGCAACAAAAGTGAGTACACACCTAAGCGAAAATGTCCAAATTGGACCCAAAGTGTCAATATTTAGTCTGGCCACAATTATTTTCCAGCACTGCCTTAACCCCCTAGGGAATGGAGTTCACCAGAGGTTGCCACCGGAGTCTTCTTCCACTCCTCCATATTGACATCACGGATCTGGTGGATGTTGGAGACCTTGAGCTCCTCCACCTTCCGGTTGAGGATGCCCCACAGATGCTCAATAGGGTTAAGGTCTGGAGAAATGCTTGGCCAGTCCATCACCTTTACCCTCAGCTTCTATAGCAAGACAGTGGTCGTCTTGGAGGTGTGTTTGGAGTCGTTATCATGTTGGAATACTGCCCTGTGGCCCAGGCTCCGAAGGGAGGCAATCATGCTCCGCTTCAGTATGTCACAGTACATGTTGGCCTTCATGGTTCCCTCAATGAACTGTAGCTCGCCAGTGCCGGCAGCTCACATGCAGCCCCAGACCATGACCACCACCATGCTTGACTGTAGGCAAGACACACTTGTCTTTGTACTCCTCACCTGGTTGCCGCCACACACGCTTGACACCATCTGAACCAAATAAGTTTATCTTGGTCTCATCAGACCACAGGACATGGTTCCAGTAATCCATGTCCTTAGAGTGCTTGTCTTCAGCAAACTGTTTGCGGGCTTTCTTGTGCATCATCTTTAGAAGAGGCTTCCTTTTGCGACGACAGCCATGCAGTCCAAGTTTATGCAGTGTGCGGCGTATGGTCCGAGCACTTACAGGCTGACCCCCCACCCCTTCAACCTCTGCAGCCATGCTGGCAGCACTCATACGTCTATTTCCCAAAGACAACATCGGGGACGGGGACCAGTCAAAAATAGGTCTCTGCTCCCTCTTCCCCCCTGAAAGGTGCCAGATGTGGCACTGGAGGGGGGAGAAGCAAATAAGCGGAGGTTCCACTTTGGGTGGAACTACGCTCTAAGTTCCACTTTAACATCTACTAGGAACTAAGATAGCTCCAGAACACACCTAACAAATAAGTTCCAACATAATATTGTCACACACCCTCTAACTGTCAGTCTGCAGCTGGGTTTGACCCTGGATAATAGCAGTGCTGACAGCATAGCTGTGCAGATTACACAAGGACAGGAGTGCTGCCAGTGGCTCCTGATGCTGAATTGGTTATTAAAGTGGAACTATACTCACCCTGAATTCAGCAATACGCTGTCCCTGGGAACTCACCTCCAGCCGCTGACATCTTTGGGCTGCTGGCTTCCTGGTCTTCATCATCGGCCGGCCCGAGATTCCATCACTCCTGCACATGCGCAGGAGTTCCGTCAGATTCAACATTGCTGTATGTGTGCAGTGAGCTGCGCTTGTGCAGCTTACTGTACAGGGGTGGACATGCAGGTAAGTAGCTTTAGTGCAGAAGAGACAAAGAATGTCTCTTTTGCATTAAAAGTCCTGCCTGTCCATCCATTTTTATTTTGGTGTCTAAAGTTCCACTTTAAACTGACAGCAGGTCCCTGCATGAAACACCGGGGCAGCAGCTCTCCTGGCTTAATCTGCAAGCCTTTGGTCCTGGTGTGTGTATACAGTATATGTGTTTGAAAGATGCCTGAAATTGTGAAAAAATAAAATTTTACTGGCCCTGGGCAGACTGTGCGTTTTTTTTAAATGTTGGTGGGTATGTTATATAAATCTTTTGTGGTGCCAACTGTGTACCACATGTAGCCACCCTGCCAAAAGCAGAGGCAACAAGCTACATTTAGTTCAAGGTGGTGATCTGCCCAGGCTAATTTGCACCATCTCACGTGGCTTTCCCCTAAACTCAGTGTTGCTACTATTCCTGGCTGCTGTCAATAGGTGTCACTGGCACTTTTGGCAATAGACAGGCGAGCTGCAGCAATGCCGAGTTATGAATATTCATGTCCCCGACCAGCCACTAGGAAGTTTATGGTGGAGTTGTGCATGCTGGGGAAGGCTTTAAATATTTGGGAGTGGCTTGGTGAATCCTCTTTCTCGCCAGGCTGTGGCCTCAGATCCTGAGGCTCTCCTACCTGGTCGAGGAGGATACAGCACCTAAGGTAGAGAGCAAGGGGAAAATATCCTGTTGGAGGGAGAATGAGTCTGACCCTAAGGGGATCCTAGTACTCCTTCGAAGGATTTATGGAGGGCTTGGCTGCAGAGCTCTGAAGACTGTGCTGCTAGTGTTTGCCTGATAAGTCTTATTTTTGCAATACAATGATGTCTAGGTTCTCTTTATGCAGCAGGAGTGTGGTTGAAGTCTGAAAAATATGTTGCTGGAGATATCTGAAGCCCTAACCCTCTTTCCCTGTGAGTATAGGCATATGAAAAAGACAAAAAATCACTGGCACCCAATGTTTGTTTCCTTCCTCTACTGTGGCCATGGATTCACCCTGGGGTTATGTCAGCCCAGGGCTGGTGCTACCACTAGGCACACTAGGCAGCTGCCTAGGGCGCCTGGCCATTGGTGTTCCTACTCTCTTTTCTCTGCAGCAAGCAACTAAGTCTTAGCATCAGCAGGCAGCCGCCACGCCATTCACACATAGTGTCAGAGGCGGAGCGGTGGCAGAGGACTGTGTCTGTGTCCCGACTCCTGAATGAATGGAAGCAAGCAAACATTCATTAATGAGCACCGATAGGCTGCATTGATGGATGCTGGTGAGGCTGCATTGATGGGTACTGGTGAGGCTGCATTGATGGGTGCTGGTGAGGCTGCATTTATGGGCGCTGGTGAGGCTGCATCGATGGGTGCTGGTAGGCTGCATTGATGGGTGCTGGTGAGGCTGCATTGACGGGCGATGGTGAGGCTGCATTGATGGGCGTTGGTGAGGCTGCATTGATGGGCATTGGTGAGGCTGCATTGATGGGTGATGGTAGGCTGCATTGATGGGCGCTGGTAGGCTGCACTGATGGGTGCTGGTAGGCTGCATTGATGGGCACTGGTAGGCTGCATTTGATGGGCACTGGTGGGCTGCATTTGATGGGTGCTTCATTAAAAAGGCGGGGTATACAAAGGCAGGGCAAAGGGGGTGGAGTCAAGGAGGGCGGGAAATTGAGGTTTTGCCTAGGGTGTCAAAAATCTTTGCACCAGCCCTGTGTCAGCCTGCCCAGCATTTTCTTTGCCACCGGAGGGTCGCTACAAACAATGGGGTTGATTGGAGAGTGCAAAATCTGGTACAGATGTGAATGGTAGCCAATCAGCTTCTAACTTCAGCTTGTTCAAATAGGCTTTGACAATGAGCCCAGGTTCACACTGAGCTGCGGGAATGAAGCCGTGAGAGTTCAGCTGAACTCGCACAATTTCTCTCCCGCTTGTCAGTCCCAATTTCGGCCGCGATTTCAGAGACATCTGTGAAGATTTCTGCACAGATGTCAGAGTAAATCGCAGCCCGAAATAGCAAAAAATCGCAAAAAGTAGTACAGAAACTACTTTTTGAAATCGGTGCAGCGCCGCAGATGCAGTGTCGCACCGATTAGGACGTGCCATTGACGGCGATTGCCACCGATTTGACATGTCAAATCACTTCAAAATGCTCCAGTGTGAACCAGGGCCAAAACCTGGAAGATGTTTGGTTTCTATGCAGAGTTGCACCAAATTGTGCACTCTCCGGTTTTAGTAAATCAATCCCAATATGTCAGACAAAGATCTTTACAACTTATTTGTGATCTCATAAAGAATTGCACATGTAATAAAAATAAAGATACCAAAGAATAAAACAAAGAATAAAAAGATACCCTTGTCTACTGAAGTAACTAAAAGTCTTAATATGCCCTTACAAGCTGCCAAATATGTATAATGTGAGTCTTTTGAATGCATTCACTTTTATTGTGCACCAATAGGCTGTTATGCTCTTCATGTGTGTCTTGAGGCCTACACATTCCATATAAACATTTTGTGGTACAGAGCTGTCATTGAAGACTGTGAAATGAGAGCACCTCTTAGCCCATAATACCATTTTCACCTCAGGATATCTATTATATTGTCTTATTGATCTGTTAACACCAGTCATCTTGCATTCCAGTTGCCCCATTGAGTAGTATTACTCCAAAGAAAATATTATAGATTAGTGCATAAACCTGTACTTCAACAGCAAGTGTGCATTTTACTTGATGACTGTTAAGTGCATATGCTGAAAATCTTCAAAAAGCATCTAGACTTTCACAGGTTTCATATGTGGGACCAATCGTCTTTTTCAGTTTGCCCAGAGAATAGGCGAAAAGACTATCTATGATAACCATCACAATACACCTTCACAGCTGATTTGCCAGTCATAGCACATTGTCAATATCGACTACCAACCATACCCACCCACCCTGTCACGTTTGTAATTCTTCAACCTAAAAGACTCTTTGATATCTCCTACTAATAGCACTGTCTGCCATTATTTTGTATGCCTGCATTATTCACGTTAGGGCCAGCTGGTGATATTAGTACAAGCTATTTTATTTTAACAGAATAGATAATCATCCAAATTATCATGCAGGGAGTAACTTTAATGCCGCGTACACACGTGCGGACTTTTGCCGGCGGACCTAAGTCCAGCGGACAATCCGCTGGACTTTCCAGCTGGGTCCGCTGGACTAAAAAGCGAACGGACTTGACCACACATGATCACGCAAAAAGTCCGACGGTTCACGCGATGACGTACAGCACGTACGACGGGACTAGAAAACGAAAAATACTAGAAAAATACTTGCTACTGAGCATGCGTCCTTTTTGGTCCGCCGGACCATACTACACACGGCCGGATTGTCCACCGGACTGCCAAGTCCAGCGGATAATTTTAAAACAAAACTTTAGTCCGCCGTACTTTGGGCAAAAAAAGTCCGCCGGCGCCCACACACGAGGGGATTATCCGCTCGACTTCGGTCCAGCGGATAATCCCGCGGGATAGTCCCTTCGTGTGTACGCGGCATAACTGTAAGCTGTTTTATTAAACAAGTGCAAAGACAGAAGCAATAATGCAAAACAGGTTAAGGATGGCAAAGAGCATGTATACACTGCAGAATATTACAAACATTTTATATATATATATATATATATATATATATATATATATATATATATATATATATATAAAACAACAGACAGTCAGATTTAGAACCACTGCTTCATAAAAACAGTTCAGAAGATAAGCAGCTACTTGCACTTATCCTCATAAACAGCATCACTCAGAGTGAAAAGCAGGGTAGCTCCGGTTACATAGGCAAACAGCTGGAGGGATCCAAGACCAAAGGACATATGGAGGCACCTCACCTGAGCTGGAGGACTCTGGTAGGCTGGATTCACACCTACGCATTTTTAGTGCTTTTTGCATTTTGCAGATTTGCACTACAGAATGTAGTAAACCATGTTAAATGGACAGTAGTGCAAATCTGCAAAATGCACTTAAAATGCATAGGTGTGAATCCAGGCTTATAGACTGTCCATTTGTAATACTGGCTTTCTAAGAATATTTTCTACTCCAAAAAAATCTATTAAAGTTAATTTGGGGATTTCAATTAGCAGACTGAAAAAAGCTTGCATAAACCTACCTTCCAAATGAATTACAAATAGGGCCTGGAAGACAACCAAGACTCTTATTATCACTTTTTACATTGTTGTTAATGCTGCAAATTAAAGGAAATCTGTCAGGAAGGCTCATACCTGTAAGAGCCAAGATTCCTAACCCATGCTGGAGACTGTCACTGCCCAACTCCTGGAAGCAATGCCAGCTGAAGTGCAGCATCATTTCTGGCAGTCAGGGAACTGAACGTACAGTGTACCATGGAACCACTGTCCTGATGCATCCACTATTACATACCACCCCAACTTTCTGAGATGGGAAAAAAAGAAAACCACGTAGAACAAAATATTAGGTCAAAGGCCACAAAGGCAAATAAGAGCACATATTATCACCTAAACGCACTTATATTTTCACCACTACCTTTCCTTTATGCTAGGATTTGAAATTAAATTGGAAGTAAACCCAAAAAACTGAATTTTTCTGCCACCACATTTAAGAACTGGCAAGCTGCAATGTATTATATTTTTGTTCTTGAGTTTGGATAAACTTTAAATAGTTTATTTGTCCATATATACATCAGACCAGATTTGCGGAGGAAAGAGAAACAGAAGGATTAGGTTACCAAAGAGGGACAGTCCCTCAGAATGAGGGACAGTTGGGAGCTAAATTATATATATTATGCTTACCTACAGCACACTGGGGTTGATTTACTTAAACTGGAGAGTGCAAAATCTGGTGCAGCTCTGCATGGTTGCTTTACTCTTATTTTAGCCTATTCAGTCTGTACCTTTGGACAATCTGGTTTATGTACACATCTTATACCAGTGGGCAATCCTCCCATGGGCTGGCAGGCATAGAAAACGAATGACTCCTGCCTGGATTTCTATGCACCTCGTCCTTATCTTTTTTAAGGTAAGGGTTTTTCAAATTTTTTTCAACTACCCCCCTGCTTTTCTTATATAGTTAATATCATACATGAGGAATGTATAAAATATATGGATTTTAGACCTGAATCTATGTAATTATGTATCATGTAAAATCATTGGCAGCTGATGCTCAATATTTTGGGGGGGGCGCAAACTAACACCTTACCACCCCCCCCCCCCATGGGAGACAGACGGAAAGGCGGCGATCCCTCCCCCCCCCCTCCGCGGGAGAGGGACGGTAATGCGGCAATCAACCCCATCCCACAGGCGACAGGCAGGAATGCGGCGATCGTCACCCCCCCCCGCGTGCGCACGTGGGAGATGGGCGGGAAGGCAGCGATCAGAGGCCTTTACCTTAGAAGGCAAGAGGAAGGGAGAGCCGGCACCTGATGCGCGTGCCCGGCGGCCGCAATGTCCGCCGGGCACCCGCGATTGCCCGGTAACACAGCAGGACCGTGGATCTGTGTATGTAAACACACAGATCCACGGTCCTGCCAGAGGAGAGGAGACCGATGGTGTTTTTTATATTTTTTGGGGATATTTAGTATAGCAAAAAGTAAAAAATATTGTTTTTTTTTTAAACTTGTCACTCTTCTTTTGTTTATAGAGCAAAAAATTTAAACCGCATAGGTGATCAAATGCCACCAAAAGAAAGCTCTATTTGTGATTTCATTTGGGTACAGTGTTGTATTACGGCGCAATTGTCATTCAAAGTGTGACGGGGCTGAAAGCTGAAAAATGGCTTGGGCAGGAAGGGGGTGAAAATGCACTGTATTGAGATGGTTAAATAACAAACATGTTATACTTACCTCCTCTGTGCAAGGGTTTTGCACAGAGTGGCCCCAATCCTCCTCTTCTGGGGTCCCCCATGGTGCTCCTTGCTCCTCCTCTTCTCGAGGGCCCTCCCGTGTGGGCACGCTCCCGAGTCCTGCTACTGCATCCATTGACACAGAGAGCAAGACTCGGCCCCGCCCCCTGGGTCACTGGATTTAATTGACAGCAGCGGGAGCCAATGGCTGCTATCAATACATTCAATGAGGACGTAGACAGTGGCTAGAGCTGCTGTGCTCATCCCCGTCGCTGGAACGATCTGGCTCAGGTAAGTAAAAGGGGGGCTCTGGGGGGGGGGGGCGGTTGTGCACTATAGAAGGTTTTTCCCCTAAATGCATTAAGGGGAGAAACCTCAAGGGTTTACAACCCCTTTAAAATGTTGAAGTTGCAAGTAGCTGGTCTTGTCTAGTGCACAAAATAGTCTAGCACCAGCCCTGTACCTATGACCTATATCACCTATAGCAATGTTGCTACTAAAGTGCTTGATCACATGGGAGGTGGGGGGGGCGGTAACTCCCTCGCTTTGGGATTGAGTCCTGCTCTTATCCCCCCCCCCCCAAACTGCAACCGGGGGGGGGGGGGTGATCAGATGCTGTGGCCATGATGCTTTGAGTCAGGAAGTATACCCCCTGTCGCATTTGGCTGACTGAGACCTGTTAAAGTGACAGGGGTCGCTGTGCACATTCGCGGCAACCGCATGCTCGCTAGTTCAGGATTCAAGGGGTTAATGTAGGCCGTAAGGAGGTGATAGAATGCCTGTCAAATGCTCTCTGAACAGCGATTTGAATGTAGATTGCTATTCAGACAGGCACACTAGTATGAACGAGTCCTAAGGCTGGCCATACATTATACAATTTTCTTTTAGATTTACCAAAGCCATCTAATATGAGGTCAGACCTAAACACTTTCAGTTTGTATACAATCAGGCAGCCCCTTGCACTACATAGTTGAAGGTATATCTAAAAAAGGAAATTGAACAGGAAAATTGTATAATGTATGGCCAGCTTAAGAGGCAGTCTGAATTGTCAATAATTTGCTTGACAAATGTCCCCCAATGTAAGTACACAACCACGTGAGGACAAATTAGAACTAAAGAAATTACTGATTAACCACTTCCCGCCCGGTCAATAGCAAATTGACGTCCGGGAAGTGGTTTCGTTATCCTGACTGGGCGTCATATGACGTCCTTCAGGATAACAGCCGCCGCGCGCCCGTGGGGGCGCGCATCGCGGCGATCGGTGGAGCGGTGTGTCAGTCTGACACACCGCTACACTGATCTCGGTAAAGAGCCTCCGGCGGAGGCTCTTTACCACGTGATCAGCCGTGTCCAATCACGGCTGATCACGATGTCAACAGGAAAAGCCGGTGATCGGCTTTTCCTCACTCACTCGCGTCTGACAGACGCTAGTAGAGGAGAGCCGATCGGCGGCTCTCCTGACAGGGGGGGTATGCGCTGATTGTTTATCAGCGCAGCCCCCCCTCAGATGCCCACACTGGACCACCAGGGACTCCACTAGGATCACCAGGGAAGTGGGCAACATGTGGATGGCCAGGTATGTACCCCCTGGCCATCCACATGTGCAAATGATGCCCAATCTGTGCCAGTCAGTGCCCACAAATGGGCACTGGCTGGCACCATCAAGTAGCAACCAGTGCCACCCATCACCCAGCAATGCCACCCAGTGTTTTCAGTGCCACCCATCAGTGTAATCAGTGCCACCCATCAGTGTCCAGCAGTGCCACCTATCAGCGTCCATCCGTGCCCATCAGTGCCCACCTATCAGTGCCCATCAGTGCCCATCCATGCCACCTATCCGTGCCACCCATAAGTACCCATCAGTGCCGCCTATGAGTGCCCATCAGTGCCGCCTATGAGTGCCCATCAGTGCCGCCTATGAGTGCCCATCAGTGCCACATATGAGTGCCCATCAGTGCCACATACCAGTGCCACCTATCAGTGCCCATCAGTGCCACCTATCAGTGCCCATCAGTGCCGCCTATCAGTGCCCATCATCAGTGGCCGTCAGTGCCACCTCATCAGTACCACCTCATTGGTGCCACCTCATCGGTGCCCATCAGTGCCGCCTTATCAGTGCCCGTCAGTGCAGCCATATCAGTGCCCATCATTGAAGAAGAAAATGTTCTTATTTACAAAAAAATTAACAGAAACAAAGAAAAACTTGTTTTTTTTTCAAAATTTTTGGTCTTTTTTTATTTGTTGCGCAAAAAATAAAAATCGCAGAGGTGATCAAATACCACCAAAAGAAAGCTCTATTTGTGGGAACAAAATGATAAAAAATTTGTTTGGGTACAGTGTTGTATGACCGCGCAATTGTCATTCAAAGTGCGACAGTGCTGAAAGCTGAAAATTGGTCTGGGCGGGAAGGTGTCTAAGTGCCTGGTATTGAAGTGGTTAAACCCAATTAAACTATTTTCAGCCCTTCTTTTTGCTTTACCCAAAAACACGTGCAGTAATACACTTTTGACTTTATTTTAGCTAAAATCCTCAGAGAATCATTGAGGAGGAAATAGGCAAGTCATTCGTGCGCTCCACTACAATCCCCAGCATCCCTTGCGAGCGGCGCTTCTCGTGACGTCAGAGAAGTGCGCCAGGATCCCGGCCTGAGCTGAATTGCTGTGTAACGTCCTGAGCCCAGGGAGCTGATTTACAAGAAAGGAAGAACTCATTCCAGCCATGGAGTATCTGATCGGGATCCAGGGGTCGGACTACGTGATGGTAGCCGCCGATACCGTGTGTGCTAACAGTATCATCAAGATGAAGCACGGTGAGTGCACACCGCCATCACACACAGCACCTGACTGCCATGGTCACCGTCCTGACCCGCCATGCCACATGATGTGTTCTTGTGGCTTATATACACATGAAACTGTGCCATCCACTCCATGATCGTTCACAATTATATCACCTTCTAGTGTAGAGTGACACCTAAAATCCTATTCAAGTCTGTATCCTTAAAGTAATTTGTTATAGGCAAAACTATGTTTGCATTTAGGAAAGAGTAAGGGAGGGTTATAACACATGTAAGGTTTATTTTTCGCCATCTGTGTCCCATCGGGGAGATTTCTCTTCACTTCCTGTCCCATAGCCAAAGAGGAAGTGAGAGGAAATCCCTCCAAATTATAGGAACCAAAACTTGTCACCAAAACTAGTGCCCCTAATAGAAGGTTTCCCCTCTATTACTTTTCTGGGGACAACCCACCAGTTGGCATTTTCTCTTACTTTCACTTTCAATGATAAGGCCCCTTTCACACTGACGGCAGACCGTTGAGGTCCGCCTGTCAGTTTTGACGGCGGACCGTTGAGGTCCGCCTGTCAGTTTTGACGGCGGACCGTTGAGGTCCGCCTGTCAGTTTTGACGGCGGACCGTTGAGGTCCGCCTGTCAGTTTTGACGGCGGACCGTTGAGGTCCGCCTGTCAGTTTTGACGGCGGACCGTTGAGGTCCGCCTGTCAGTTTTGACGGCGGACCGTTGAGGTCCGCCTGTCAGTTTTGACAGGCGGACCTGAACGGGCGCTCCATGCTGGTCTATGGCCCTATAGCCCCCTCATGACAAAAATTAAAAGTCAGCAGCTACAAATACTGCAACTGTTGACTCTCAATATTAGGACACTTACCTGTCCAGGAAGCCCGCAAGGTTGGCACTGTAGCCGATCTTTAGATCAGCTGTCGGGTGCAGCAGCCGCCATTCCTGGTAAGAGAGCCCAGTAGTGAAGCCTTTCGGCTTCACAGCTGGTTCCCTACTGTGCCTTCTAATTGGTCCGGCAGCAGAGGAACGAGGCGGGGACTGAACTTCTGGCCCGGTCTCCTGGAAGTGGGGAACGGTACCTGTCAAAAACAGACCCCCCCCCCCTCCCCATAAAAGGTGCCAAATGTGGCACCAGAGAGGGAGAGGAGATGCATAAGCGGAAGTTCCACTTTTGAGTCCTGCTAGATGACTTCAGGCTGACCCCTTTTGCAGGTCTAGCTATGTAAAACATTAAAAATAAGTGTCTATACTGTTTAAAATTCAGCAATGCACTGTATTACTGCACGTGCTCAGTTGCTCTCCATTGTTAGGCACTGCTGAGTTTGTAGAGGCCAATCTGCTGACAGTCTTCTAGCAGAATTAAACCGTTGATCTGCGGTTGCCATGGAGCTGCACATATGTTTAGTTATGACACCAGCCATTTGATGTTTTGACAGTTTGGTTAAGGACTCAAGAAAATTTGACAGTTAGCAATCCCAGCATTCCAGGAATGTAACTGTTTTTTCAAACCTGTTAAAAGAATGGCTTTAGATCCACTTTATGATTTACTGCTGTTCAGGGGCTCTGGGCTTCAGCAAATTGGCAGCCTTCAGCAAGAAGAAACAGTAGCAATGCTGGAGGCAATTTACAGCACACACACATTTTGGTAGCATAATTATTTATGTGGAATGTATGTTCTTGCTAAAGAACATTATTTTTTTTATTAACTTGTTATGGGTAAAATTCTGATTTAAGTGCCATCAACTTGAGCCATCAACTTGATGAATAAAAGCAAACTGAACAAGTGTTTATCTCTCTCCACTCTATCCCAAAAAAAATGTTCTGCCATTAGCTTTACTTTAAAGCGGTGTTCCGGCCGAAATGATACTTTTTAAATAAAAATACCCCTATAATACACAAGCTTAATGTATTCTAGTAAAGTTAGTCTGTAAACTAAGGTCTGTTTTGTTAGTTTTTAGCAGTAGTTTGTTATTTTATAAACTTGCAGCAGGCCGTGGCCATCTTAAGTGTGGGCATCTGAAGCCAGACTGTATTTCTTCCTGGATTTCATCCTTGCAGATCTCGTACATGCTCAGTGCAGCATAAGCAGTGTAATAGGTTTCAGGTCAGGTTTCCATAGCAACGGCAGTTTGAGAGGAAGTTGCTGCCCCTTCCCAGGAGGCATTGCAAGCAGGAAATGATGTGATGGGCCGCGGCCAGGGAGGAGGAAGTGAAAAATGAATACAGCAGATATACAGTCTGTGCTGAAAAAAAAAATATAAAAATATCCAATTTGTTTACAGTGCACAGTTTAGTGAGGGATGCTGAAGAGTTGTAAAAGTGGGTGGAACTCCACTTTTTTTTTTTTTAACAAGAAAAAAATGTTTATTCGATCTTTACAGTACAAGCGATGCATATACACATTTATTCACAGAAGTATATTACATAAATTGTCACAGGTCAAATAAGCTGTACATTAAGGCAGGCGGAGGGTGCATCAGGCTACTAAGCTATAGTTTATGAGGATATAGGTTGTGGGAGGTAGTTCTCAGCAGGATTAAATAAGGAGGTCGGGTGGAACTACACTTTAAGTGTTTTTTAAGGAAACCTTTTTTTTATAGTTCCCCCTGCATGTAATTTCTAAAAATATGCGGTATAATAGCTTACTTCAGAGTGCCGTTCATCGCTCAGCTGCCCGCCCCGCCGGTCTCCTATCCTGATAGCTGCAAAGGGAAGTGCTGGGAAACCCCTGCTGACATCAGACCAGGGGAGGAGACCGGCGGGCAGTCACGTGAGTGCCGAACGACGATCTGAAGTAAGCTATTATACCGCATATTTTTAGAAATGACATGCACTGGGGGAGCTTACTATTCTATACCAGAGAGAACTATGGAAAATAAAAACATTTTTTTTTTAAAGCAGGAGTTGAGGATCGGTGAGCTGTCAGGCTGAGAGGGAAGGGGGGTTAGCACACAGGAGACACGGAGCTCTGCAGCCCTGATATATCGTGGGGAGGGTAGAAACTGTCAGGATCAGCCAGGTATTTTAGGTGATATGAGGGGGCCAAATGACACAGCACAAGCACTGTATAACATGCTTTAAGGGAACAGGATTTAATTTTA
Organism: Lithobates sylvaticus; assembly: GCA_028564925.1. Classification (NCBI taxonomy): domain Eukaryota; kingdom Metazoa; phylum Chordata; class Amphibia; order Anura; family Ranidae; genus Lithobates; species Lithobates sylvaticus. The sequence continues at coordinate 289,509,877 of CM053027.1, read as the reverse complement.
TTTTTGGGTTAACAAACCATTTTAAGGACCCGCTATTGCTCTCAACCTCCTCTAAATGCAGTTTTTGCTGCTGTGAATTGACTTTCCTGTTAGAGGGTGGCTACAATCATTCTCCATAGTCTCACTGTATGTAGGAATGTAGCTTCTCTCGCTCGCTAATGAGTTGACCTGTATTGTGCATAGAGAAGTACACTTGACCACAACTAACATGCACTGCTCACTCCAAACAAACTGAAGTTAGAGGAAAAAGAGAGGTTTGGGAGCTCACTGAGGACATCAGAGGCGGAACAACTCAGTAAGAAACAGTTTATAAAAAATAGATTACAGGAACAATAAAGTGTTTGTAAACCTCGGACATGAAATATGAACAAAGCATATCCCTCTATAATGTGTACTTCAATCCAGAGTGCTGTGGGGAGGGGGTGTCCCTTTCTTCCAATCAGCTCTCGGAGCTCTCCTCACTGATGTAATGCAGCTCTCCAACCCCTGCTTTTCAGAGCTGAGATCCTGTGTAAATTCTGCACTTTGAATGGCTGTAGGGGAAAGGCAGCTGCAGTTAAACAGATACAACTTATGTAGTAGGATTTGTTTCATCTCTGTGTATCACCTGAGGCCAGTCACTTCACTGGGTATATATAAGGGTTTACTACTTTAAGTAGTGGATGTGTGTGGATTATTTTTGAAGAATAAGAATGTTTAGTGTCACTCCTGTGTGTATACTGGGTATCCATGCACTGGGGCCCCATAAGAAAATTTTGGACACACGGGTTGGTTTACTAAAACTGGAAGTGCAAAATCTGGTGCAGCTCTGCACTGAAATCAATCTGCTTCCAGGTTTTTTTGTCAAAGCTTAACCACTTCAATACAGGGCACTTACACCCCCTTCCTGCCCAGGCCATTTTTCAGCTTTTAGCTCTGTCACACTTTTTATGATAATTGCACGGTCATGTTACACTGTAACCATGTGACATTTTTATCATTTTCTTAACACAAATAGAGCTACATTAAACAGATAAGTTGACTTTGTGTGCCTCTTTTACGCTAGTTTTGCTTTGTTACTATGGCCTGGCCTCTGGACCCCGCTAACTGCCTTTCCCTTGAGCGGTAAGCACCTTCATTGGTCTCTTGACATTCTTTCACTGTGTAGCGGCCATAACCCCTAGGGGCAACCTTGACTATTCTGGGCTTATCAACTACCTCCTCGTAGCTCGTCTTTCGTTGTCTAGGGTTTCCCAGGGTTAGTACCCAGTAACTTCAGAAGCTGACACACAAAAGTCCTTTTGAGGATTTTATTTGCAGGGGTAACATCCAACAGTAACAGTCTCAGGTGGGAATAGAGGGCACGGGTGGTAAAAACTCAGGCACTTTGAACTACTGGCATCCACTGAATGTCTGTAGTTAGCCCAGAGAGTAGCCACTCACAACTGGGTGCTTCACTGCTGGATAAACTTTCAACCAGAGATTTAGCAGCCAACATGTGATCCAGAAACTTAGCAAAGTCTCTGCCACAGACTAGATTGTAACTGAAAATAAATAGGAACCTTTCCCAGAGTACCTGGATCTCTTAGCCTTCTTGGTGATACTGTGTGAAGTGTGGATTCTCTAGTGTCCATACAACTCCGCTCCCAGGCTCTTGCTGAGCAGCCAGCTTCTTGACCCTCCTCCGAAGAGTCCTCCCCTGGTCACTTGTTCGAGTTGCCGTGTCCCTCCAATACCTAGAGCACACCGGGACGCCTTCTAATCCTCCTTCAGTTACTGGGCCTCGAACTAGCCAGTTCTGAGGTTCGGGAACGGATTGAACCCCCCCCCCAGACCATGAGGGCCTCGGGCTGGTCAGGGTGACCATGCCTGCAGGGATGGCAGACACTCCTGGTTCCGGAACCCCTCATGGGGCTGATCCGGACCAGAACCAGGAATCAAAGCAGCAGCCGAACCCTGAACACGCGACTTCAGCACCTTAAATACCCCTTCCCAGACTACGCAGCAGGGCCAGACGTGCCCACTGATTGGATCAGGGAAAGATTGGTACCTAACTTGTCCAACCAGGCTTGGTTCTCAGCCTGTCACAGGTGGCTCACTGCACCTATGACCAGGCGGAACTTCAGTACAGCCCAGCCAAACTGATGCCAAAGTAAAGACCTTTACAATTAACCCTAAGAACTCTGTTACAGTTCTGGAAAACTAAATTTACACATGCATAGCGCGCACTTTAGTAAAGTGTCGGTGCTACAACTGAATTTAATGATGTAAGTTGGCAAGGCTTATGTTGGCCATACATTATGCAATTTTCTATCCTTCAACCACGGTTGATGGAAAGAAAATCGCTGGATTTATTCATCAACACTTTCAGTGTTAATGGGGGAATCGCTCTAACTGCGCTATTGTCTTCCGACAGCGGGAGATTTCCCTGTTGTCAGAATGTGATTACTTCTACTTGCTATATCTGGTGACAGTTATTGTCCAAAAAAAACGACTGGCTGGTTGTATTGAAGCTGATTAATTGATCAACTTAGGTACAACTAGCCTGCCCATAGAGGGATCAAAATTTCGATCTGTCTATGGCTAGTCTGAACTCCGGGGAATTATGTTTTTTGCATTGGTCCAGAATCCAGATTGGCTTGATGTAAGTATGTATATCTGATATTTGGAGGGCCTCTGGGGGATGCTGAAAATCGCTGTAGTAGTGACAGCCATGATTTTCCAGATTCCATGTCAGCAGCTTCTCCCCACACCGACTACGTGGGGTCACTCACTCAGCACCTCCATTATTTATAGAATGCCTTTTTTCAACAAATAGGAGACATTTTGTGATTGGACGAGGTAGAAATTGGGGTGGTGAATTCACCCGCCTAATCCAATCAGAGAACACCTTGTATTGAAAAAAATATATGACTTCTATGAAATAATTCTATGAATGGTGGCAGTGCCAAGCGAGCCAACACCCCCTTATACCATTCACCTATGTTCATTGTGCAGATGGGCAGTCTGTGGAGCAGCACCTAGAATCGCAGACTACTACAGTGACTTTCAGTGGCCCTCTGGATATCACATATGTATATTTACATTGAGCCAAGCTAGATCTAAGTTGGAAGAAAATAGAATTCCTGGAGTTTAACTTTGAATAACGCATTTGCATTATCACCTATGCCAGATGTAAGAGCCTGACAATGAAACGCAGGGAAGAGTTGAAAGAAGCACAGTGTTTAAAAATGTGTTTATTGAGGAGCTGTATTAAGATGGGAGGTAGTGAACAAAGAGAATGTTGGAGCGTGCGGGCTGGTTTGAGAGCTGCGAGTCCTTGTAGGAATCTGTCACATCATGGTGTTGGTGTGAGTTGCTGGAAGTGAAAGTGAAAGAATCTGCAGCTCCTCACAGCTTCCTGCTTTTCTGCATATCCGTTCTCAGCAAAAATCCCCAAACTTTTATTACCACCTATTCTCATACTCGGAATAAACATGTTCCTTTATATCACTTTCATCCTAGTGTTTGTATGTTCAAATAAAGGCATATATAATCTAGAGCTCCACAAACTCCAGGAGCTGTGGAGACAAGAAATTGTGTCCTGATGCCTGGGATGCCACCTGAATGCTCCATACACCCCACGTGTGCCCCCCCATGTATTACAGGCTCTGCTTGCCCATCTGCAGGCCTAGCATAGCGGGTGCCAACGGGTAGAGTGGACACACGTCCGCTCTCCTCTCCTTCTTGTTGCTGTCCTAAAAGTGCCGTGCCGTGCCGTATCCCCATTGACAGTTTCCCTGGCCATCAAAGCCGGGAAAGAATGTAATGCAGTGCAATGTGCACAGGGGAGACATGCAGGTTCTTGTAGACCCTGCATGTCTCATTAAAGAGAACCTGTTGCCTAAAAAAATCACCACATTGGGGACTTTTTGTCCCCTATGTGATTTTAATGAAGTTAAAAAAAATATATATATATTTTTTTGTTTATATTGGAAAAAATTTAAGTTACACCCAAGCATATAGCCCCCCCCCCCCACCACATATACTAATGTACAGGCATAAACGCACGTAGCAGGGTGCCTACGCCTGAAAGCGTTGATTGCTATACATGTTACATATCCCTGTGTAGGCCGGAATGAGAGCAATAATTCTAGCACCAGATCTCCTTTGTTATGCTAAACTGATGACCCAAAGGGAGCTTTTAAAGCATCGAAAATATAGGGTACTGAAATTTGTCACCATTTCACGGACGCACGCAAATTTAAGGTTTGACATCTCGGGTATCTATTTACTCGGTGCAACCTTCTCTTTTATATTTTACCAAAAAATTGAATAAGTTATTGTGTTTTTGTGCCCCCTAAAATTAATTTTCACTGCGTTGTTTGTTTTTGTTTGTTTTTGTTTTTTTTACTGAAATTTTGTGGTAATATTGTGTGACATAAAAAAAATTGGAACTACCACTGTTTTATTCTCTAGGGTTTCTGCTTTCAGAAAATAAATGTTTTTGGGGTTTTATGCAATCTTCAGGCCCAAAATTTTTAAACGCGTACAAAAAATGCAAAATAGGCTTACCGTATATTTTTTATAAATATGCCACTGTGCTTTTTTACTACAGATGCGGACAAAATGTTCAAGATGAGTGAGAAGATCCTTCTTTTGTGTGTGGGAGAGGCTGGAGATACCGTGCAGTTTGCAGAGTACATTCAGAAGAATGTGCAGTTGTACAAAATGAGAAATGGTGAGAATCATTTTATATGTCATTTTTTGGTTTAAAAAATTTGTTTTAGGTTAACTTTACTGATTATCTCAGCTTCTGTCAAATCTGGTCCTCACGTAGTGGAAACAAGGTTTCACAGCCCTCTACCTCCCCTGATTGGCCAAGTTTTTTTTAATACCTTAAAGTGTGTCTCTGGCTAAAACTTATTTTTTTTAAAATTTTGGATAGAAAAGGGTTAGGACCCCAGATTTTTTTGTGCATTTCGCTGCTGGCAAGATTCACTCTTTCTTTGTTCTGGTGACTATGAGAATGAAGCAAGGAAATTAGGGGAGTTCATCCCAGCAGAAGCAAAAATCCTGATGGGTTCAACCATTCCCTGTTCCCTCTAAGGCTGGATTCACATCTATGCATTTTTAGTGCATTTTGCAGATTTGCACTGCAGTCCATTTAACATGGTTTCCTATGGAACACGTTCTGTAGTGCAAATCTGCAAAATGCAAAAAAGCACTAAAAATGCCTAGGTGTGAATCGGGCCTAATCCAGTGAGGGGAACACTGAATACATGACCTGCAGAGGATACTTGAGGACTGCAAAAACATGGCACCAGTAGGTCTTTTTTTTTTTTTTGCATACTTCCAGATAGGTACATAGGTAAGGTGTGTTAATTTATACTAAATATTTCACCTCCTGATTCTGTAAATAAATCTGGAAAATATTGCATAATAGGGCATTGCAAAGCACCTGTTCACACTAATGCCTTGCGCTAAGATCTGTTGTAAAAAAAGAATAAACTGCTGCATGCTTCACTTTCACATTCAAATGCATAGTGTAACATGCCTTTTAAAAGAGACGTATAGCCAAAGCTTTTTTGGCCCACTTCTCCTATTCATAGATTCATAGTTAGTAAGGTTGAATAAAGACATCAGTTCAACCTGAGTGAGTCTCTACAATTTTCCCTATCCCTGTACATTGCACACTCACATCGGTCCCTACCCTCAAGGAGCCCACAATCCAAGGTCCCCATTCATATACTAGGGCCAATTTTTGGACAGAAGCCAATTAACCTACCTGCATGTCTTTGGATTGTGGGAGGAAACCAGAGTACCCGGAGGAAACCCACGCAGGCACAGGGAGAACATGCAAACTCCAGGCAGGTAGTGTTGTGGTTGGGATTTGAACCAGCGACCCTTCTTACTGCTAGGTGAGAGTGCTAACCACTACACCACTGTGCTGCCCCTAAATTTGATATTGATAAGTAAAGTTCTGCACTCCTAGGACCCATTTTCAGTTGACAGCGAGCTAAAGCCCGCTTTTGGCTGCCATCACAGACCTGATCCAGGCTCTGAAAAGAACCCGACAGTATGGTCAGGAGCCACCCAGAACCCTGGACTGGCAGCTGGCTCAGCCTCCAGTGAGTGGTGGAGGGGCAGAGCAGAGAGCCGGCGACTGACAGTTGCCAGCTCTCTGCGGGCTGAAAACCGAGAGCTGGGCAATCAGCAGTGTTTGATCACTCAGTTCTCAGGTCTTAGAGGCAGCAAGGGACAACTGCAACCGAGATCAGTGCTGCAGCCATCTAGGTAAGTATGATTATTTTTTCCCAGTCCAATTCTTCTCTTTTAAATGCACAGGCACATGCAACACTGGTTAGCTTATGCAATTAAAAGGAAACCCAACAAACTGAAGCTGCCATTGTTGACTTCTGCTAGAAGCCTGGCTTTAATACTAGCGGCTTTGGGTTTTTTATTTTTTTATTTTTTTTATTCTATCAGACTTGGTAGAAGTACATAAAGTTACATATGCCCCTTTACAAGGTCTGACTTTCTGATTTCACCTGCCGTAATGCTTGTTTGGGGTAAGTGACGCAAACTATTAAAATCTGAGGAGGACAGAGCAGAGAGTCTACATGTTTCTCTTAGTGCAAGTGCTCATTGAAGTGCCTTTGGTCCAAACATGCCTTAGACCAGTAAGTTGTTCTTGCAGTGCCTTGAAAAAGTATACATATCCATTGAAATTTCACAAATTTTGTCTTGTTATACCAAAAACGTAAATGTATTTTATTAGGATTTTATGTGATAGACCAAATGGTTTTTAACATTTCTTACAAATTAATATCTTAAAAGTGTAGCATGCATTTGTACTCAGCCCACTTTGATACCCCTAACTAAAATCTAGTGAAACCAATAGCCTTCAGAAGTCACCTAATTTAATAAATGGAGTCCATCTGTGTGTAATTTAATTTCAGTATAAATACAGCTGTTCTGTGAAGCCCTCATAGGTTTGTTAGAACCTTAGTGAACAAACAGCATCATGAAGGCCAAGGAACACACCAGACAGGTCAGGGATAAAGTTGTGGAGAAGGTTAACCGCTTCCCAACCGCCTCCTGCACATATACGTCGGCAGAATGGCACGGCTAGGCAAAAGCACGTATATATACGTCCCCTTTCATTGCCTAGCCGTGGGGTCGCCGGCGCGCTCGCGACCCGGTCGGGAGCTCCGTGACCGCGGGACCAGTGGACCCGATAGCCGCTGGTGTCCCGCGATCGGGGGGTCACAGAGCTGAATAACGGGGAGAGGTCTGTGTAAACAAACCTCTACCCGTGCTTCCTACACTGACTGTCACTGATCGGCTGTTCCCTGTCATCGGGAACGCCGATCAGTGACGTCAGACGTCAGCCACGCCCCCTACTGTAAAAAAAAAAACACACGTCACACTAACTCCTCCCCGCCCCCTAGTGGTTAACTCCTTCACTGCCACTGTCATTTACATAGGAATCGGTGCATTTTAAATAGCACTGATTTCTGTATAAATGACAATGGTCTCAAAAATGTCCGATGTGTCCGCCATAAAGGTGCAGTCGCAATAAAAATCGCTGATCGCCGCCATTACTAATAAAAAAAAATATTAATAAAAATGCTATAAAACTATCCCCTATTTTGTAAAACGCTATAACTTTTGCGCAAACCAATCAATCGCTAATTTTTTACCAAAAATATGTAGAAGAATATGTATCGGCCTAAACTGAGGAAAAAAATAGTTTTTTTTATATATTTTTTGGGGATATTTATTATAGCAAAAACAAAAAATATTGCATTTTTTTCAAAATTGTCGCTCTATTTTTGTTTATAGCGCAAAAAATAAAAACCGCAGGGGCGATCAAATACCACCAAAAGAAAGCTCTATTTGTGTTAAAAAAGGACGCCAATTTTGTTTGGGAGCCATTTCGCACGACCGCGCAATTGTCAGTTAAAGCAACGCAGTGCCGAATCGCAAAAAGGGGCCTGGTCCTTTGGCTGCAAATTGGTCCGGGACTGAAGTGGTTAAAGCAGGGTTAAGTTATAAAAAAAAAATATCCCAAGCTTTGAACATCTCACAGAGCTCTGTTCAATCCATCATCTGAAAATGGAAAAAGTATGGTACAACTGCAAACCCACCAAGACTTGACTGTCCACCTAAACTGACATGCTGGGCAAGGAGAGCAGGCAAGAGGCCCATGGTAACTCTGGAGGAGCTGTAGAGATCCACAGCTCAGGTGGGAGAATCTGTCCACAGGACAACTATTAGTTGTGCACTCCACAAATCCTGGCCTTTATGGAAGAGTGGCAAGAAGAAAACCAATGTTGAAAGAAATCCATAAGAAGTCCTGTATGCAGTTTTTTTGCTAGAAGCCATGTGGGAGACGCAACAAACATGTGGAAGAAAGTGCTTAGGTTAGATGAGACCAAATTTGAACTTTTTGGCCTAAAAGCAAAACGCTATTTGTGGCAGAAAACTAACACTGCACATTGCCCCGAATACACCGTCCCCACCGTGAAACATGGTGGTGGCAGCATCATATTGTGGGGATGCATTTCTTAATTGGGGACAGGGAAGCTGGTCAGAGTTGATGGGAAGATGGATGGAGCCAAATACAGGGCAATCTTAGCCAAAAACATGTTAAAGTCTGCAAAAGAGACTGGGGCAGAGGTTCATCTTCCAGCAGGACAACGACCCTAAACATACAGCCAGAGCTACAATGGAATGGTTTAGATGAAAGCATATTCATGTGTTGGAATGGCCCAGTCAAAGTCCAGACCTAAATCCAATTGAAATGTGTGGAAAGACTTAAAAGTTGCTGTTCAGACTCTCTCCATCCAATCTGACAAAACTCAAGCTATTTTGCAAAGAAGAATGGGCAAAAATGTCACTCTAGATGTGCAAAGCTGGTAGAGATATCCCCAAAAAGACTTGCAGCTGTAATTGCAGTGAAAGGTGGTTCTACAAAGTATTGACTCGGAGGCTGAATACAAATGCACGCCTCACTTTTCACATATTTATTTGTAAAAACATTTCAAAAACCATTTCTAATTTTCCTTCCACTTCACAATTATATGACACTTTATGTTGATCTATGACATAACATCCCAATAAAATACATTTATATTTTTGGTTGTAACATGACAAAATGTGGAAAATTTCAAGGGGTATGAATACTTTTTCAAGGCGCTGTATATAATGGATGGGTATTGAATAATACGCTTCTCTTTTAGAAGAAAATATACTCGGAGTGAATTGATACTTTTTTCTTTGTGCCAATAGTGACATGATCCTCATTAAATAACATATTTTCAGACGTACTAAGATCTCGTTTATTTTTATTTATTTTTAGGGTATGAGCTGTCTCCCAGTGCAGCTGCAAACTTTACACGCAGAAACTTGGCCGACTATCTTAGAAGCAGGGTGAGTTGATTATGATATGTAACAATTTTAATGTTCCCTATAGACATCAATGATCCCACAGAGACAGCTGGCAAGCCTGCTGTCTCTGCCAGGCAACTGGCATTTTCAGAAACAATCCAAGTTTCTCCCATTTTTATTTCATGTCAGGTTTATCTAAATAAACATGGGAGGCACCCTACATGTTTTGTTCTCATGTATTGCCTCTCCTGGTGGGAGCCATCAAATAAACATTTATCTTTATCATATGTTGTGTCCAATTTCATTTTAGCTTTTGTGATTGCATCCTAATAAACGTCGGGGCATATTTTCTGGCCTTTAATTGTATCGTTGGTAAATACAGCTGTTTGACGTTTTGTCGTTTGAGTGTTGTTCTTCTTTCCAGTTAAGTATTGTTTATGGGAGAATGTTGACAGCAGCAAAAATCCTCTCATCTGTATGACAAGCTGCTGGTTAGGAAGGAAGCAGCAGGAACCTTGTGAGCTCCTCTCCTCATTTAACATCTAGCTACAGTTTAATATTCGGGTGCTTGCATAACCCTCTGAAACAGATGGTGCAGGTAAAGCTGTTATTTGTAAGTATCCTGTCTCCCAAGTGCTGAAATCCATTTGCTATACACGCCGAAAGTTAATGCCGCTAACGAGGGTAATTGAACACGCTTTTTGGCAGACACATTTAGCAGGATGTGACATGGTGCCACACTTGGTCCTGACTCCTTTATTCCCTGAGTGCCAACCATTTTCCTCCCTCCGATAGAGGTCCTGCATCGCCCCCTTCCATTCTCCTGCGTGCCTGGATTCTCTGCACCTGTTCCAGATGGGTAACTCAGTGGGGGGACACTGGCAGAGGCAGATGTGTTTTGCATGCCGGAGATGTAGCGCTGTGCTACAGATGGTGATGTTTAAGAGGGAGTGGGGTGTTTAAAACTATTGTTAAAGATCACAGTGTTCAGAGCCCCTGCTGTTACCACTGTACAGCCTCTGAAATGTAGCAATTGGTACAGATTGCCCCCTCTTCTTGGTGACCTATTGCTAACAGCTAGAATCCAAATAAGTTTTTAAAACATGATATGAGTTTTAAATTGATCTTTTTCTACATGACCTAATGTATGATTTTGATATTTAGCGGTAACAGCTGAAGTACCATTTCTTTATTATTATATTATTTTTTATTATTTTTTTGCAGTCTAGTAATGTGGCAGTAGCCTCTTGACATGAGTCTTTTGTAACTTGTTTGCACTCTCTTAGTAGGCAGAGGTAAAGTTGAGTTTTCAGGTATGGTTGCAGGTACAGATTTTTGGAATGTACAGTACTTTAGTAGGTTTCAAAGGCAGGTGGACCTCTGTCTGGTACAGCAGAATCTCAGAGCTCTAAGGCTACATTCCCACTGCTAAGGTTCTAACTCAGTGATGCAGAAAAGGTCTCTTTATGCCAGATTTATTACTTTATAGGCAATACAAGTATGTTTATGTTGTTATAAGTTTCAGTATGGAACTTAAAAACATATTGCTTTTTGTTAATAAAGAAGCATCATGATATGGGACTGAGTACACAGGTTTATACACTTGTTAAACAAGGAGCCTGTTGCCATGTCACTTAGCCTGGTTCCTACCCTTTGTGTAATAAGGTAGGTGTTTGTCTTTACTCTGCTGATACAGATACAGCATCACAGGTGTAAATTCCCTAGCCCTTATACAAGTCTCTCTGGGGGATCTAAAACTGAGACAGCGTTGTTATCTCACTCCTGAAGAGAGAGCGTAGACGTGCTAAGCAGCAAATGCCTGCTGAGAGCTGGTAACGCGCCGGCTCAGCAAAATAAGCTTTTCTTTGCTCTGAATTGTAAGAAAGGTGTTCAAGTCACTTTGGGAACATTTAAATAACCCAGGAATCCTATGAAAATATTGCAGTGAACGCAGAAATTAAAGTTAAGAACGTATTTTTCTAAGTAAGCTAGTAAGCTATTTTTTAGGCACCTAAGTACTTATGCTTCATTAAAGCTAAACATCTATATACAGCGTTAAAAGTGTTTTCCTGCCAAAAGATTTGTAATTCTGTTCAGCCACTCTTGCGATTCACACACCAATAACATACTGCAAACGATTCAACTAAAAAGCGAGAGTCAGCACTCACTGACATAAGATGGTATCTGTATATAATATATATACTGAAATAAATAAAAATAATGCAGACTATTAAAAACAGAAAATGAAAAGTAATAGACAATGATTCAAGTCCAACTAGTCAATGAATAGGTAAGAACCACAATATGACATCAATGGGAAAAAGGCAGCAGGTGGTGACTGGACAGGATACATACAAGCCGGCAGCTCCTTTATTGAGGTTTGGGATTCCCTCGGAAACGGATAAAAAGGAGAAAAACAGGGCACCAGGTCAGTGTAAGTAAAACCAACAATACTTTATACCAATATCCACTTGCATCTAAGAAGCTTGCACACTTCATGTAGAGGTGCTGTTGTATCATGTGTGAGGATCCAGGACGGTAGACAGGGTGGACTGAAGGGCTGCTGTGAGTATCCGGACTTGCTCTCACGTGCCTCTAGGAGCTGTCCCCTCCACACCTTGAGTGTCCTGTGGTTGCTGCAGCTCCTAGAGGTGCGTGAGAGACGGTGATGCTGCCGGCCTTCTGCTCTCCTATGCGGCAGGTCCCGGGTAGTGTGGGCAGTGGTTCCTTCATTGGTGTGCCCCCCTTTTTGGCTTTTCGGTGGTGGGAGTCTTTTGGAGTTTGTCAGAAGATCACCACTAGCTGTCAGATCAGGGAATTGGCTGGGGCTGGTCCGTTCGTTACATGTTGCACCCTGAATATGGGTGTAAAATGTTATGAAAGGTGAACTTATCCTTTAATTCTCCAGCATCTACCTTTTTTGAGTAGAATCCAGTTACACCAAAACTAACTTAGTAGAAAGCGTTGGACGGTGGACCACATACAGTTTTCCTGACATCCAGCTCTTCCCCTTGACAATGTAGATGTCTAGGCTGTCGAGGATCGTTCCCATCAGCAACCTCATATGACCCCATGATGTCATACATGCTGAGAGAGGGAGTTAATGTAAGCGGAGGGCAGGGGGACACCTCTGTGTCGTCGACCTACCCTCAGTGCTGCCTTCTCTACTAAAGTGGGTATGTGTCAAATGACTTCCAAAGTAATTATATATATATATATATATATATATATATATATATATATATATATATATATATATATATATATATATATATATATATATATATATATATATATATATATATATATATATATATATATATATATATAATGTGTGTGTATTTGGTCTGTCATGTACCGTATGTGTGAGTAGGGGGGAGTATTATAGAGTGTAATACATTTTTTTTTTTTTTTCTTTTTTTTTTTTCATGTGTTCTAGGATCTAAACACAATCGAGAACTTTATTTTTTTTCTTTAATTGTACGTACAGCATGAAATTCCGGAATTTGATCATACATGATAAAACATTGTATCTTCTCGCATTGCTTTGATACATGATTGAGAGGTGTCACAGCTAGTGACCCAAGGTACTAATTGTGTTCTGGCATTGCGCCCTACATGTCACTTTTCATGGGTGCAATTCATGCTGTGCTGGATTCTTTTTCCTCTCTCCCCACCTCTGTTACTGTTACTTCACCTTCCGCCAGATGTCTCACCACTGCCAGTAACCACCCGTGTGCAGTCTCACCGTTCGGTCGGTACTGGTGTCTGTTGTCACCACAGCTCCCCTGGAGGTGAGAACTCTCAAAGCTGCTAAATTGGAAAAGTATTACAACAATCCTAAGAAATTACATTGTCAAACATTGCCCACTGTTGGTGTATACATTAAAATGTCATACTACCTGAAGTAAAGAGTAATCCAAGCTGTTTGTTTATAAACCATATACAGTATGTTGCATATAACACATGGAACAAGTTGCTCTAGGAAGGTATTTGCAATGTGGTGATTGAGCTTGTTTAAAGGACAGTAGTAGAAGTTCATCTGAAGAGAGAAAGTGCAACCCTTTTTCACTTACCTTCACATAACTCCCTTTTGGGCAGCAGGGATACAAAAAATGTAATCCAATGCTGATGCTTTAACCACTTCAGCCCCGGACCAATTGTCAGCTTAAGGACCAGAGGTCTTTTTTCAATTTCGCACTGCACTACTTTAACTGGTAATTGTGCGGTCATGCAATTTTGTAACGAAACGAAATTTGCGTCCTTTCTTCCCACAAATAGAGCTTTCTTTTGATGGTATTTGATTGCCTCTGTGATTTTTATTTTTTGCGATATAAACGGAAAAAGAGCGAAAATTTTGAAAAAAAAAGAGATTTTCTACTTTTTGTTATAAAAAAAATCTAATAAACTCAATTTTAGTCAAACATTTGGGCCAAAATGTATTCAGCCACATGTCTTTAGTAAAAAAAAATGCCAATAAGCGTATATTTATTGGTTTGCGCAAAAGTTATAGCGTCTACAAACTAGAGTACATTTTCTGGAATTTACACCGCTTTTAATTTATGACTGCCTATTTCATTTCTTGAGGTGCTAAAATGGCAGAGAAGTACAAAAACCCCCCAAATGACCCCATTTTGGAAAGTAGACACCCAAGCTATTTGCTGAGAGGCATGTTGAGCCCATTGAATATTTTTTTTTTTAGTCCCAAGTGATTGAATAAAGACAAAAAATAAAAAATAATTTTTTTTTTCTTCAAAAAGTTGTCACTAAATGATATATTGCTCACACATGCCATAGTTATATGTGGAATTGCACCCCAAAATACATTTTGCTGCTTCTCCTGAGTATGGGGATACCACATGTGTGGGACTTTTTGGGAGCCTAGCCGCGTACGGGGCCCCGAAACCCAAGCACCGCCTTCAGGATTTCTAAGGGTGCAAATTTTTGATTTCACTCCTCACTACCTATCACAGTTTCGAAGGCCATAAAATGCCAAAATAGCACAAAACCCCCCAAATGACCCCATTTTGGAAAGTAGACACCCCAAGCTATTTGTTGAGAGGCATGGTGAGTATTTTACAGCTCTCATTTGTTTTTGAAAATGAAGAAAGTAAAGAAAAAAAATTTTTTTTTTTATTTTTTCAATTTTCAAAACTTTGTGACAAAAAGCGACATCTGCAAAATACTCACAATACCTCTCAGCAAATAGCTTGGGGTGTCTACTTTCCAAAATGGGGTCATTTTGGGGGTTTATGCCATCTGGGCATTCCATGGCCTCCGAAACTGTGATTGGCAGTGAGAAGTGAAATAAAAAAATTACTCCCTTAGAAAGCCTGAAGGCGGTGCTTGGTTTTGGGGTTCCGTACGCAGCTAGGCTCCCAAAAAGTCCCACACATGTGGTATCCCCGTACTCAGGAGAAGCAACAGAATGTATTTTGGGGTGTATTTCCACATATGCCCATGACATGTTTGAGCAATATATCATTTAGTGACAACTTTTTGTAAAAAAAAAATATATATATTTTTTTTTTTTCATTATTCAATCTCTTGGGACAAAAAAAAAAATATTTAATGGGCTCAACATTGCTCTCAGCAAATAGCTTGGGGTGTCTACTTTCCAAAATGGGGTCATTTGGGGGGGGTTTGAACTGTCCTGGCATTTTATGCACAACATTTAGAAGCCTATGTCACACGTCACCCACTCTTCTAACCACTTGAAGACAAAGCCCTTTCTGACACTTTTTGTTTACATGAAAACATATTTTTTTTTTTGCAAGAAAATTACGTTGAACCCCCAAACACTATATATATTGTTAAAGCAAAGGCCCTACAGATTAAAATGGTGGGTGTTGCATTTTTTTTTTCCACACAGTATTTGCGCAGCGATTTTTCAAACGCATTTTTTGTGGAAAAAATACACTTTTTTTTATTTTAATGCACTAAAACACACTATATTGCTCAAATTTTTGATGAAATAAAAAATATGATCTTAGGCCGAGTACATGGATACCAAACACGACATGCTTTAAAATTGCGCACAAACACGCAGTGGCGACAAACTACATACATTTTTAAAAGCCTTTAAAAGCCTTTACATGATACCACATTAGATTCACGGAGGAGGTCTACTGCTAAAATTACTGCCCTCGATCTGACCTTCGCGGTGATACCTCACATGCATGCTGCAATTGCTGTTTACATATGACGCCAGACCAACGCTTGTGTACGCCTTTGCGCAAGAGAAGGGGGGCAGGGGTGCTTTTTTTTTTTTTTTTTTAGTTTTTTTTTTTTTATTTATTTAGCTTTTTTATTCTATTTTTAAACTGTTCCTTCCATTTTTTTTCTTTGTTATGATTTTTATTGTTATCTCAGGGAATGTAAAATATCCCCTATGATAGCAATAGGCAGTGACAGGTACTCTTTTTTTGAAAAAATTGGGGTCTATTAGACCCTAGATCTTTCCTCTGCCCTCAAAGCATCTGACCACACCAAGATTGGTGTGATAAAATGCTTTCCCAATTTCCCAATGGCGCGGTTTATATCCGGGAGGGGGGACATTCCCTCCTACTGCTTGTAAAAGCAGTCTAGAGGCTAATTACCCGCTAGAATTGCTTTTACATGAAAGCCGATCACTGGCTGAAAAGAATGATACCAAGATGATACCTAAACCTGCAGGCATCATTCTGGTATAACCATTCAAAGTCCAGCAACATACTGGACATATATTGTAATCTTTTTTTTTTTCATGCAGCCTCTTGGCTGAACGAAAAAAGAGATTGATTGGTGGGTATGCCCACCATTAGAATACCTCCCTTCATCCACCCACTTCTAATGATGGGCATACATGCACCATTTATATATGCCGATGCATGGGGGCATCCTCCCGCAAAAGTTATGCCGTGTACACACGGTCGGAATTTCGACCGTATGTACGTGGCATTAGGAGCCAATCGCTCCTCCCCCCCCCTGCTGCCCCCATGCTTCGGCATATATGCTCTTTTTTTTAACTGTGGTGGTGAAATCACCTCCTACAGCGTTGGAGTCGCGGCTTTATGTATCGTGGGAGCAAACGCTGTTGCTGTCAAGATAAATAAATCCGCGCTGCAACTGAATGGCGCACCTGAAAACAAAAAAATGCTTAACACTAAAACACAGTAAACAAAATTACATACCTGAAAAGCAAGCATGATAAAAACATGATAAAACATAATAAAACATTGCAGAATAGAATGGAGTAAAAAAAGAGCAACAATAGAGAGAGAGAGAGAACAATAAAACGACAACTATTTTTGTTTTTTTTATTTTTTTGAGATTCACAGGTAAAAAAGCTCCTGACTGTTAGCGACTGAATCAAAACGCTACCACAAAAAAATGTTAGCGATCGCAGGGATCAGGCTGACTCTGCGAACGCTGCAGTTATGTGTGCTTAGTGTTTTGTAAGTGACAGTGATCGATCGATACTGCACTTGGGTGGGCTGGGCTGGGCGGAGGGGGAAAACGCAGGTGCTAGCAGGTATCTGGGCTGATCCCGCTAACAATGCGTTTTTTTGGAACCCTAAACTGCTGGGACGCTAGTATAGATCTGATCAGATCAGATATTGATCTGTTCAGATACTATACCACTAAGGGAGGTGTATGCTTTGCGCGTGGGTGTTTGCGGTACTGCACTAACCTGGGGCGACGCAGACCTTATTTGACCCTAAAACCTAATTGATATCACCCGCCGGGCGATCAGGGGGTTAAACCGTTATTGGGTAATAAATGGCGGGTGCCCTGACAGTATAAAAAACAAGCTAACTAACCAGCGTCACCCGTAACAGTAATACAAAAAAAAACTGGTTACCTAGCGACACTAATGCAGGGATCAGAAAAACGATCGCTTAGTGACACTGGCCAAAAGGGGGTGAAAGGGTTAACTAGGGGCAATCAGGGGGTTAAACCTTTATTAGGTAATATATGGGGGTACCTGACGCTATATAAAAACCTGACGGGGAACCTAAATAACGAAATAACTAACTGGCTAACCAGCGTCACCAGTGACATTTTATACGGTGATCACTGGTGAAAGGGTTAACTCTAGGGGCAATCAGGGGGTTAAAACCTTTATTTAGGTTGTAATATGGGGGTACCTGACCTATAAACCTATTTATGAACCTATATAAACATGGCGGTTAACCTAAAAAAAAAAACTGGTTACCTAGCGACACTAATGCAGCGATCAGAAAAACGATCGCTTAGTGACACTGGCAAAAGGGGGTGAAAGGGGTTAACTAGGGGCAATCAGGGGGTTAAACCTTTATTAGGTAATATATGGGGGTACCTGACGCTATATAAAAACCTGACGGGGAACCTAAATAACGAAATAACTAACTGGCTAACCAGCGTCACCAGTGACAGTTATACGGTGATTACTGGTGAAAGGGTTAACTCTAGGGGCAATCAGGGGGTTAAAACCTTTATTTAGGTTGTAATATGGGGGTACCTGACCTATAAAACTATTTATGAACCTATATAAAACATGGCGGTTAAAATAAAAAATGGTGGAGGCAGTGTGGGGTGAATTTACTAAAGGCAAATAGACTGTGCAGTTGCACTCTGCAAGTGCAGTTGCTCCAGAGCTTAGTAAACGAGCAGAAGCTCTGCTGACTTCCATCATCCAATCATGGTTTTTTTAATTCATCTTGCATGTGATTGGGTATTCTTTGCAAAGTGAAGGTTTACCTAATTTATTAGGCTCTGGCGCAACTGCACTTGCAAAGGGTATAGTTTCTTTGCTTTTAGTAAATCAACCCCTTGGTGTACACTTTTCCAGTGACACTGACAGTGCACCTGGCTGCCACCTGTGTTGCCAACCTACCAGATTGAAATTCACTGACATGACACCCAAAATGTACTGGCACAGCCAAGTTTTTACTGACATTTCCAAGTTACACAATTACAGTTTTAGGTGCAAATTTCAGTATTTAACCACTTCAGCCCCGGACCAATTGGCAGCCAAAGGACCAGGCCCCTTTTTGCGATTCGGCACTGCGTCGCTTTAACTGACAATTGCGCGGTCGTGCGACGTGGCTCCAAAACAAATTGGCGTCCTTTTTTTCCCACAAATAGAGCTTTCTTTTGGTGGTATTTGATCGCCCCTGCGGTTTTTATTTTTTTTGCGCTATAAACAAAAATAGAGCGACAATTTTGAAAACAATGCAATATTTTTTGCTTTTTGCTATAATAAATATCCCCAAAAAATATATAAAAAAACATTTTTTTTCCTCAGTTTAGGCCGATACGTATTCTTCTACATATTTTTGGTAAAAAAAATCGCAATTAGCGATTATTGATGGGTTTGCGCAAAAGTTATAGCGTTTACAAAATAGGGGATAGTTTTATAGCATTTTTATTAATATTTTATTTTTTACTAGTAATGGCGGCGATCAGCGATTTTATTGTGACTGCGACATTATGGCGGACACATCGGACATTTTTGACACATTTTTGGGACCATTGTCATTTATACAGCAATCAATGCTATTTAAATGCATTGGTTCCTGTATAAATGACAGTTGTAGTGAAGGGGTTAACCACTAGGGGGAGGGGAGGGGTTATAGGCTGTGACGTCTGTGTTTTTTTTTACATTAGGGGGCGGGGCTGACGTCTGACGTCATTGATCGGCTTTCCCGATGACAGGGAACAGCCGATCAATGACAGGCAGAGTAGGAAGCGCGGGGAGAGGTTTGTTTACACATACCTCTCCCCGTTCTTCAGCTCCGTAACCCGATCGCGGGACACCAGCGGCGATCGGGTCCGCTGGTCCCGCGGCCGGGTCACGGAGCTCCCGACCGGGTCGCGAGCGCGCCGCAGTATATCTGCGTTAGGCGGTCGGGAAGCGGTTAAGCTACAAACGAGTACAATTTTGCAATTAGCAATGTGATTTTTTTTGCAAATATGCGGCCTCAAGTTGAAAGGGTTGTACTGGGGTGATACCTGCAGCTGCACGCATCTCCCTGGTACCATTTTTTAGAGCAAACAGTCGGCTTTCTTGGGATAACAACTGATGCGGCTAGCAGCCACTGGGCTGTTATGTCAAGGAGCGGGATGGGGACGTCCCCCTCTTCCACTGGCTTCCGTCCCACCGGGAGGCCTGAGCGACCAGCCAGGTTGTCCGCCGGCTGGCGGGAGACCCAAGCTTTCGGATGTTATAACCCAGAAGCGATGACATGACATCACTTCTTGTTTACTGGAGACTTAAAGGCGCCAAATTTAAAAAAATTACAGCATTCAAAACTGCCAAACTTGGCCTTTTGAATGCTTTTAAGTGCAAAGGAGGAATTTGGGGTCTTATAGACCCCAGATCTCTCCATAAAGAGTACCTGCCACTGCCTATGTTTACATCCCTTGTGACAGCAATAAAAATGATCAGAAAAAAAAAATACAAGAGACAGTGTAAAAAAAAAAAAAGAAATAAAAAAAAAAAGAAAATAAGCAATAAAATAATTTTTAAACCACCCCATCCCTATGTGCTCGCTCACAGAAGCGAACGCATACGTAAGTCGCGCCCGCAAATGTAAATTGTGATCAAACCACACGTGTGAGGTATCACCATGATCGTTAGAGTGAGAGCAATAATTCTAGCACAAGACCTCCTCAGTACCTCTAAACTGGTAATCTTAACATTTTTAAAGCGTCGCCATGGAGATTTTTAAGTACCTTAGTTTGTCGCCATTTCATGAGTGTGCGCAATTTCAAAGCATGACATGTTAGGTATCTATTTACTCAGCATAACATCATCTTTCACATTATACAAAATAATTGTGCTAACTTTACTGTTTTGTTTTTTTAAATTCATGAAAGTGTCTTTTTTTCCTAAAAATTGCATTGAAAGACCACTGTGCAAATACTGTGTGACATGAAATATTGCAACGATCTCCATTTTATTCTCTAGGGTCTCTAGGGTCTCTGCTAATATATATATTTATATTCTAGCAAAAAAATACGGATTTTGACTTGTAAGCAATACATTTCAGAAAAAGGCTTATGTATGAAGGGGTTAAGGTAGATATTATGGCAAAAAAAATATTTCTTATTTTATTTTCCATATAGTAACTAAGTAGCTCAGGGACAGAACTCGGGAAGGAAATAAATAAGAATGGGCACACACACATGAAATTAACTCTCACAGTGACACTGACAGCATTGTGCAGCAGCACAGATGATGACATCTCACCGACACGACACTCCCCTCCTGAGTCACAGTGACAGTCTCTCTCCACACCAGGTGGTCCCTTCAGTCCACTCCAGTCCAAACAACACTAACAGTCCCACTCCCGGCTTGCCTTGCTCCCATCCTGCAGACCAGCATGCTCGGCTCCGGCCGATCGGCTCCCTTGCACCATGACATCACATGACACACGCTCAGGCACCGCCTCCACCAGACACGCCCTCCGCCTGTGCTGCTCGAACACACTATAGAAGACACTCGGATGGTCTCGGACAGCTCCTGACTGGAACTGTGCATGTGCTGAGTGTCACAGCCATAGTTTTAACTGGAAACTTTTCCTTTTACTGACATTTAATGGCAGGAGAAAAGTGCCCGGTTTTTACTTGCTGCCAGTAAAAATACTGACGTCTGACAACACTGGCTGCCACTTACACACCATTCCAGTGAGACTGATGATCCACCTGGTTCCCACTTTTCCACTATTAGAGTGACACTGGTAGTGCACCAGGCTGCCACCTACTGTACATACCATTCAAGTGACACTGAGGGAGTTGATTTAATAAAGGCAAATAGACTGCTCATGCTGCAAGTGCAATTGCTCCAGAACTTAGTAAATGAGCAGAAGTTCTGCTGACTTCCATCATCCAATCATGTGCAAACCAAAATGCTGTTTTTTATTTTCTTTGCATGTGATCGGGTGTTCTTTGCAAAGTGAAGCTTTATCTAATATACTAAGCTCTGGAGTGACTGCACTTGCAAAGGGCAACTGCCCTTTGCAAAGTGCACAGTCTATTGGCCTTTAGTAAATCAACCCCTGACAGTGTTATGTGTGAGTGGCAACCAGGTGCAATGTTAGTGTCACTGCAATGGTGGATAGGTGGTCACACCATTCCAGTAATGCTGACAGTGCAACTGACTGACACCTACCTAGCCCCCAGAGGTAAGTGACCCTTTCCATACTTGCACAATACAATTACCCCCTGGGCTACTGCAGGCCTCCCTCACCTGTTGAGCTCTCACCTTGCATCTGTCTGTGCCCCTGCTGTACCCCAATGTGAAGGGTTTGCTCAAAGAAACCTCAGGTTGCCCTGTCCTCTACAAGACTCCTCCACAATGCTCACCTCTCTCCTTCTAACCAGCCAGTGAGTGCAGAGTGCAGCTATGTGACCAAGATTGGCGCCATACAAGCTGCCTGTATGTTACAGACATTACAGGACTCTGGAGAAATTGTTGATCCTGGTAATGACTCGGCAATCATTTCAAAACTCTGGCATTGCCAAGTCATTTCCAGAAAGTGCCCAGGTATGATTATCCATCCTTAACATATATCTAAAGCCATTTAAAAAAAATATGGTTAGAGCTGACAAGTGTTGAAATTCATGTCATGTTTGTAATACCGCTGGGAAGATTCATCCTCTCTGTTTGACCTGGTGACCACTGTCAAAGGGACAAAAGGTAAAAGGAAATCAAATGCAATTATCACTAGAGCAAGATTTTTTTTTTCCTTTAAAGGACAATGCATATCATTCAGGGCACACACTCTGCTAAAACACATTTTCTAATGCAAGATGAAAGTTATTACCATTGTTTCCTTAAAGAGGTAAGATGTAAAAATAGGACTATAGCATTTGATCACTAGTTCATTTAAAATGTATTTTAGCGTGATGCAAACTACTGCTCCTGAAACTGAAAAAGAAAAGGCCATAATACTCAGAAAATGTCAATTTAGTAGAAAAGACATACTTCACTCTGGGAGCTGCTTCCACATGTTGGCCAATGGTATCTACATATATGTGTGGCATGTACCATGTGCTGTGACCTTCACAATACTGCAAGAGGAGATCTTCTGCTGCAGGGCCAGTACTGTCACCAAAATGTCTCTCTGTCTCAATCATTTTAGGCTTACTGACAGTGGACAGAGAATTGTGCTGGAAAGGGATGCGCTCAAAAGAAAAAATCTGTCATAAGGAATATGCTTCAAGTCTGCACTTCGGTGCCCATACTGGGTCATCTCTACCACCTGACACCCACACTCAGCTAAGTATTTTACACAGGGCTTTACATTATATCAAATATGCATTCTCTAAAGCTTTTGATCTGGGTCAATATGTAAACACCTCCAAAATATTATATACCGTATTTATCGGCGTATAACACGCACCGGCGTATAACACGCACCCCAAGTTTAGGAGGGAATTTTAAGGAAAAAAAGTTTTAGGAGAGAAGTTTAGGGAAAAAATAAAACTTACATTTAAGCGTCATTTGCAGCTTGCCCAGCGTCATTTGCAGCTTGCCCAGCATCATTTGCAGCTTGCCCAGCGTCATTTGCAGCCTTGCCCAGCGTCATTTGCAGCCTTGCCCAGCGTCATTTGCAGATACTCTGATATAGAGAGAGATAGATAGATAGATAGATAGATAGATAGATAGATAGATAGATAGATAGATAGATAGATAGATAGATAGATATAGCGGGAACATGGGGGAATGCGGGGGAACACAGCACTGAATGAATGGAATGGCAAGGGGTGCTGGGGTGTGTTGGAGAGTCTATTGAGGCTGGCTGCTTGGGAATCTATTGTTGCTAGAGGGGATCTAATTTTGCAGAGGAAGGGGGTCTATTGTTGCTGGAGAGAACTTCTCTTGCTCATGGGGTTCTATTGTTGTTGGGTGGGTCTTATGTTGTGTGGGGGGGGGGGGGTCAGTTGTTTCTCGGAGGGATTTACTGTTGAGGGAGAGGTCTTTGTTGCTGGCTGCTGAAGGGTCTATTGATTCTGGCTACTGGGGAATCTATTGTTTCTGGAGGGGATCTATTTTTGCAGGGTGGTCCATTGTTGCTGGGAAGGTCTATTGTTTCTGGTGTGGGTCTTATGTTGCAGGGTGTCAATTATTGCTGGGAGGAATCTACTGTTGAGGGAGGGGTCTAATATTTCTGGCTGCTGGATGGTCTATTGATGCTGGCTGTTGGGAGTCTATTGTTGCTGGGGTGGATCTATTGTAGCTGGGGTGTCCTTTGTTGCCAAATCCATTTTACTGCCTTTCTTGTTATCATTACCAAAATCCATACAAAATACTTAGCACCAAAAAATGATACTTGGTTCTGTATTCTCTAAAAGGGGTGGTACTGGGAGGTGGGTAAGGGGTCGAACCAAGGAACAGTGCTTGGAGGTGGGTAGGGGGCAGAGTTGAGGGGGTGACTCAGAAGGGAGGAGTTCCTGCACCTATTCCTTTGCATGAGACAACACTGAAGAAATTATACTTTTCTACAATGTAAAGTAGTGAGTGTACAGCTTGTTTAACAGTGTAAATTTGCTGTGCCATCAAAATAACTCAACACACAGCCATTAATGTCTAAACCATTGGCAACAAAAGTGAGTACACCCCTAAGCGAAAATGTCCAAATTGGGCCCAAAGTGTCAATATTTAGTCTGGCCACAATTATTTTCCAGCACTGCCTTAACCCTCTAGGGAATGGAGTTCACCAGAGGTTGCCACCGGAGTCTTCTTCCACTCCTCCATATTGACATCACGGATCTGGTGGATGTTGGAGACCTTGTGCTCCTCCACCTTCCGTTTGAGGATTCCCCACAGATGCTCAATAGGGTTAAGGTCTGGAGAAATGCTTGGCCAGTCCATCACCTTTACCCTCAGCTTCTATAGCAAGACAGTGGTCATCTTGGAGGTGTGTTTGGGGTCTTTATCATGTTGGAATACTGCCCTGTGGCCCAGGCTCCGTAGGGAGGCAATCATGCTCCGCTTCAGTATGTCACAGTACATGTTGGCATTCATGGTTCCCTCAATGAACTATAGCTCGCCAGTGCCGGCAGCTCACATGCAGCCCCAGACCATGACCACCACCATGCTTGACTGTAGACAAGACACACTTGTCTTTGTACTCCTCACCTGGTTGCTGCCACACACGCTTGACACCATCTGAACCAAATAAGTTTATCTTGGTCTCATCAGACCACAGGACATGGTTCCAGTAATCCATGTCCTTAGTGTGCTTGTCTTCAGCAAACTATTTGCAGGCTTTCTTGTGCATCATCTTTAGAAGAGGCTTCCTTCTGTGACGACAGCCATGCAGTCCAATTTGATGCAGTGTGCAGTGTATGGTCCGAGCACTGACAGACTGACCCCCCCACCCCTTCAACCTCTGCAGCAATGCTGGCAGCACTCATACGCAGTGATGTAAGGAACGCGATTAAAGTAATCGGGCTGACGCACTGACGTCATCACGTTCCGCGCTGTGAGCGGGTGTACGAGTTGCCGGCCGGCACACACATCTTTACCTTGTTTTCCTGCTTATTTTCTTACGTCTACATGTAAGTAGGATTGGTTTTATTTAATAAAATTTTTATTGTGGTATCACACCATGGGAGCATCCCTTTTTTTCCTATTTTTTTATACTGGCTGCTAAGAGATCTTGGATCCGGTGCTATTGGAGATTGTTTATACCACTATTGGCCCCAAGGAGGAACAGGAATCTATTCGTCCCTGGCTGACCCTATATGAGGAGATCCGAGTTGGTGCCAGTTCTGATGGTTAAGAGTTATCCCGATTACATCATATGGGCTTATTTGAGCTTGCCCTCTGGTAAGCGCACTTAATTTACGGTGGCGGATCACGGTGTTCCTGGTTTTCACAGTCACTGGATTTTGGAGTTTTACCCTGTCACTTATATGAACACTGGTTTAATTTATATCACTGGACTTTTGTGGATAACTGTTTTGTCCATTTTTTGGTTCAACCCCCCTTTTTTTTGGATTTGTATTATTTTCAAATCACATAATATTTTAATTTGAGTCACTAAGTCATATGAGTCATATATAAATCAATTAAATATCCTGTTGGAGGGAGAATGAGTCTGACCCTAAGGGGATCCTAGTACTCCTTCGAAGGATTTATGGAGGGGCTTGGCTGCAGAGCTCTGAAGACTGTGCTGCTAGTGTTTGCCTGATAAGTCTTATTTTTGCAATACAATGATGTCTAGGTTCTCTTTATGCAGCAGGAGTGTGGTTGAAGTCTGAAAAATATGTTGCTGGAGATATCTGAAGCCCTAACCCTCTTTCCCTGTGAGTATAGGCATATGAAAAAGACAAAAAATCACTGGCACCCAATGTTTGTTTCCTTCCTCTACTGTGGCCATGGATTCACCCTGGGGTTATGTCAGCCCAGGGCTGGTGCTACCACTAGGCAAACTAGGCAGCCGCCTAGGGCGCCTGGCCACTGGTGTTCCTACTCTCTTTTCTCTGCAGCAAGCAACTAAGTCTCAGCATCAGCAGGCAGCCGCCGCTCCATTCACACATAGTGTCAGAGGCGGAGCGGTGGCAGAGGACTGTGTCTGTGTCCTGACTCCTGAATGAATGGAAGCAAGCAAACATTCATTGATGAGCACCGATAGGCTGCATTGATGGATGCTGGTGAGGCTGCATTGATGGGTACTGGTGAGGCTGCATTGATGGGCGCTGGTGAGGCTGCATTGATGGGCGCTGGTGAGACTGCATTTATGGGCGCTGGTGAGGCTGCATTTATGGGCGTTGGTAGGCTGCATTGATGGGCGCTGGTAGGCTGCATCGATGGGTGCTGGTAGGCTGCATTGATGGGTGCTGGTGAGGCTGCATTGATGGGCGATGGTGAGGCTGCATTGATGGGTGTTGGTGAGGCTGCATTGATGGGCATTGGTGAGGCTGCATTGATGGGTGCTGGTAGGCTGCATTGATGGGCGCTGGTAGGCTGCACTGATGGGCGCTGGTAGGCTGCACTGATGGGTGCTGGTAGGCTGCATTGATGGGCACTGGTAGGCTGCATTTGATGGGCACTGGTGGGCTGCATTTGATGGGTGCTTCATTAAAAAGGCGGGGTATACAAAGGCAGGGCAAAGGGGGTGGAGTCAAGGGGGCGGGAAATTGAGGTTTTGCCTAGGGTGTCAAAAATCTTTGCACCAGCCCTGTGTCAGCCTGCCCAGCGATTTCTTTGCCACCGGAGGGTCACTACAAACAATGGGGTTGATTGGAGAGTGCAAAATCTGGTACAGGTGTGAATGGTAGCCAATCAGCTTCTAACTTCAGCTTGTTCAAATAGGCTTTGACAATGAGCCCAGGTTCACACTGAGCTGCGGGAATGAAGCCGTGAGAGTTCAGCTGAACTCGCACAATTTCACTCCCGCATGTCAGTCCCAATTTCGGCCGCGATTTCAGACACATCTGTGAAGATTTCTGCACAGATGTCAAAGTAAATCGCAGCCCGAAATAGCAAAAAATCGCAAAAAGTAGTACAGAAACTACTTTTTGAAATCGGTGCAGCGCCGCAGATGCGGTGTCGCACCGATTAGGACGTGCCATTGACGGCGATTGCCACCGATTTGACATGTCAAATCACTTCAAAATGCTCCAGTGTGAACCAGGGCCAAAACCTGGAAGATGTTTGGTTTCTATGCAGAGTTGCACCAAATTGTGCACTCTCCGGTTTTAGTAAATCAATCCCAATATGTCAGACAAAGATCTTTACAACTTATTTGTGATCTCATAAAGAATTGCACATGTAATAAAAATAAAGATACCAAAGAATAAAACAAAGAATAAAAAGATACCCTTGTCTACTGAAGTAACTAAAAGTCTTAATATGCCCTTACAAGCTGCCAAATATGTATAATGTGAGTCTTTTGAATGCATTCACTTTTATTGTGCACCAATAGGCTGTTATGCTCTTCATGTGTGTCTTGAGGCCTACACATTCCATATAAACATTTTGTGGTACAGAGCTGTCATTGAAGACTGTGAAATGAGAGCACCTCTTAGCCCATAATACCATTTTCACCTCAGGATATCTATTATATTGTCTTATTGATCTGTTAACACCAGTCATCTTGCATTCCAGTTGCCCCATTGAGTAGTATTACTCCAAAGAAAATATTATAGATTAGTGCATAAACCTGTACTTCAACAGCAAGTGTGCATTTTACTTGATGACTGTTAAGTGCATATGCTGAAAATCTTCAAAAAGCATCTAGACTTTCACAGGTTTCATATGTGGGACCAATCGTCTTTTTCAGTTTGCCCAGAGAATAGGCGAAAAGTCTATCTATGATAACCATCACAATACACCTTCACAGCTGATTTGCCAGTCATAGCACATTGTCAATATCGACTACCAACCATACCCACCCACCCTGTCACGTTTGTAATTCTTCAACCTAAAAGACTCTTTGATATCTCCTACTAATAGCACTGTCTGCCATTATTTTGTATGCCTGCATTATTCACGTTAGGGCCAGCTGGTGATATTAGTACAAGCTATTTTATTTTAACAGAATAGATAATCATCCAAATTATCATGCAGGGAGTAACTTTAATGCCGCGTACACACGTGCGGACTTTTGCCGGCGGACCTAAGTCCAGCGGACAATCCGCTGGACTTTCCAGCTGGGTCCGCTGGACTAAAAAGCGAACGGACTTGACCACACACGATCACGCAAAAAGTCCGACGGTTCACGCGATGACGTACAGCACGTACGACGGGACTAGAAAACGAAAAATACTAGAAAAATACTTGCTACTGAGCATGCGTCCTTTTTGGTCCGCCGGACCATACTACACACGGCCGGATTGTCCACCGGACTGCCAAATCCAGCGGATAATTTTAAAACAAAACTTTAGTCCGCCGTACTTTGGGCAAAAAAAGTCCGCCGGCGCCCACACACGAGGGGATTATCCGCTCGACTTCGGTCCAGCGGATAATCCCGCGGGATAGTCCCTTCGTGTGTACGCGGCATAACTGTAAGCTGTTTTATTAAACAAGTGCAAAGACAGAAGCAATAATGCAAAACAGGTTAAGGATGGCAAAGAGCATGTATACACTGCAGAATATTACAAACATTTTATATATATATATATATATATATATATATATATATATATATATATATATATAAAACAACAGACAGTCAGATTTAGAACCACTGCTTCATAAAAACAGTTCAGAAGATAAGCAGCTACTTGCACTTATCCTCATAAACAGCATCACTCAGAGTGAAAAGCAGGGTAGCTCCGGTTACATAGGCAAACAGCTGGAGGGATCCAAGACCAAAGGACATATGGAGGCACCTCACCTGAGCTGGAGGACTCTGGTAGGCTGGATTCACACCTACGCATTTTTAGTGCTTTTTGCATTTTGCAGATTTGCACTACAGAATGTAGTAAACCATGTTAAATGGACAGTAGTGCAAATCTGCAAAATGCACTAAAAATGCATAGGTGTGAATCCAGCCTTATAGACTGTCCATTTGTAATACTGGCTTTCTAAGAATATTTTCTACTCCAAAAAAATCTATTAAAGTTAATTTGGGGATTTCAATTAGCAGACTGAAAAAAGCTTGCATAAACCTACCTTCCAAATGAATTACAAATAGGGCCTGGAAGACAACCAAGACTCTTATTATCACTTTTTACATTGTTGTTAATGCTGCAAATTAAAGGAAATCTGTCAGGAAGGCTCATACCTGTAAGAGCCAAGATTCCTAACCCATGCTGGAGACTGCCACTGCCCAACTCCTGGAAGAAATGCCAGCTGAAGTGCTGCATCATTTCTGGCAGTCAGGGAACTGAACGTACAGTGTACCATGGAACCACTGTCCTGATGCATCCACTATTATATACCACCCCAACTTTCTGAGATGGGAAAAAAAGAAAACCACGTAGAACAAAATATTAGGTCAAAGGCCACAAAGGCAAATAAGAGCACATATTATCACCTAAACGCACTTATATTTTCACCACTACCTTTCCTTTATGCTGGGATTTGAAATTAAATTGGAAGTAAACCCAAAAAACTGAATTTTTCTGCCACCACATTTAAGAACTGGCAAGCTGCAATGTATTATATTTTTGTTCTTGAGTTTGGATAAACTTTAAATAGTTTATTTGTCCATATATACATCAGACCAGATTTGCGGAGGAAAGAGAAACAGAAGGATTAGGTTACCAAAGAGGGACAGTCCCTCAGAATGAGGCACAGTTGGGAGCTAAATTATATATATTATGCTTACCTACAGCACACTGGGGTTGATTTACTTAAACTGGAGAGTGCAAAATCTGGTGCAGCTCTGCATGGTTGCTTTACTCTTATTTTAGCCTATTCAGTCTGTACCTTTGGACAATCTGGTTTATGTACACATCTTATACCAGTGGGCAATCCTCCCATGGGCTGGCAGGCATAGAAAACGAATGACTCCTGCCTGGATTTCTATGCACCTCGTCCTTATCTTTTTTAAGGTAAGGGTTTTTCAAATTTTTTTCAACTACCCCCCTGCTTTTCTTATATAGTTAATATCATACATGAGGAATGTATAAAATATATGGATTTTAGACCTGAATCTATGTAATTATGTATCATGTAAAATCATTGGCAGCTGATGCTCAATATTTTGGGGGGGGGGGGCGCAAACTAACACCTTACCACCCCCCCCCCCATGGGAGACAGACGGAAAGGCGGCGATCCCCCCCCCCTCCGTGGGAGAGGGACGGTAATGTGGCAATCAACCCCATCCCACGGGCGACAGGCAGGAATGCGGCGATCGTCACCCCCCCCACGTGCGCATGTGGGAGATGGGCAGGAAGACGGCGATCAGAGGCCTTACCTTAGAAGGCAAGAGGAAGGGAGGGCCGGCACCCGATGCGCGTGCCCGGCGGCCGCAATGTCCGCCGGGCACCCGCGATTGCCCGGTAATACAGCAGGACTATGGATCTGTGTATGTAAACACACAGATCCACGGTCCTGTCTGAGGAGAGGAGACCGATGGTGTTTTTTATATTTTTTGGGGATATTTAGTATAGCAAAAAGTAAAAAATATTGTTTTTTTTTTTAAACTTGTCACTCTTCTTTTGTTTATAGAGCAAAAAATTTAAAACGCAGAGGTGATCAAATACCACCAAAAGAAAGCTCTATTTGTGGGGACAAAATAATAGCAATTTCACTTGGGTACAGTGTTGTATTACCGCACAATTGTCATTCAAATTGTGACAGCGCTGAAAGCTGAAAAATGGCTTGGGCAGGAAGGGGGTGAAAATGCACTGTATTGAGATGGTTAAATAACAAACATGTTATACTTACCTCCTCTGTGCAAGGGTTTTGCACAGAGTGACCCCAATCCTCCTCTTCTGGGGTCCCTCATGGTGCTCCTTGCTCCTCCTCTTCTCGAGTGCCCCCACGGAAACCCAATTTCCATGGGGGCACTCGTGTGGGCACGCTCCCGAGTCCTGCTACTGCATCCATTGACAGAGAGCAAGACTTGGCCCCGCCCCCTGGCTCCTGTGTCACTGGATTTAATTGACAGCAGCGGGAGCCAATCAATATATTCAACGAGGACGTAGACAGTGGCTAGAGCTGCTGTGCTCATCCCCGTCGCTGGAACGATCTGGTTCAGGTAAGTAAAAGGAGGGCTGGGGGGGGGGGGGGGGGGTTGTGCACTATAGAAGGTTTTTCCCCTGAATGCATTAAGGGGAGAAACCTCAAGGGTTTACAACCCCTTTAAAATGTTGAAGTTTTTTTTTTTTTTTGGGGGGGGGTTGCAAGTAGCTGGTCTTGTCTAGTGCACAAAATAGTCTAGCACCAGCCCTGTACCTATGACCTATATCACCTATAGCAATGTTGCTACTAAAGTGCTTGATCACATGGGAGGTGGGGGGGGGCGGTAACTCCCTCGCTTCGGGATTGAGTCCTGCTCTTATTCCCCCCCCCCCCCAAACTGCAACCGGGGGGGGGGGTGAACAGATGCTGTGGCCATGATGCTTTGAGTCAGGAAGTATACCCCCTGTCGCATTTGGCTGACTGAGACCTGTTAAAGTGACGGGGTCGCTGTGCACATTTGCGGCAACCGCATGCTCGCTAGTTCAGGATTCAAGGGGTTAAAATAGGCCGTAAGGAGGTGATAGAATGCCTGTCAAATGCTCTCTGAACAGCGATTTGAAGGTAGATTGCTATTCAGAGAGGCACACTAGTATGAAGGAGTCCTAAGGCTGGCCATACATTATACAATTTTCTTTTAGATTTACCAAAGCCATCTAATATGAGGTCAGACCTAAACACTTTCAGTTTGTATACAATCAGGCAGCCCCTTGCACTACATAGTTGAAGGTATATCTAAAAAAGGAAATTGAAGAGGAAAATTGTATAATGTATGGCCAGCTTAAGAGGCAGTCTGAATTGTCAATAATTTGCTTGACAAATGTCCCCCAATGTAAGTACACAACCACGTGAGGACAAATTAGAACTAAAGAAATTACTGATTAAACCCAATTAAACAATTTTCAGCCCTTCTTTTTGCTTTACACAAAAACACGTGCAGTAATACACTTTTGACATTATTTTAGCTAAAATCCTCAGAGAATCATTGAGGAGGAAATAGGCAAGTCATTCGTGCTCTCCACTACAATCCCCAGCATCCCTTGCGAGCGGCGCTTCTCGTGACGTCAGAGAAGTGCGCCAGGATCCCGGCCTGAGCTGAATTGCTGTGTAACGTCCTGAGCCCAGGGAGCTGATTTACAAGAAAGGAAGAACTCATTCCAGCCATGGAGTATCTGATCGGGATCCAGGGGTCGGACTACGTGATGGTAGCCGCCGATACCGTGTGTGCTAACAGTATCATCAAGATGAAGCACGGTGAGTGCACACCGCCATCACACACAGCACCTGACTGCCATGGTCACCATCCTGACCCGCCACGCCACATGATGTGTTCTTGTGGCTTATATACACATGAAACTGTGCCATCCACTCCATGATCGTTCACAATTATATCACCTTCTAGTGTAGAGTGACACCTAAAATCCTATTCAAGTCTGTATCCTTAAAGTAATTTGTTATAGGCAAAACTATGTTTGCATTTAGGATAGAGTAAGGGAGGGTTATAACACATGTAAGGTTTACTTTCGCCATCTGTGTCCCATCGGGGAGATTTCTCTTCACTTCCTGCCCCATAGCCAAACAGGAAGTGAGAGGAAATCCCTCCAAATTATAGGAATCCCTGCTTTTCACCAGAACTAGTGCCCCTAATAGAAGGTTTCCCCTCTATTACTTTTCTGGGGACAACCCAACAGTTGGCATTTTCTCTTACTTTCACTTTCAATGATAAGGCCCCTTTCACACTGGCACCGTTCAGGTCCGCCTGTCAGTTTTGAAGGCGGACCGTTCAGGTCCGCCTGTCAGTTTTGACGGCGGACCGCTTAGGTCCGCCTGTCAGTTTTGACGGCGGACCGCTCAGGTCCGCCTGTCAGTTTTGACGGCGGACCGCTCAGGTCCGCCTGTCAGTTTTGACGGCGGACCTGAACGAGCGCTCCATGCTGGTCTATGGCCCTATAGCCCCCTCATGACAAAAATTAAAAGTCAGAAGCTACAAATACTGCAGCTGTTGGCTCTCAATATTAGGACACTTACCTGTCCAGGAAGCCCGCAATGTTGGCACTGTAGCCGATCTTTTTTAGATCAGCTGTCGGGTGCAGCAGCCACCATTCCTGGTAAGAGAGCCCGGTAGTGAAGCCTTTCGGCTTCACAGCTGGTTCCCTACTGCGCCTTCTAATTGGTCCGGCAGCGGAGGAATGAGGCAGGGACTGAACTTCTGGCCCGGTCTCCTGGAAGTGGGGAACGGTACCTGTCAAAAACCGGTCCCCATCCCCCCCCTCTCCCCATAAAAGGTGCCAAATGTGGCACCAGAGAGGGAGAGGAGATGCATAAGCGGAAGTTCCACTTTTGAGTCCTGCTAGATGACTTCAGGCTGACCCCTTTTGCAGGTCTAGCTATGTAAAACATTAAAAATAAGTGTCTATACTGTTTAAAATTCAGTAATGCACTGTATTACTGCACATGCTCAGTTGCTCTCCATTTTTAGGCACTGCTGAGTTTGTAGAGACCAATCTGCTGACAGTCTTCTAGCAGAATTAAACCCTCGATCTGCGGTTGCCATGGAGCTGCACATGTGTTTAGTTATAACACCAGCCATTTGATGGTTTGACAGTTTGGTTGAGGATTCAAGAAAATTTGACAGTTAGCAATCCCAGCATTCCAGGAATGTAACTGTTTTTTCAAACCTGTTAAAAGAATGGCTTTAGATCCACTTTATGATTTACTGCTGTTCAGGGGCTCTGGGCTTCAGCGAATTGGCAGCCTTCAGCAAGAACAAACAGTAGCAATGCTGGAGGCAATTTACAGCACACACTCATTTTGGTAACATAATTATTCATGTGGAATGTATGTTCTTGCTAAAGAACATTATTTTTTTTAAGGGAACAGGATTTCATTTTATTTATTTTTATTTTTGGGTTAACAAACATTTTAAGGACCCGCTATTGCTCTCAACCTCCTCTAAATGCATTTTTTTGCTGCTGTGAATTGACTTTCCTGTTAGAGGGTGGCTACAATCATTCTCCATAGTCTCACTGTATGTAGGAATGTAGCTACTCTCTCTCTCTCTCTCTCGCTAATGAGTTGACCTGTATTGTGCATAGAGAAGTACACTTGACCACAACTAACATGCACTGCTCACTCCAAACAAACTGAAGTTAGAGGAAAAATAGAGGTTTGGGAGCTCACTGAGGACATCAGAGGCAGAACAACTCAGTAAGAAACAGTTTATAAAAAATAGATTACAGGAACAATAAAGTGTTTGTAAACCTCGGACATGAAATATGAACAAAGCATATCCCTCTATAGTGTGTACTTGCCCCCAATCCAGAGTGCTGTGGGGAATGTTTAGTGTCACTCCTGTGTGTTTACTGGGTATCCATACACTGTGTCCACAATTTTGGACACATAGGGGTTGATTTACTAAAACTGGAAAGTGCAAAATCTGGTGCAGCTCTGCAGTGAAACCAATCAGCTTCCAGGTTTTAGTGTCAAAACTTAACCACCTCAATACAGTGCACTTACACCCCCTTCCTGCCCCGGCCGTATTTCAGCTTTTAGCGCTGTCAGACTTTGTATGACAACTGCACAGTCATGCTACACTGTAAGCATGTGAAATTTTTATCATTTTCTTAACACAAACGGAGCTAAATTAAACAGATACGTTGCCTCTTTTATGCTAGTTTTCCTTTGTTACTATGGCCTGGCCTCTGGACCCCACTAACTGCCTTTTCCTTGAGCGGTAAGCACCTTCATTGGTCTCTTGACATTCTTTCACTGAATTTAATGATGTAAGTTGGCAAGGCTTAGGTTGGCCATACATTATGCAATTTTCTATCCTTCAACCACGGGTTGAGGGAAAGAAAATCGATGGATTTACCCATCAACACATTCAGTGTTAATGGGGGAATCCCTCCAACTGCGCTATTGTGTTCTGATAGTGGGAGATTTCCCTGTTGTGTGTGTTGAATGTGATTACTTCTACTTGCTATATCTGGCGACAGTAATTGTACAAAGAAAAATAAAAAATGACTGGCTGGTTGTATTGAAGCTGATTAATTGATCAACTTAAGTACAACTAGCCTGCCCATAGAGGGATCAAAATTTCGATCTGTCTATGGCTAGTCTTAGCCATGAAGCCAAGGAAATATAGGCCTCAGGTAGCAAAGTTAAAGAGGAAGTAAACCCTGATGGGTTTTACTTCCTCTTCTTCTCCCTGTATAGCCTGCAAATGAAAAGCATAATGGGCTAGTATACACATACTAGCCCATTATGTACCACTTACCTGCAAAAGAATCCAGCGGCGTCCCCTGTGTGGGCAGCATCCATCTTCTTGCCCTCTTCCTTCGGGGACTCCGGCTCTGTGATTTGCCGGAGCTGTGTGACGTCACTCCCGCGCATGCGCACGGGAGCCGCGACCTACGGCATATGCTAGGGAAGAAACTGACTTTAGGTTCGTTTCTTCCCTGCGCATGCACAGTAGCGACTTCTGGCGGACTACAAGTAAAATATCTCCTAAACGGTGCACGTTTAGGAGATATTTCCACTACCTATAGGTAAGCCTTATTCTAGGCATACCTATAGGGTAAAAGTCCTTAAAGTGGGTTTACAACCACTTTAAAGTCCTGTGGTAAAGCTGAACTCCGGGGAATTATGTTTTTTACATACTTGCATTGGTCCAGAATCCAGATTGGCTTGATGTAAGTATGTATATCTGATATTTGGAGGGCCTCTGGGGGATGCTGAAAATCACTGTAGTAGTGCTTGCTAGAAAGAGTGACAGCCATGATTTCCCAGATTCCATGTAAGCAGCGTCTCCCCACACCAACTAGGTGGGGTCACTCACTCAGAACCTCCATTATTCATAGAATGCCTTTTTTCAACAAATAGGAGACATTTTGTGATTGGACAAGGTAGAAATTGGGGTGGTAAATTCACTGTCCCCGCCTAATCCAATCAGAGAACGCCTGACGTCAAAAATATGACTTCTATGAAATAATTCTATGAATGGTGGCAGTGCCAAGCGAGCCAACACCCCCTTATCCCATTCACCCATGTTCATTGTGCAGATGGGCAGTCTGTGGAGCAGCACCTAGAATCACAGACTACTACAGTGACTTTCAGTGGCCCTCTGGATATCACATATGTATATTTACATTGAGCCAAGCTAGATCTAAGTTGGCAGAAAATAGAATTCCTGGAGTTCAACTTTGAATAACGCATTTGCATTATCACCTATGCCAGATGTAAGAGCCTGACAATGAAACGCAGGGAAGAGTTGAAAGAAGCACAGTGTTTAAAAATGTGTTTATTGAGGAGCTGTATTAAGATGGGAGGTAGTGAACAAAGAGAATGTTGGAGCGTGCGGGCTGGTTTGAGAGCTGCGAGTCCTTGTAGGAATCTGTCACATCATGGTGTTGGTGTGAGTTGCTGGAAGTGAAAGTGAAAGAATCTGCAGCTCCTCACAGCTTCCTGCTTTTCTGCATATCCGTTCTCAGCAAAAATCCCCAAACTTTTATTACCACCTATTCTCATACTCGGAATAAACATGTTCCATTATATCACTTTCATCCTAGTGTTTGTATGTTCAAATACAGGCATATATAATCCAGAGCGCCACAAACTCCAGGAGCTGTGGAGACAAGAAATTGTGTCCTAATGCCTGGGATGCCACCTGAATGCTCCATACACCCCACGTGTGCCCCCCCATGTATCACAGGCTCTGCTTGCCCATCTGCAGGCCTAGCATAGCGGGTGCCAACGGGTAGAGGGGACACACGTCCACTCTCCTCTCCTTCTTGTTGCTGTCCTAAAAGTGCCGTGCCATATCCCCATTGACAGTTTCCCTGGCCATCAAAGCCGGGAAAGAATTTAATGCAGTGCAATGTGCACAGGGGAGACATGCAGGTCCTTGTAGACCCTGCATGTCTCATTAAAGAGAACCTGCTGCCTAAAAAAATCACCACATTGGGGACTTTTTGTCCCCTATGTGATTTTTTAATGAAGTTAAAAAATATATATATATTTTTTTGTTTATATTGGAAAAAATTTAAGTTACACCCAAGCACATAGCCCCCCCCCCCCCCCACCACATATACTAATGTACAGGCATAAACGCACGTAGCAGGGTGCCTACGCCTGAAAGCGTTGATTGCTATACATGTTACATATCCCTGTGTAGGCCGGAATGAGAGCAATAATTCTAGCACCAGATCTCCTTTGTTATGCTAAACTAATGACCCAAAGGGTGCTTTTAAAGCATCGAAAATATAGGGTACTGAAATTTGTCACCATTTCACGGACGCACGCAAATTTAAGGTTTGACATCTCGGGTATCTATTTACTCGGTGCAACCTTCTCTTTCATATTTTACCAAAAAATTGGGTAATTTATTGCGTTTTTGTGCCCCCTAAAATTAACTTTCACTGCGTTGTTTGTTTTGTTTTGTTTTTTTACAGAAATTTTGTGGTAATATTGTGTGACATAAAAAAAATTGGAACTACCACTGTTTTATTCTCTAAGGTTTTTGCTTTCAGAAAATAAATGTTTTGGGGGTTTTATGCAATCTTCAGGCCCAACATTTTTAAACGTGTACAAAAAATGCAAAATCAGCTTATATTTTTTTATAAATATGCCACTGTGTGCTTTTTACTACAGATGCGGACAAAATGTTCAAGATGAGTGAGAAGATCCTTCTTTTGTGTGTGGGAGAGGCTGGAGATACCGTGCAGTTTGCAGAGTACATTCAGAAGAATGTGCAGTTGTACAAAATGAGAAATGGTGAGTTGTACGTCATTTTTTGGTTTCAAAAATTTGTTTTAGGTTGACTACTGATTATCTCAGCTTTTGTCAAATCTGGTCCTCACGTAGTGGAAACAAGGTTTCACAGCCCTCTACCTCCCCTGATTGGCCAAGTTTTTTTTTTTTTTAATTCCTTAAAGTGTGTCTCTGGCTAAAAAATTTATTTTTTTAAATTTTGGATAGGAAAGGGTTAGGACCCCAGAATTTTTGTGCAATCCGTGTCACTGCTGGCAAGATTCACTCTTTCTTTGTCCTGGTGACTATGAGAATTGAAGCAAGGAAATTAGGGGAGTTCATCCCAGCAGAAGCAAAAGTCCTCATTGCATTGGTTCAACCATTTCCTATTCCCTCTAATCCAGTGAGGGGAACACTGAAAACATGACCTGCAGAGGATACTTGAGGACTGCAAAAACACGGCACCAGTAGGTCTTTTTTTGCATACTTCCAGATAGTTATAAAGGTAATTTACATAAAAAAAATATTGCATAATAGGACATTGCAAAGCACCTGTTCACACTAATGCCTTGCACTAAGATCTGTTGTAAAAAAGGAAAAAACTGCTGCATGCTCCACTTTAACACATTTAAATGCATAGTGTAACATGCCTTTTTAAAAGAGACGTATAGCCAAAGCCTTTTTGGCCCTACTTCTCCTATGGATCAGTTAGTTCAGCAATCTTAGGCCCCTTTTTCAACTGACAGTGGGCTCAAGCCTGCTGTTGGCTGGCATCACAGATCTGATCCAGGCTCCGAAAAGATTGCGACCGTATGGTCAGGATCCACCCAGAACCCTGGACTGGCAGCTGGCTCAGCCTCCAGTAAGCGGTGGAGGGGCAGAACAGAGAGCCAGCGACTGACAGTTGCCAGCTCTCTGCAGGCTGAAAACCGAGAGCTTGGCAATCAGCAGTGTTTGATCACTCAGTTCTCAGGTCTTAGAGGCAGCAAGGGACAACTGCAACTGAGATCAGTGCTGCAGCCATCTAGGTAAGTATGATTATTTTTTCCCAGTCCAATGCTTCTCTTTTAAATGCACAGGCACATTCAACACTGGTTAGCTTATGCAATTAAAAGGAAACCCAAACTGAAGCTGCCATTGTTGACTTCTGCTAGAAGTCTGGCTTTAATACTAGCGGCTTTGGGTTTTTTTTTTTTTTCTATCACAGACTTGGTAGAAGTACATAAAGTTACATATGCCCCTTTACAAGGTCTGACTTTTTCTGATTTCACCTGCCGTAATGCTTGTTTGGGGTAAGTGACGCAAACTATTAAAATCTGAGGAGGACAGAGCAGAGAGTCTACATGTTTCTCTTAGTGCAAGTGCTCATTGAAGTGCCTTTGGTCCAAACATGCCTTAGACCAGTAAGTTGTTCTTGCAGTGCCTTGAAAAAGTATACATATCCATTGTAATTTCACAAATTTTGTCATGTTATACCAAAAACGTAAATGTATTTTATTAGGATTTTATGTGATAGACCAAATGGTTTTCAACATTTCTTACAAATTAATATCTTAAAAGTGTGGCATGCATTTGTACTCAGCCCCCTTTACTTTGATACCCCTAACTAAAATCTAGTGAAACCAATAGCCTTCAGAAGTCACCTAATTTAATAAATGGAGTCCACCTGTGTGTAATTTAATTTCAGTATAAATACAGCTGTTCTGTGAAGCCCTCATAGGTTTGTTAGAACCTTAGTGAACAAACAGCATCATGAAGGCCAAGGAACACACCAGACAGGTCAGGGATAAAGTTGTGGAGAAGTTTAACCGCTTCCCGACCGCCTCCTGCACATATACGTCGGCAGAATGACACGGCTAGGCGAAAGCACATATATATACGTCCCCTTTAATTGCCTAGCCGTGGGGTCGCACACGCGCCACCGGCGGCGCGCAGGCGACCCGGTCGGGAGCTCCGGGACCAGCGGACCCGATCGCCGCTGGTGTCCCGCGATCGGGTCACAGAGCTGAAACACGGGGAGAGGTCAGTGTAAACAAACCTCTACCCGCGCTTCCTACGCTGCCTGTCACTGATCGGCTGTTCCCTGTCATTGGGAACGCCGATCAGTGACGTCAGGCGTCAGCCACGCCCCCTACTGTAAAAAAAAAAACACACACGTCACACTAACTCCTCCCCACCCCCTAGTGGTTAACTCCTTCACTGCCACTGTCATTTACATAGGAATCAGTGCATTTAAATAGCACTGATTTCTGTATAAATGACAATGGTCCCAAAAATGTGTCAAAAATGTCCGATGTGTCCGCCATAATGTCGCAGTCACAATAAAAATCGCTGATCGCCGCCATTACTAGTAAAAAAAAAAAAAAAATATTAATAAAAATGCTATAAAACTATCCCCTATTTTGTAACGCTATAACTTTTGCGCAAACCAATCAATAATGCTAATTGCAATTTTTTTTTTTTTTTACCAAAAATATGTAGAAGAATACGTATCAGCCTAAACTGAGGAAAAAAATAGTTTTTTTTATATATTTTTTGGGGATATTTATTATAGCAAAAAGTAAAAAATATTGAATTTTTTTCAAAATTGTCGCTCTATTTTTGTTTATAGCGCAAAAAAAAATTAAAACTGCAGGGGCGATCAAATACCACCAAAAGAAAGCTCTATTTGTGGGGGAAAAAGGACGCCAATTTTTTGTTTGGGAGCCACGTCACACGACCGCGCAATTGTCAGTTAAATCAACGCAGTGCCGAATCGCAAAAAGGGGCCTGGTCCTTTGGCTGCCAATTGGTCCGGGGCTGAAGTGGTTAAAGCACGGTTATGTTATAAAAAAAAAAAAATATCCCAAGCTTTGAACATCTCACAGAGCACTGTTCAATCCATCATCTGAAAATGGAAAGAATATGGTACAACTGCAAACTTACCAAGACTTGGCTGTCCACCTAAACTGACAGGCTGGGCAAGGAGAGCAGGCAAGACGCCCATGGTAACTCTGGAGGAGCTGCAGAGATCCACAGCTCAGGTGGGAGAATCTGTCCACAGGACAACTATTAGTTGTGCACTCCACAAATCCTGGCCCTTTATGGAAGAGTGTCAAGAAGAAAACCAATGTTGAAAGAAATCCATAAGAAGTCCTGTATGCAGTTTTTTTGCTAGAAGCCATGTGGGAGACGCAACAAACATGTGGAAGAAAGTGCTTAGGTTAGATGAGACCAAATTTGAACTTTTTGGCCTAAAAGCAAAACGCTATTTGTGGCAGAAAACTAACACTGCACATCGCCCCGAATACACCGTCCCCACTGTGAAACATGGCGGTGGCAGCATCATATTGTGGGGATGCATTTCTATTCTCAATCTTATTTTATTGTAATTTAATTATACAAGCTGAGACATTTCTAAACCGTTACATGGTTGCATTTCTTAATCGGGGACAGGGAAGCTGGTCAGAGTTGATGGGAAGATGGATGGAGCCAAATACAGGGTAATCTTAGCGGAAAACATGTTAAAGTCTGCAAAAGAGACTGGGACAGAGGTTCATCTTCCAGCAGGACAACAACCCTAAACATACAGCCAGAGCTACAATGGAATGGTTTAGATGAAAGCATATTCATGTGTTGGAATGGCCCAGTCAAAGTCCAGACCTAAATCCAATTGAAATGTGTGGAAAGACTTAAAAGTTGCTGTTCCGACTCTATCCATCCAATCTGACAAAACTCAAGCTATTTTGCAAAGAAGAATGGGCAAAAATGTCACCCTCTAGATGTGCAAAGCTGGTAGAGATATACCCAAAAAGATTGCAGCTGTAATTGCAGCGAAAGCTGGTTCTACAAAGTATTGCTCAGGGGAGCTGAATACAAATGCACGCCACACTTATCACATATTTATTTGTAAAAACATTTTAAAAAAACATTTCTAATTTTCCTTCCACTTCACAATTATGTGACATTTTGTGTTGGTCTATCACATAAAATCCCAATAAAATACATTTATATTTTTGGTTGTAACATGACAAAATGTGGAAAATTTCAAGGGGTATGAATACTTTTTCAAAGCGCTGTATATAATGGATGGGTATTGAATAATACGCTTCTCTTTTAGAAGAAAATATACTCGGAGTGAATTGATACTTTTTTCTTTGTGCCAATAGTGACATGATCCTCATTAAATAACATATTTTCAGACGTACTAAGATCTTGTTCATTTTTATTTATTTTTAGGGTATGAGCTGTCTCCCAGTGCAGCTGCAAACTTTACACGCAGAAACCTGGCCGACTATCTTAGAAGCAGGGTGAGTTGATTATGATATGTAACAATTTTAATGTTCCCTACAGACATCAATGATCCCACAGAGACAGCTGGCAAGCCTGCTGTCTCTGCCAGGCAACTGGCATTTTCAGAAACAGTCCACAAGTTTCTCCCATTTTTCTTTCATGTCAGGTTTATCTAAATAAACATGGGAGGCACCCTACATGTTTTGTTCTCATGTATTGCCTCTCCTGGTGGGAGCCATCAAATAAACATTTATCTTTATCATATGTTGTGTCCAATTCCATTTTAGCTTTTGTGATTGCATCCTAATAAACGTCGGGGCATATTTTCTGGCCTTTAATTGTATCGTTGGTAAATACAGCTGTTTGACGTTTTGTCGTTTGAGCGTTGTTCTTCTTTCCAGTAAAGTAATGTTTATGGGAGAATGTTGACAGCAGCAAAAATCCTCTCATCTGTATGACAAGCTGCTGGTTAGGAAGGAAGCAGCAGGAACCTTGTGAGCTCCTCTCCTCATTTAACATCTAGCTACAGTTTAATATTCGGGTGCTTGCATAACCCTCTGAAACAGATGGTGCAGGTAAAGCTGTTATTTGTAAGTATCCTGTCTCCCAAGTGCTGAAATCCATTTGCTATACACGCCGAAAGTTAATGCCGCTAACGAGGGTAATTGAACACGCTTTTTGGCAGACACATTTAGCAGGATGTGACATGGTGCCACACTTGGTCCTGACTCCTTTATTCCCTGAGTGCCAACCATTTTCCTCCCTCCGATAGAGGTCCTGCATCGCCCCTTCCATTCTCCTGCGTGCCTGGATTCTCTGCACCTGTTCCAGATGGGTAACTCAGTGGGGGGACACTGGCAGAGGCAGATGTGTTTTGCATGCCGGAGATGTAGCGCTGTGCTACAGATGGTGATGTCTAAGAGGGAGTGGGGTGTTTAAAACTATTGTTAAAGATCACAGTGTTCAGAGCCCCTGCTGTTACCACTGTACAGCCTCAGAAATGTAGCAATTGGTACAGATTGCCCCCTCTTCTTGGTGACCTATTGCTAACAGCTAGAATCCAAATAAGTTTTTAAAACATGATATGAGTTTTAAATTGATCTTTTTCTACATGACCTAATGTATGATTTTGAATTTAATTTTGATATTTAGCGGTAACAGCTGAAGTACCATTTCTTTATTATTATATTATTTTTATTTTATTTTTATTATTTTTTTGCAGTCTATTAATGTGGCAGTAGCCTCTTGACATGAGTCTTTTGTAACTTGTTTGCACTCTCTTAGTAGGCATAGGTAAAATTGAGTTTTCAGGTATGGTTGCAGGTACAGATTTTTGGAATGTACAGTACTTTAGTAGGTTTCAAAGGCAGGTGGACCTCTGTCTGGTACAGCAGAATCTCAGACCTCTAAGGCTACATTCCCACTGCTAAGGTTCTAACTCAGTGATGCAGAAAGGGTCTCTTTATTACTTTATAGGCAATACAAGTATGTTTTATGTTATAAGTTTCAGTATGGAACTTAAAAACATATTGCTTTTTGTTAATAAAGAAGCATCATGATTTGGGACTGAGTACACAGGTTTATACACTTGTTAAACAAGGAGCCTGTTGCCATGTCACTTAGCCTGGTTCCTACCCTTTGTGTAATAAGGTAGGGGTTTGTCTTTACTCTGCTGATACAGATACAGCATCACAGGTGTAAATTCCCTAGCCCTTATACAAGTCTCTCTGGGGGATCTGAAACTGAGACAGCGTTGTTATCTCACTCCTGAAGAGAGAGCGTAGACGTGCTAAGCAGCAAATGCCTGCTGAGAGCTGGTAACGCGCCGGCTCAGCAAAATAAGCTTTTCTTTGCTCTGAATTGTAAGAAAGGTGTTCAAGTCACTTTGGGAACATTTAAATAACCCAGGAATCCTATGAAAATATTGCAGTGAACGCAGAAATTGAAGTTAAGAACGTATTTTTCTAAGTAAGCTAGTAAGCTAATTTTTAGGCACCTAAGTACTTATGCTTCATTAAAGCTAAACATCTATATACAGCGTTAAAAGTGTTTTCCTGCCAAAAGATTTGTAATTCTGTTCAGCCACTCTTGCGATTCACACACCAATAACATACTGGAAACGATTCAACTAAAAAGCGAGAGTCAGCGCTCACTGACATAAGATGGTATCTGTATATAATATATATACTGAAATAACAATAAAATAAATAAAAATAATGCAGACTATTAAAAACAGAAAATGAAAAGTAATAGACAATGATTCAAGTCCAACTAGTCAATGAATAGGTAAGAACCACAATATGACTCAGATCAATGAGAAAAAAGGCAGCAGGTGGTGACTGGACAGGATACATACAAGCCGGCAGCTCCTTTATTAAGGTTTGGGATTCCCTCGGAAACAGATAAAAAGGAGAAAAACAGGGCACCAGGTCAGTGTAAGTAAAAAAAAAAAACAATACTTTATACCAATATCCAC
Source organism: Lithobates sylvaticus (assembly GCA_028564925.1). Classification (NCBI taxonomy): domain Eukaryota; kingdom Metazoa; phylum Chordata; class Amphibia; order Anura; family Ranidae; genus Lithobates; species Lithobates sylvaticus. The sequence continues at coordinate 289,465,418 of CM053027.1, read as the reverse complement.
TTGCATCTAAGAAGCTTGCACACTTCATGTAGAGGTGCTGTTGTATCATGTGTGAGGATCCAGGACGGTAGACAGGGTGGACTGGAGGGCTGCTGTGAGTATCCGGACTCGCTCTCACGTGCCTCTAGGAGCTGTCCCCTCCACACCTTGAGTGTCCTGTGGTTGCTGTAGCTCCTAGAGGCGCGTGAGAGCCGGTGATGCTGCCAGGCTTCTGCTCTCCTATGTGGCAGGTCCCGGCTAGTGTGGGCAGTGGTTCCTTCATTGGTGTGTCCCGCTTTTTGGCTTTTCGGTGGTGGGAGTCTTTTGGAGTTTGTCAGAAGATCACCACTAGCTGTCAGATCAGGGAATTGGCTGGGGCTGGTCCGTTCGTTACATGTTGCATCCTGAATATGGGTGTAAAATGTTATGAAAGGTGAACTTATCCTTTAATTCTCCAGCATCTACCTTTTTTGAGTAGAGTCCAGTTACACCAAAACTAACTTAGTAGAAAGCGTTGGACGGTGGACCACATACAGTTTTCCTGACATCCAGCTCTTCCCCTTGACAATGTAGATGTCTAGGCTGTCGAGGATCGTTCCCATCGGCAACCTCATATGACCCCATGATGTCATACATGCTGAGAGAGGGAGTTAATGTAAGCGGAGGGCAGGGGGACACCTGTGTCGTCGACCTACCCTCAGTGCTGCCTTCTCTACTAAAGGGGGTATGTGTCAAATGACTTCCAAAGTAATTAATGTGTATGTGTGTGTGTGTATATATATATGTATATATATATATATATATATATTTGGTCTGTCATGTACCGTATGTTTGAGTAGGGGGGAGTATTATAGAGTGTAATACATTTTTTTTTTTTCCATGTGTTCTAGGATCTAAACACAATCGAGAACTTTTTTTTTTTTCTTTAATTGTACGTACAGCATGAAATTCCAGAATTTGATCATACATGATAAAACATTGTATCTTCTCGCATTGCTTTGATACATGATTGAGAGGTGTCACAGCTAGTGACCCAAGGTACTAATTGTGTTCTGGCATTGCGCCCTACATGTCACTTTTCATGGGTGCAATTCATGCTGTGCTGGATTCTTTTTCCTCTCTCCCCACCTTTGTTACTGTTACTTCACCTTCCGCCAGATGTCTCACCACTGCCAGTAACCACCCGTGTGCAGTCTCACCGTTCGGTCGGTACTGGTGTCTGTTGTCACCACAGCTCCCCTGGAGGTGAGAACTTTCAAAGCTGCTAAATTGGAAAAGTATTACAACAATCCTAAGAAATTACATTGTCAAACATTGCCCACTGTTGGTGTATACATTAAAATGTCATACTACCTGAAGTAAAGAGTAATCCAAGCTGTTTGTTTATAAACCATATACAGTATGTTGCATATAACACATGGAACAAGTTGCTCTAGGAAGGTATTTGCAATGTGGTGATTGAGCGAAAATTTTGAAAAAAAAAGAGTTTAAAGGACAGTAGTAGAAGTTCATCTGAAGAGAGAAAGTGCAACCCTTTTTCACTTACCTTCACATAACTCCCTTTTGGGCAGCAGGGATACAAAAAATGTAATCCAATGCTGATGCCTAAAAAAAAATGGGGTGTCAAAATGGGGTCATTTTGGGGGGTTTTATGCCATCTGGGCATTCCATGGCCTCCGAAACTGTGATTGGCAGTGAGAAGTGAAATAAAAAAATTACTCCCTTAGAAAGCCTGAAGGCGGTGCTTGGTTTTTGGGGTTCCGTACGCAGCTAGGCTCCCAAAAAGTCCCACACATGTGGTATCCCCGTACTCAGGAGAAGCAACAGAATGTATTTTGGGGTGTATTTCCACATATGCCCATGACATGTTTGAGCAATATATCATTTAGTGACAACTTTTTGTAAAAAAAAATATATATTTTTTTTTTTTTTTTCATTATTCAATCTCTTGGGACAAAAAAAAAAAATATTTAATTGGCTCAACATTGCTCTCAGCAAATAGCTTGGGGTGTCTACTTTCCAAAATGGGGTCATTTGGGGGGGGTTTGAACTGTCCTGGCATTTTATGCACAACATTTAGAAGCCTATGTCACACGTCACCCACTCTTCTAACCACTTGAAGACAAAGCCCTTTCTGACACTTTTTGTTTACATGAAAACATATTTTTTTTTTGCAAAGAAAATTACGTTGAACCCCCAAACACTATATATATTGTTAAAGCAAAGGCCCTACAGATTAAAATGGTGGGTGTTGCATTTTTTTTTTTTTCCACACAGTATTTGCGCAGCGATTTTTCAAACGCATTTTTTGTGGAAAAAATACACTTTTTTTTATTTTAATGCACTAAAACACACTATATTGCTCAAATTTTTGATGAAATAAAAAATATGATCTTAGGCCGAGTACATGGATACCAAACACGACATGCTTTAAAATTGCGCACAAACACGCAGTGGCGACAAACTACATACATTTTTAAAAGCCTTTTAAAAGCCTTTACATGATACCACATTAGATTCACGGAGGAGGTCTACTGCTAAAATTACTGCCCTCGATCTGACCTTCGCGGTGATACCTCACATGCATGCTGCAATTGCTGTTTACATATGACGCCAGACCAACGCTTGTGTACGCCTTTGCGCAAGAGAGGGGGGGCAGGGGTGCTTTTTTTTTTTTTTTTTTTTAGTTTTTTTTTTATTTATTTAGCTTTTTTATTCTATTTTTAAACTGTTCCTTCCATTTTTTTTTCTTTGTTATGATTTTTATTGTTATCTCAGGGAATGTAAATATCCCCTATGATAGCAATAGGCAGTGACAGGTACTCTTTTTTTGAAAAAATTGGGGTCTATTAGACCCTAGATCTTTCCTCTGCCCTCAAAGCATCTGACCACACCAAGATTGGTGTGATAAAATGCTTTCCCAATTTCCCAATGGCGCGGTTTATATCCGGGAGGGGGGACATTCCCTCCTACTGCTTGTAAAAGCAGTCTAGAGGCTAATTACCCGCTAGAATTGCTTTTACATGAAAGCCGATCACTGGCTGAAAAGAATGATACCAAGATGATACCTAAACCTGCAGGCATCATTCTGGTATAACCATTCAAGTCCAGCAACATACTGGACATATATTGTAATCTTTTTTTTTTTCATGCAGCCTCTTGGCTGAACGAAAAAAAGAGATTGATTGGTGGGTATGCCCACCATTAGAATACCTCCCTTCATCCACCCACTTCTAATGATGGGCATACATGCACCATTTATATATGCCGATGCATGGGGGCATCCTCCCGCAAAAGTTATGCCGTGTACACACGGTCGGAATTTCGACCGTATGTACGTGGCATTAGGAGCCAATCGCTCCTCCCCCCCCCTGCTGCCCCCATGCTTCGGCATATATGCTTTTTTTTAACTGTGGTGGTGAAATCACCTCCTACAGCGTTGGTTCCGCGGCTTTATGTATCGTGGGAGCAAACGCTGTTGCTGTCAAGATAAATAAATCCGCGCTGCAACTGAATGGCGCACCTGAAAACAAAAAAATGCTTAACACTAAAACACAGTAAACAAAATTACATACCTGAAAAGCAAGCATGATAAAACATGATAAAACATAATAAAACATTGCAGAATAGAATGGAGTAAAAAAAGAGCAACAATAGAGAGAGAGAGAGAACAATAAAACGACAACTATTTTTTGTTTTTTTTATTTTTTTGAGATTCACAGGTAAAAAAGCTCCTGACTGTTAGCGACTGAATCAAAACGCTACCACAAAAAAAATGTTAGCGATCGCAGGGATCAGGCCTGACTCTGCGAACGCTGCAGTTATGTGTGCTTAGTGTTTTGTAAGTGACAGTGATCGATCGATACTGCACTTGGGTGGGCTGGCTGGGCGGAGGGGGAAAACGCAGGTGCTAGCAGGTATCTGGGCTGATCCCGCTAACAATGCGTTTTTTTGGAACCTAAAACTGCTGGGACGCTAGTATAGATCTGATCAGATCAGATATTGATCTGTTCAGATACTATACCACTAAGGGAGGTGTATGCTTTGCGCGTGGGTGTTTGCGGTACTGGCACTAACCTGGGGCGACGCAGACCTTATTTGACCCTAATTGATATCACCCGCCGGGCGAAGGGGGTTAAACCGTTATTGGGTAATAAATGGCGGGTGCCCTGACAGTATAAAAAACAAGCTAACTAACCAGCGTCACCCGTAACAGTAATACAAAAAAAAACTGGTTACCTAGCGACACTAATGCAGGGATCAGAAAAACAAACAGGGGTGGGGGTGGCAAATACTTACCTACCTCTCTGTGCTGAGTAGTGGTTTTAAAGTGATTGTAAAGGCTCGTTTAAAAAAAAAAAAAAAAATAACAAACATGTGATACTTACCTTCTCTGTGCAGTTGGTTTTGCACAGAGCAGCCCAGATCCTCCTCTTCTCAGGTCCCTCTTTGCTGCTCCTGACCCTTACCTCCTATCGAGTGCCCCCACATTCAGCAGCTTCCTATGGAGGCACTGGAGCCGAGTCACAGCTCCGTGAGTCCATTCAGACACAGAGCCCCAACCCGGCCCAGCCCCCTCTCTCACCTAATTGGCTGGCTGACTGACTTTGACAACCACGGGTGCCAATGGCACCACTGCTGTGTCTCAGCCTATCAGGAGGAGTGTCCTGGACAGCTTAGACATTCTTGGACATCGCTTGAGAGAGATGGGGCTCAGGTAAGTAATTGGGGGGTACTGGGGAGGCTGCTACACACAAGGTTTTTTACCTTAATGCAGAATGCATTAAGATAAAAAAAAAACTTCTGCCTTTTACAACTCTTTTACCACTTGCTGACCAGCCAGCACAGTTATACTGCGTCAGGTTGGCAGGAATCACCGTAGCTGTACGTCGGCCACTTTAAGAGCTCTAGGGGACACGCAACGCCAGAACCGATGTGTGTGGCCACGATGTCCACCCGCAAACGCTCCTCTGAGAGCCAGAACGGGGATCTGTCAATGTAAACGGAGATCTGCTGTTCCTAGTGATCAGGAACGACAATCTCTCTCTACTCCCTGTCAATGCACTGCCCCCACAGTTACAAACTAGGGAACACTTAACCCCTTGATCACCCCTATTGTTAACCCCTTCCCTGCCAGTGACATTTATACAGTAATAAATGTCAGTGGTCCCAAAAAAGTGTCAAGTGTCCGATCTGTCCACTGCGATGTTGCAGTCCCGCTAAAAAATGCTGATCTCCGCCATTACTAGTAAAAAATGAATAATAAAAATGCCATAAATATATCCCCTATTTTGTAGACACGGTCCTTAAGTGGTTAAGGCTTTTTTTTATTTTTTTTTATTTTTAAGGGGGGTTATCTCTCAAGACACTATTGTAGTGCTAAAAGACATGCCAGCTATTATTTGCATTTTGGGGGGTAGAGAGTAGGGTTGCACTGGTATTGGTGCTGATACTAGGCATTTGCATGAGTGCTCATACTCCTGCATATGCTCCGATATCCAAACTGATACCTTTTGCGGTGCGATTTACCCCCATATAAAATGAATGCGTTCAAATAGCACTGCAAAGAATCGCTGCGGTTTCCTGCACCACTCCTGTGTGGACCTAGGCTGATGTCACTATGACATTCTTTTTGTATGGGCTCAAATCACACCGCAAAGGTATTAGTACTCGGTATCGGTGAGTACTTGACCAAAAGTATTGGCATCCCTAGTAGAGCGGTATCCTTTCACATGTATGAAAGTTACAGCTACATACATAATTTAACTTCACTCTCCGTGGGCAAAGTATAGGTTTAGTTTAAAGTGTATCTCCACTTTTCTGGAGGGCAAAGCTTCCCTCTCAAGTAAACTACAAACACAAGGATTTTGGCAAATGTTGCTCCAGAAGACAGAAGGTGAAAACTCCACACACCAGAGCCCAGCCACTATATGGAAAGATACAGCTTTAGCCTAAGCTTCTCCTAACTAAACTCCTTTGAGTTTTGCCCCACCCATGGAGTCTAATCATAGGTAGCTTCACTGCTTACTTGCTTTTGTCCTGCAGATATTGATTTAGGTCTTACCAGCAATTTCTTTAGCTGTCTCCTAAATGGTAAGATCTGCTTTCACTATAAAACATTTGCTCAGGCTTATTGCTGCTGCTCCTGTATCCCTTTTATATCTGTTGTGTCATTGAAGTTACTGTAACACATGAGGGTTTGAAGCTCTTATTTTAGGTGATGTCTGTATTGTTCTGACTTCAAGTAGTGTGCCATCACTTGAGCAGAGGAAGGAACCCTTAAGGGCTCATTCACGAGGCAGACTCCACTAACGGATCCATGTGCTCAGCGGGAAATCTGTCTGCTGATCCCCGCTGAGCAGGCGGATGACAGCTCTATGTCTGCTCCACTTATGCAGAGTGGACACAGACACAGCCCACTGTATGGGTGGACGGATGTCAATGGACCGACTGTTATTCAATCCAATCCAACGGATAGGGAACAGATCCCCCATCCGTCCTGTTTTTGGCAGGTCGGATTGAATGTCTGCAGGTTTCAATGGACACATGTCCGCTGACACCCGCCGCTCCATGGAGGGCAATGGGTGGTATGATTTGGGTCCACCTAACAAACCAACAGCATTCCCAATCAGTCCGCCCGTGTGAAAAGGGCCTCATTTTTTTAAATATACAGATTGCTGCTGCCATATATTATAAGAAAGAGAAGTTTGGTAGTTTTAGAAAAAATATATGGTGGTTTTCAGATTGAAAGGCTGAGTTCACACTGGTACGACAAACGCTCCAACATTGGGAGCACATGTCGCATGATGTTTATAAATCAATGGTTCCCTATGAGCTGTCTTAACTGGTCCGACTTTGAAAAAGGTTCCTGCACTACTTTGGTCCTTCTTCAGCCCATTGAATATCATTGAAGTCGGATCCTTGTCCTAACCTTCTGACTTGTGACATCCAACATGGTGATTTACAGCAGCAGTAAAAGGAATTTGTCACACTGGGATTTATTTGATTGGTCAAAGGACAAGTCAGACTATCTCAAAGTCGGAGAAAAATCTTATCTTGTTCATTCAAGTCAAATAGAAGTAGGACCGATGTAGCAGCGCAAAGTAGGGTGACAGTAGTGTTGTACCAGTGTGAGCCCGGTCATACCACTGTCATCTTACTTTGCTCTGAAACATCAGTCCTACATTGGTCCTACATCCATCCAACTTGAATAAACAGGATACTACTTTGATCCGACTTTGTGATAGTAGACTTGCCCTTTGACCAATCAAAGCAATCCCAGTGTGACATCAATTTACTTTTACTGCTGCTGTAATCGCCATGTCAGATGGTTAGTACAAGGATCCATCCTACTTTGATCAGCCCACTGAATATCACTGAAGTTGTAAGTAGGACCAAAGTAGTGCAGGGCACATTTTCAAAGTCGGACTGACTGGTGTCAAACCAGTTAAGACGGCTCTCATAGGGATATGTTGATTTTCACATGTCATGCGACATGAGCTCCCAATGTCGGAGCGTTTGTCATACAAGTGTGAACCCAGGCTTAAGGGAGTACTCCTAATCTCAGCTTGTTACCTGTATAAAAGACACCTGTCCACAGAATCAATCAGATTACAATCTCTCCACCATGGCCAAGACCAAAGAGCTATCCAAGGGTGTTGGGGACAAGATTGTCGACCTACACAAGGCTGGAATGGGCTACAAGACCATCGGCAAGCAGTTTGGTGAGAGGGTGACAACAACAGTTGGTGCGATTATTCGCAAATGGAAGAAACACAAAATAACTGTCAATCTTCCTCGGTCTTGGACTCCATACAAGATCTCACTTCATGGCGTTTCAATGATCATGAGAACGGTGAGGAATCAGCCCAGAACTAAATGGAAGAATCTTGTCAATGATCTCAAGGCAGCTGGGACCACAGTCACCAAGAAAACAATTTGGTAACGCTATACCGTGATGGACTGAAATCCTACAGCGCCCGCAAGATCCCCCTGCTCAAGAAAGCACATGTACACGCCCTGAAGTTTGAAGCTCTTTGGTATCAACTCAACTCGATGGACGGGGCCATGTACCGTCAAATCTTGGGTGAGACTCTCCTTCCCTCAGCCAGGGCATTGAAAATGGGTCGTGGATGGGTGTTCCAGCTTGCCAATAACCCAAAACACACGGCCAAGGCAACAAAGAATTGGCTCAAGAGAAGCACATTAGGGTCCTGGAGTGGCCTAGCCAGTTCCTAGACCTTAATACCATAGAAAATATGTGAAGGGAGCGGTAGGTTCGAGTTACCAAACGTCAGCCTCAAAACCTTAATGACCCGGAGAGGATCTGCAAAGAGGAGTAGGACAAAATCCCTCCTGAAATGTGTGCAAACCTGGTGGCCAACTACAAGAAACGTCTGACCTCTGGGATTGCCAACAAGGGTTTTGCCACAAAGTACTAAGTCATGTTTTGCGAAGGGACCAAATAATTATTTCACTCATTAAAATGCAAATCAATGTATAACTTTTTTGAAATGCATTTTTCTGGATATTTTTGTTGTTATTCTGTCTCTCACTGTTGACCATTAAAATTATAGACTGATCATTTCTTATCCAATTTAAATCTTTATTTATTTATCTTTAGGAGAAGAAGGGCATACACTCTACCATCATCACATCTCAAGTAATATCTACAGCTATACATACACTTCTAGTGATCAGTTAGGTCATTTCAACAAAAAAAGGAACATATTGCCTCACACAATAGCAATCATCGATTCTACTGTCACTTTCTAATTTCACAAAGAATACAAATAAAAATAAGATGGGCTATCCACTGTCTATACCCAGGGTTCGAGTTTCTCTCAGACTCTATCCTGAGTTTTCTATGTTTATAGAGCGTAGAACCTTCTCTTACTCCTATAATTTATTACCCATAAAACAAAAAAAAACAAAAAAACAAAAAAAAAAATCAAACACAAAAATCAAAAATTTAATAATCGAATCAATAATACAAAAAAAAAAAAAGGAAAGGAACATATGTATATATATTTCCTCCATCTCCCCCGTCTCTCTCTCTCCACCTCTCCCCCATAGCCTCCCTCCGTTTTCCTCTCTCTCTTCAATTGTCCAGGTTTACATCTATAAGCTTTCTACCCTCCTCTGAATTAATATAAAGATTCCATGTAGACCATGTTTCCAGGTATCTCCATCTTTTCTGTCGGGATGACCATACCAGGTCCTCCATATGGTTTAGTTGCTCTACCTTTTTAAGCCAAATTCCCACTGATGGTGGTCGCGTCTGCTTCCACATAAGTGGAATACAAGATTTGGCTGCGTTCAGAAGGTGACATAAAACAGTTTTCTTATATATTTTAATAGAGCTTCTCGTATCTTGTAATAGAAAAAGGGATGGGTCTTCTGTTAAATCTTGCTCACAAAATTTTTGACAGATTCTCCGGACTTCTTTCCAGAAGTCTCTTATTCTAGTACAAGCCCAGAAAATATGTACTAACGTCCCCTTTTCTTCTCCGCAGCGCCAACACCTGTCTGATATATCCAGGTAGTATCTATGCAATGATACTGGGGTACGATACCATCGCGACAGAATCTTAAAGTTGGTCTCCTGTATTCTTATACAGGTTGACGATTCAAATGTATTGCCTATTATTCTATTACATTGCTCTTCCGAGAATGTTTGGTCTAGGTCTCTTTCCCACTCCCTAAGGAAGGGCAATCTGAAATCTCCCGACGGTGTCACTAATAGCGCATACATCTTAGACAGGGTATGATGCAATGCCCCACTTACATTACAGTACCTCTCAAATGTTGTTAGCGCGCGATCGTAGCCACCTAGTGGCTTTAGTGTATTTAAAAAATGTCTCAGCTGTGTTGCGCGCCACCGATCTAGTTGGAGTGCTGTAGGTCCTATTGTCATCTCCTGTATCGTAGGCCATGTTCCATTTATCATAAAATGTGAAGCTTGGAATGTCCCTTGTTCTATTAATGCTCTAAATTTTCCACCCCTAATTCCTGGATCAAATTGTGGGTTTCCCAGTATTGGGAACAGGGGGGAAGCTATTGCCCACAATTTCCCTGCTGCAAATAATCTATAACTCATCTTCAAAGTGGGTCCTATCAATGGGTGTCCCTTTACTGAAATCGGGAGTTTTCTGTAACACCAGGCAGCTCTTTGCAATATCACCTTACTTTGCGCCTGTTCTAAACCCGGCCACATCTTCCATTCCCCATGTCTACTCCAATCTATCAGTCGGCTCACAAGTGCCGCCTGGTAGTATTTATATATATCTGGTAAAGCTAAGCCTCCATATTTTTTGGGGAGATTCAGTATAGATCTACTGATTCTTGGACGTTTGTTTGCCCATATAAATCTAGTCACTAAGGATTGTATCTTTGTCAGTGGGCAAATGTACAAAATCATCAGGGGATCAAATACTTTTTTGTCCCTCCCTGTATAACATTTTATTTATTATTTTATTTTTTTTTATATATGGAGGTTGACACAGAAGCAGCAAAACTCCTACCCTAACGGCCAGTAATTTTAAAGCATTGCTGTGCATAGGAAATTAATATCACAAAATGTATAGTCATTGTTTAGGAAGCTAAACATTTGCCTCTAGAAATAGGATCATAATACACTGTCCTCCTCCTTTAAACCAGCTAATTGGGAACATAGAAATCTGTCATTTACACACAGCACCAGTAGTTTCTGCCTAGTTATTTTAAGTAACAGTGAATATTTGCCTATGCAGGGAGAAATTCATGGGGTGTGGGTTTTTTTTTTTTTAATCATCTGAAAATGCTAGTAGCCTGGCAGTTACTGCCCTAGAAGAAGCATATAGAAAGTGAAATCGGATCTCTTAACATGTCCTGGGTATTGCCTCAAAGCATGGAAAATCACTGGATTGTTATGACAGCCTGGTAAGTAGCATTTTCAGAATGTCTACAAATGCAGCTTTAAAATGTCTCTCAGCTTGGCTTTCCTTACAAAAAATCCTAGACTTAAGATATTCTTTCATGCTGCCTTCATTCCAGCAATATTCAGGTGTGAGTTACATTACCCCATCTAATGACCTTATGAGCGATAGGAAGGGGTCAGTCCCAACTTGGATGTAAAAGAAGCGGTCCGTAGGGTTGCACTGCAGTTTGTAGCCTTGAATGGGTGAAAATTAGATGGCTCGTCTCTTGTGCCCGAGCCGTGTCAAGAGGAAGTCTGACATGGTAACTGGCACAGATGTATTGGCTTAATTAAAACTGCCTCACACCCTTTTATTTATGCCTGAGCATCTCACACATGCAGAAAGCTGGCATCTCGAGAGTCGCACAAACCTTTGGCGAGACATCTCCTGCACCGCTCTTTAAACACTGAGAGAACCCCCCCCAAATCCTCCTCTTGTTAATTGTGCCTGCGTCTCGGATGTGTAGGCATAAATAAATGTTAGAGCGGCTAATTAAATTAAAGTATCTAGGGAACAGTGGCTAAAACTGCAACATCTTTTCTGCCCATTGCACATGACCCTGCGCTGCCATGTTCTTATAAATGGGCTCATTATTTATGCTGTATGGTCATTCCAAGTATCAACTGCACATACCTAAACTGGTAGTAACATGTAAATGGGCAGATTACACAGTGGTTCTATAGTGCAGTATTGTCTTTCTGTCTAGCATTTAAGGAATTACTTTGTAGCCTTTTATGTAAAGGGTCAATATCTGCAGATGACATTAAATAGGGTGTCAGTGTAGGCAATTGGTCAAATACCCCCACGAGGAGCCACATAGTAATTTCAGGCTCTCTATTCTGCGCCTTACTCCAAGAAAAACATCAGTCCCTCTGGCACACCTGGTTGAATGTCACTGCAAGCACATATAAGGACACGCGCTTTAGCGGTGTTGTTCGGCCGCTAGCAGGGTGCTTTTAACCCCCGCTAGTGGCCGAAGAAGGGTTAAAAGCGCCGCCGCGGCGTCACTTTGCCAGGACTTCGGCGGCGCTGCCCATTTCAATGGGCAGGGGCGCTTTAGGAGCGGTGTTTACATCGCTCCTAAATCGCTTCAAAGAAGCTGCTTGCAGGACTTTTTTGAGCATCCTGCCAGTGCACCGCTCCTGTGTGCAAGCCCTCGGGCATGCACACTGGAGTGACAGGAGAGGCGCTTTTTTCAGGCGCTATTGTTAGCGCTAATGCGCCTCAGTGAGAAAGTGGCCTAAACTGACATCAACAGAATCAGCAAATATAGCAATTAACTGTGCATAAAAATGTTAGCATATGTAAACCCAACAGTTTATATTCCTGATGTACCATATTTTTGCATTAAAAAGTATTCTGTTCTCTTTGTATTGTTTCCTTCCTGTGAAATCCATGGCGTCCCTGCCAGTCTCTCTGCTTTCCCAAAAAGAAGCTGACCACACTAAGCAGGAGAACACATCCTGATCAGTTCTCTGGCTATGCTGGGAATTCGGTGTAATATCCTTCAATGATCAGATTTGTCCGAGAAGGGTGGATTTGATTTAAATCAAGTCGATTTAAATTGCTAGTAAAAAGGCTTGATTTAAATCATCATTATTAAAGAGCAGCTGCCATTTCTGTCCTCCTCTGACCCGCTGTTGACTCACTAACAGTCCCATTCACTTTAATGGGATGGCTGGTGATGCGGCAGTGAAACAAGGTGAGGGATGTGGCGGCAGCAGGTGAGTGGATGCCCGCTAACAGGCGCTGCCATTTTAGAATCCTTAATATTTGCAAACAAAACTGAGGTTTCCTATTTAGAATAATAAGCTGCCAGGTTAGTAAAACAGCAATATCAGAACCGATTCAATCATACAGTTTGTAGTGTACATAGATTTGCAAAACAATGGGATAAAGGAATATTCCTGAAGGTTTTATCTCATGGTTAATGTGAAATTCTGTGAATGCATCAATGCAGTGTATGTTATCTTTGCTTGCAGAGCTTGGACTCATTAAATGAGTTTACCAAAAATTGAAATATTGCAGAATATACAGCTTCATGCTCCATTTCATGCTGAATAAGCTGAATTACCGTATTTATCGGCGTATAACACACACCCTAATTTTAAGAAGGAAGTTTCAGGGAAAAAAAACTTTCCACAGCCCTTTTACATTCCAAAGCCCCCCTCCACCCCTGCACATTACACAAACAAAAGCCCCCCTCATTACATTACACAGATCCCCCCCCCCCCGCACATTACATGGTTCCCCCCAATACATTGCACAGCCTCTTTACATTACACAGCCTCCTCCCCCTGCACAGTACACAGCCCCTTGTCCTGGGACAGCACTGCCAGCGTACTCTAAAGTTAAAAAAATAAATCACTGCCAGTCCCTGCTCATAGATTCTTCCTACACTGTGTCACTGTCATTGTAAACTGAAGCCTGCAAATACCTCATTAGCTGCATTCTTTCCGGCTGGTCACATGATCGCTCTCCTCTGTTTCATTTGACCGCTCTTTTCCTCCAATCTAAAGCTACACTCGGAGGAGCAACCATAAAGAACGTGGAGAATGAGGTATTTGCAGGCTTCGGTTTACTATTAGACTTACACAGTGTTCAAAGTATCTATGTGAAGGGACTGACAGTGATTTTTTTTTTTTTTTTTTTCTTTTTAATCTTTAGAGTACCCCGACGGGCTGTCCCAGGGCCAGGAGAGGCAGGGAGGCCGACATGACACCCCCCACCCAATCCCCACCCCCCTGTTGGTAAAAAAAAAAAAAATGAGATACCGGAGTATAACACGCTGGCACGGTTTGTCCTCTGTTTTCAGGGGGAGAAAGTGCGTGTTATACGCCGATAAACACGGTATTAATGTAGCTTAAATAGCAAACTATCTAGATAGATTTTTACTCCAAAAGCATTTTATTAAAATACATTTTATAAAAATATTAAAATTATTTAAATCAAAAAAATCTGATTTTTTTTTTTTAAATCATTGATTTATATCCACCCTGACACACGCGCACACACAGCCATTCACTGGGAAAACTCAGTGTTCTGTGCCCTTCTCCCCCACCCCAGCTCTTATGCAGCCAAGAACAGAGGGAATGTGATCACTTATTTTTTTACATATCTATACACGTTTTGCCTTTTCATTTATATTTTAAACTAAAGGGGTTGTTTTACAAGGTGACCGTTTACTATCACTTTAACTACATGGTGAATGATAATATTACAACTAAGTTAGAGTGCATTCTAATGGAATGGCTAGGTTATGGTGCAGCATCACCTGAAAAGGTACCTCTTAAACTAGGTAAGGGACAAGAGTCTTTGGGTAGCAACAGTATAGGGAAATCCTTAGTCCTCACTCTTCAGCCGACTAATGTTGGGGCCCAATAATGCCGTTGGTGCGCATGAAGATGATCAATAAGGCCTGCAGGCAGTAATAAAGTTGTGTAGTTAATAATAAAGGGGTTCATCACTAATGGTAGCAACAAGTGATGGCCACAAGGCACTTTCACCAGACCCAGTGATGCCTCTGGTTCGGTTGCCTGGAGCAACTCCGATCTGTAGCACAGCAAAGTCTGTTTCCTGGCAGTGGCTGTTTCCCTCTACACTCAGGCTAACAGCTCTATACTCTTTGGTTCCACACACAACAATGACTTTTCTGTGGCTCAGTCTCTCTCTTTCTCTGGAAAGGTCCCCTCAACACGATCCTCTTACTCTCTCTTCCCACACTGCACTGACACCTCTGGTTAGATTTTGCCTGGCAAAACGCAGCTTACTCCTTCTGGTGTGCCCTGGAAACCTTGGTAATGAAGTTGAAGCCCCATCCATTTGTACTGTGCATCACCCCTTTAAAACTACAAATGCCAGGTTCCACCGTGGCTTCATCATCATCATCATCATCATCATCATCCCACAGAGCTGCTTCCCTGCGCCTGAATGGCTCGGGAAATTTTTGCCATGGGGGGGGGACAGGAGCAAGGGCGAGGGATCTTCACACAGATCTCACAGCCATGCCTCTCTGCTCTCTGAAGTGGCAGCAAAGAGGAGTGAGCAGATGATCTGACACAGTGCACTCCTCCCAGCTTAAGCAGCAACCAGCTACAGTATGAACTGTCAAAGTGCAAAAAGTTTTATTCTTTACAGCTAGCTTTCTAATCTGGGCACACAGATTCAATGCCCTCTTACATATTGGGGTAAAATGCACAACTCTCTCTCACAGAAAATGTACTTGTAGACCAACCCAAACCTGGCTTCAGTCTATGTGCCTATTTGGCTGTTTTAAGAATATATAGGCCAGGTCACACCAGTGGGTGTGGAAAGAGGAAAGAAATGGCTTCACATCCAGAACTTCCGATTGGTGTTATCTTTGTGAAACAAAATAAAAGGCAAAGACACCAAACTGTGGTCACGTAGACGTATTTCACACATATGTCTTGTGCTTAATCATTACCGTTTGGACCATTTGAACCTTTAGGTGACTATATTGGATTTGTTATTTTGTCTTATGCTTTTGTAGTTAGTTTATTCACACTATGAATAGCATATCTGAATGTTTTGCAGTTTTCAAGTATATGTATTTCGGGGTTTCAATTTTCCGCTTTCTATTCTACAGGAAAGCTGATGGGTGTTGCATAGCTGTGGTTAAATATGACTATTTCTGTTCACAGACTCCTTACCATGTTAACATGCTGCTGGCTGGTTACGATGATCATGACGGTCCTTCCCTCTATTACATGGATTACCTGTCAGCTCTGGCAAAAGCACCCTTTGCAGCTCATGGCTATGGGGCCCTCCTCACTCTCAGCATCCTTGACCGCTACTACAAGCCAGGTATGACCTGCCGTATGCATTTCAGTTCATTGTGTCAATAAAACAAGAAGTTTATCAAGATTAATTATTTTGAACTTTATTTGTAAAAAAAAAATCGTAATGTAGATTCTTATACTGCCCTTATTCATACAGCTAATTTCTCCTCTCCTAGACACCTGAAGTAAGATTTATGTGAAGACGTAGATAAATTACAGTTTGCCAACTTATGTTTAGACTAAAAACTTAAAACCCACAACGTGCCCTGTAACAAAGTAATAGTACTATCATGAGTATATACAGTATCTAAAATGAGGTGTCTTTTGCTGGGATTTTTAGACAGGACAAGCCGTGTGCTCATCAAAATATCACTACAATCATTTTTTTTTTTTTCCAGGCGGTCTTATGCCCCATACACACGGGAAGGAACAATCGGACAATGTTGTCGGAAATTCCGACCGTGTGTAGGACTTTTTCCTTCGGATTTTCCGACGGACAAAGTTTTATCTCCTGCTCTAAAATTTTCCGACAACAAAATCCTATTGGACTTTTTCCGATCGTGTGTAGCGAATTCCGACGGACAAAGTGCCACGCATGCTCAGATCACATTACAAGACCAAAGCTATTGGCTACTAGCTTCTACGTAGTCCCGTCGTACGCAACGAATG
Source organism: Lithobates sylvaticus (assembly GCA_028564925.1). Classification (NCBI taxonomy): domain Eukaryota; kingdom Metazoa; phylum Chordata; class Amphibia; order Anura; family Ranidae; genus Lithobates; species Lithobates sylvaticus. The sequence continues at coordinate 289,449,013 of CM053027.1, read as the reverse complement.
TCACCACGTTCAGGATGATCGGATTTTCCGTCAACTTTGTCTGACCGTGTGTATGCAACACCAGTGTCGGACAAAATTCGTCTGAAAAAATCCGACGGATTTTGTGGTCGAAATTTCCGACTGTGTGTACGGGGCATAAGAGTATTTCTCACTGTGGTTAAGAACAACAAACTGCTTTAGCTATAAAATGCAGGTGCCTACCGGCAACAGCCTATTAAACATTCCTGCTGCAGCCCGGTGCCAGGCCACTTTGGGCAAGGCTCCACACTTTTGGGAGTATCGGGACATGCCCCTAAGCTATACTACTACCATTCCTATTGTCCCATCTCAATGATGAACCGCTTCACTGGCCACTGGTTTATCATTAGAAAAACACAAACACCCTTTTCATTCTGAAGCACGACTGTCATGCTGATCCACTGCTTTGATTACTGTACTGTACTAACCTGGAACAAATATATTCGGATATTTGGGATCATTGGCTAGAAAATGTTTATACCAGTGGGTCAGCACAACAGCCAGGCAACTTGAAGGAGGTCAACAATCACTGCCCCAAATGTTCTGTCATCACACATTTACTTTAAAGGCAGCCTTCACCTAAAACTGCTATATGGTTTTGGGGAATCTAGTATTATATTATTCCAGTGTCTTTTCCCACCACCTTAATGATGCAGAATAAATGTAATGTAGAGTAAGACTGTAACACAAATGGCATTCTGAGGCTTATATCTAGCTTTGTGTAGCCTGAAACCTAATAGCTTTGCTATTTATTAGGTTGCAGAAAATGTAGCCACTTTCCTTTTATAGAAGACCAATAATCTACTGCAAATAAGTTTTGATCACATTATATTTAACTGTTTAAAACATTCCTCTGTACTTAAAGGGGTTGTAAAGGTTCGGCAGCCCCAAACCCCCCCCCCCCCCCTTTTACTTGCCTGAACCCCTTCATTTAGTTGGCGGGGACTCAAATGCTGTAAACACACAGATCCACGTGCTGTCGGAGGAGAGGAGACCGATGGTGTGTCCCTTGTACATAGGGACACCAATCGGTCACATCCCCAAGTCAGTCCCCCCCACAGTTAGAATCACTCCCATAGGGAACATATTAATCCCTTCCCTGCCAGTCACATTTACACAGTAATCAATGCTTTTTCATAGCACGGATCGCTGTATAAATGTGAATGGTCTTAAAAATGTGTCCGATATGTCCGCCGCAATATCGCTGTCACGATAAAAATCGCAGATCGCCGCCATTACTAGTAAAATAATAATAAAAATGCTATAAATCTATCCCTTATTTTGTAGACGCTATAACTTTTGCGCAAACCAATCAGACGCTTATTGTGATTTTTTTTTTTATTATTTATTTTTTTTACCAAAAATATGCAGAAGATTACATATAGGCCTAAACTGAGGAAAACATTTTTTGTTTTTAAAAAAAAAAAAAATGGATATTTATTATAGCAAAAAGCTAAAAATATTGTGTTTTTTTTTTTTTTTTTGTTTGTTTTTTTCAGACTTGTCATTCTTTTGTTTATAGCGCAATAAATAAAAACCACAGAGGTTATCAAATACCACCAAAAGAGCTCTATTTGTGGGAAAAAAAATTATAAAAATGATATTTGGGTACAGCGTTGCATGACCACGCAATTGTCATTCAAAGTGCAACAGCGCTGAAAGCTGAAACATGGCTTGGGCAGGAAGGGGGTGTTCGTGCCTGGTAGGCAAGGGGTTAAATAAAAAAAGGCCTTTACAGTCACTTTCAATTTTAAATATGTATCTTAAAAAGTGCAAATGCCATATGTGCTTTCTTTCAACATTCCAGTGTGCAAAGTGCATTCAGTTCATTGCTCTTGCCTGGAGCACATCAGCAGTTTTCAGACTTTTTCTGTGCTGTTGTGACATGCAAGCAGCCACAGAACTACATGTCACATGACCACTGGCATTGAGAGATGATCAGAAGGCACATTGTGTAGTCCAGCATTGGATATGGCACAGTGGGTTTAGAATGCGCGCTATTTTAGTGCAGCCATGGCAGCGTTGTCAGTCCATAAAATGAAGTTGGGTATGGCCTGTATTTCTAGCAGGATAACCAAGTACCCTTTACTTTGAATAGCAGTTTGGCAAATACCAGCTGATGTACATGCCTGGTCAGGCTCGGCTATATAGAGTTTTTTGGTTTTATGACCATACAAACACAACACTGTTTAAACATCCCCTTTCTGTAGTGTGATTTAGTATTACTGCATTTCAGTGGACTTTGATTGCCTGGAGGCTGGAAGAGCACAATACATTCAAAAAGTAGTGCATGGAGCTATGCGGGTTAATTCAACATGTTTATGTGATTTTTTTATTTTTTTCAATTAGGGTGAGATATTTGCCCAAAGGGAAGTTTTTATTATGGAGCCTATTTTTGACATGGGGAAAACAAATTCTGTAAACACTGCACAATATTGTTTCCATCATCCTAGTTAAGCAGAGAATGAAGTCTGAAAGCAGCAGCAATAATTAGTAGCCTAGAAATGGTTATAGTTATTTTTTTCTTTTTAATCGTTTATTACTCGGGGCAGAGAGGCTGTTGGCATAGTGTCAGTTCAGAGAGTCTGCTTTGAGATGCAGCCCTCCAAACATGTTATACCAGTGCTGATAAGTTAGTGTGATAACACCCTCACCTTGCTGGGGCGCAGATCAGAGTACCCCCTAGTGGGTCTGCGGTATCACCAACACCTTCCTTTCATAGTCCCCCGGGGTCCCTTTCTAAGCAGTACTGTCACTCAATCATTGCTTGTCTTCTGCACCCTTTCATTGCTGAAATTGTCTGAAAGTCATTTGCAAGCCAGTACTGGTTCAGTATCACCAGAGCATCTAAATCAGGGCTCCCACACGATGAACAATAAGGATGGCAGTATACAGGCAGATTTCTTACAGAGGGTGATTGTCATGAGGGTGGAGGAAGCGGTAAAACTGTGGCCCAGCTGCCTGTTTTTACCATCCCTAGACCGCCTGTCTTGTTTTCTACATGTTTACGTACTTACTGGCCTTTCCAGATCCAAAATTATAATTGAGTAGAATGAAGTTTGGCCTTGCACAACAGTCCCAGTTTCTAATGTAGCCCCTTGGGAAAATCAATTGCTAACCTCTGCTATAAATATGACACCTATAAAACTAGCTTATACTTTGACCGAATAAATGGATATATTTCACGTTCTGTATTTGGGGAAAGGACAAAAAAATACTTAATGCTGGCTTGCATTGATATTTGCCCAGCTCTACCTAACCCCTTTTGGTTAGATTTAGACAGGCGTCTAAATACCCTTTACTCTGAAACCTGACCTGTGTTTGGATCGCGCTTCAGAGGCTACTAACTGGTTGAGGATCCATTTTTACTGACAAATGTACTGCAATCATGTGTATTGCATGGCGTTTGCACCACTTTCACATTTGCTAGTATGTAGCTTAAAGATGGGTTTACACTATTGCCAATTGGATGCAGGTTTTTCCGCATCCAATTCGCACAGCAGGAGATTGTCCCGGCTCTCTATGGAGCTCTCTATGGAGCTGGTTCACACATCTCTGGTGCGAATTGCACAGGAATCCTGTGCGTCTTCTGGTCCATTTCAGGTCTGAATTCAGACCAAAATTCGGGCTGAAATCGGACCTGAACTGGTGAATGGAGACGCACCGGACTCCTGTGAAGGAGACTGCTGTGAACCCAGCCTAAAAGGGGGTGGAAAAAATCTGTCTCAACCACGCAGTAACAAAGCAGTATCAAACAGCACCTAAAGCCAAATTTTTTGCAAACGCATTTAGGCATGTCAAGCACTTGGCGTTCAAACATTTAGTTGGCTAGAGTAATAATTTTTCCCCATACTCATTCAAGAGGAAGTAAACCCTAATGGGTTTACTTCCTCTTTGTTTCCCTGCAAAGGTAAAGCATAATGGACTACTATGCATCGCATAGTAGTCCATTATGTGTCACTTACCTGACACAGGAGCCAGCAAAGTCACCGATGTCCCCTTGTGTACGGAGCCTCCAGCTTGGTGGGTCTCGCGGCTCTGTCGCTGTCATTCAACGGCGCTGCAATGACGTCACTCCCGCGCATGCACATGGGAGCCGCCACTCGCGGCATATCGCCGTTGAGAGCTCAGTGCGCCTGCGCGCCGCTGTCTACCGCGCATGCGACGTAGACAGCGGTGCCTGTATTTTGGCAAATATCTCCTAAACCGTGTAGGTTTATGAGATATTTCTTTGGCCTACAGGTAAGCCTTAATCTAGGCTTACCTGTAGGTCCAAGTGGTTTGTAAGGGTTTACAACCACTTTCACACGGGGGATGGCCGAGATTCTGATAAGTTCCCCTTTGTCCCCCGCACCCCCACAACCACCAGGACAAAGTTGTGTGGAAGAGGCCCTTGCCCTCATAAACATGGAGGATAAGGTGCTTTGCCAGAGCACGAAACCCCATCTCCTCCTGGGCTGCTGGGACTGCACGTTCAAGTCCGGTGAATTTCATGCCTTCCTTTTTTTTTTTTTTTATATATGCTGTGAGCAAGGGGGAAAACTGCACACTGTTTTTTAATTTTTTACTGTTGGCTCTTTTGTTTACATTTTGCTGTCAGCAGAGCATCCCGTTAACAGCAGGGATGAGTCATGGTTGTTAGGACGCCGGCGGGGCAGGAGCAATGAGCTGAACTGTCACATTTAGCAGGGGTAGGCATACCCCTGCTAAATTTTTCACTTCCCGCTGCAGCAAAATAAAAAATGTAACTTGTGCGGTATTTAACGCGCACGTGAATTGTGAATTACACGTTCATGAGTTAAACAACACATAAATTATTTTAACTTAAACTTCATGCAGTATATAACGCTAAGGCAGCCCACAGATGGTGCAAATTGCTTTCTTGCAACCACGGGTTGCAGGAAGAAATTTGCACAATTTCCCCCATCAATACAGACAGTGCTGACAGGGGAATAACTCCTGCCGAGAAATTGTCTGCTCCCGGCAGGGGAAGCCATCCCCGCTAGGGGATGTTAGTGGCTATAGCAGGCACTAGCAAGAATTGCAAGTGAATCTGACAGGTTGGTTGTACCCAAGTTGATTGATCAACTTGGTACATTCAGCCTGACCACTTACGTTTCAAATCTCATTCGAACTGTCTATGGCTGGCCTTAGTAAATTGACCTCATAGTCTGTGTTGGGAGCAGCTGCTTTTGGAATCTTGAAACATTGTTCTCGTCTCTCAGCCCACTGTTAGTCCAAGACAATGTGGTAATTGTGCATCTCCCAGAAGACCAGACTCTTTGGATCAGGTGCCTCTTGCCAGTTCTTAATAGGCTGACAATGCTATATATATAATGTGTGTCCTCTGTATTTTTTTTATGCTGACGATAATTTTGTGTTCCAGATCTCACACGAGAAGAGGCAGTAGAACTTCTTAAGAGATGTATAACAGAGGTAAGAGCATGAAAAACCATTGACACATGATAACCATCCATGTTCTGGCCTTACGTTTCCCTCATTTCATTAGCAATTCTTACCAGTTTTAAGCATTTCTGTCTAATTATCAGATATTGGAGACCAGTATGTCAGGAAACTGTCTTTCATGCCTATGAGTTCCTGAGAATCCGCTCACATGCACGCAATGGAATTAGATTTGTGTTGAAGGATAAGTTCGCCTTTGGAACATGTTACATGTTCCTCCCTATAATTGGGTGTAATATGTAACATGTTCCAGCTCCTGCACCTTTTCCCTTGATCCCCCCCTCCCTGTGACAGCAGGTGGGGTTTCCTCTCAATGCACCTGCTGTTACTTTTTAAAAGTAGTGCCGCTTTGCAGGGCTTCGCCCACACAGCTGCTTCATTTATTCAGTTTCCTGTCAATGAATAAACTACAAGTGCCGTCATCCACCACGGCAGATGTACTTGTAGTTTGAATGTGGGTGTGCTGCTCAGCACACCTGTAGTTCATTTACACTGCCTAGAGCCCTGCAATGACCGTGCATACAGAGGTACAGGCAACTGAGCTTTAGGGCCAATTCACACCAGATGCAGTTCCGTGCGTTTTTTTTCTCTGCACTAAAAATCCATGCACAGTGTTTTTTATGTATTCCAATGGCTCTAGTTTACACCATGCAGTCAGTTACCGGTGCAGAAACTGACCGGAAACTCACTGCATGGTGTGAACTAGAGCCATTGGAATACATGGAAAGCACTGTGCATTTTGCATAGAAAAAAAGTGCATGGAACTGCATCTGGTGTGAACTAGCACTAAGGCCATTTGTACAGGAGCCTGGCACTGCTGATCATGGATGCAATGCTTTCCTGGCTCTTATTTAAAAAAAAAGTAATAAATGCACATTTCTTCACCTGCATTTTTTTTGATGTAAAAATGAACTTGGCATTCGATTTGACGCCATACAGACTTTAGAGTAGGGGTTAGAAGACCAGTGGCCAGACTTTTTTTGCAGCATCTCTCAAGTTTTTATTTCTTACTATCTACACAATAAAGGGTACATTAATTTTATTGCACATTACTTGGTGTTCATGATCTGTTTCCAACTTAGAACCTTCACAGAAGATTTTTTTCACTACCAGTTAATTGCTGTGGTTTTTAAATGCCTGTTAAAAGTTTGCAGTGTAAAGTTTACAGATATTTTTTTATTTTTGGACTTATAGTTGCTGTTTTTGTTTTTCCCCTTTTGACATTGTTTTCAGTATCATCATTACACCTTAAGAATTACATTTTGTAAGCTAGTCAAAATATTTGCATGTTTACCTGCATAATTGAATACCAACAGCTAGCTTTTTAGCCTCCTAAGCTTTATTCTCTACCTTGCATTCATTTATGCCGACACCTTTTACCAAGAGAAAATTGTTCACACACCTCTTTGTCTCTGTTTCTTTCAGCTTCAGAAGAGGTTTATCTTGAGCCTTCCCTCATTCACTGTCCGGGTCATCGATAAGGATGGAATCCACGATCTGGAAAACATTCCGGCATCAAGTGTATAATCTTCTCCTGCCTGACAGTCTTTATTTTTTACATTGATTTCTACTGCTTTTGGAAATTAGGCTCAATAAATTCTCCCAGAATGGTGGAGCTTGGGATATGTGAAATACCTGCCTGACTTCTGTGCTTTCTAAAGACCCATTTGTTCACTTTTGTGTCCAAGTCTAATTTAACATTCTATATCAAAAAGTTTTTCTGTGTGTTTGTTGGGTGTATATATAGGGGGGGTCATCAACTAGTAAAATGTGCCAGTGGAGGGTGTCATCCCTATAGTAAATATATTGCAACAAGAGGTAGGCAGTGGGATTTTAAATACCCCCTCCAGTGATCACACAAGTACACTTTTATGTTAGAAAAACTATGTACATTTTGTTTAAAATAAACAATAAAATATGTAAAATCACGTATCAAATTGTCATGGCTTGCATACCTATACCAGCAAAACAATATCCACTACAAACATGTATGGCTGTTTGTCGAAATGAGGAACTAGGGTCAACATGTTTCATGGAAATGACCGCTGCTTCAGGACCTGAGGAGCAATATTCATACTACCACACCATGTGGAAACTGTGGGGCCTTTCTGTATAAAACGCTCCACTTTGGGGATGATCCATCTCCCATGGGCCGACAAGACTATACCTCACTGGATATTCCACAAGTACATCTCTGTATACTATGTGGTCTAGTTACAAGATATATATATATATATATATATATATATATCTCTAACTAAATCTTCCAAAAAAATATCTACTTTTGTGATCATGTAAGTTTTAAGAGGTCCCGAAGAAGCGGTCATTTCCGCAAAACGCGTTGACCCTATTTCCTCATTTCAACAAACAGCCATACATGTTTGTAGTGGATAATGTTTTGCTGATATCAGTATGCAAACCATGACAATTTTATACATGTTAAATATTTCATTGTTTAAAATAAAGAATTTGTACATATTTTTTCTTACATAAGTGTACTTGTGTGATCACTGGAGGGGTATTTAAAATCCCACTACCTACCTTTTTTGCTGCAATATATTTAACATTATATAGTTGTATGTTTGTTTTGTTTTTTTTGTCTTGGTACATTAGGATCTTCCTCTGTTGTCCTTGTATTTCCACATGGGGGACCCAAAAAAAGATCCCACTATTTACGGGGTAATAGTTTTTTTTCCAGTGTTGCATTTTTTTTATTTAGGTGCTTAAAAGCCATGCATGAAAGGAGAAGTACAGCCAAAGCTGCAGTTCTGCACTCCTGTGACCTGTTTCCAGCTTGCTGATATCACCAAGCCAGTCCAGGCTGGGGAAAGATTGCAACCATACGGTCCGGATCTGCCCAGGAGCCTGCACTGGCACCTGGCTCAGCCTTTCAATGAGTGTGGGGGGTCGCATGGCAGAGAGCAGTGACAGTCACCAGCACTCTGCTCAGGGAGCTCTGAGAACTGAGCGATCAATGGTGTTTGATCGCTCGTTTTTCAGCCTTAGAGCTGGCAGGAGATGGATGCAGCATCGGACTGGTGCTGTATCCATCTAGGTAAGTATGATTCTAAAAATAAAGAAAAAATGTAATACCCATACTTCTATTTTTTTTTGTAATCTCACAGTGGGTAGACTTCCTCACTGTCAGAATACACTGATCAGTGCTGCTAGCTATAGCCAGTGGCACTGATCGTTCAGGAACAAACCGACAGACTGGTTGCACAGAAGTCGATCAGTAGATTGACTTTTGTACAACCCACCTACCCATATATGGATCAAAGTTTGTCCGATTCCTGCTGAAACAGCTAAATTTCGATTCGTGTACGGACTAGTTTAGAGGAATTTGTTATGAAACTAAATACAGGTCTCAGAAACTTCTTATGGCAGCAGATGTTATGTCGTTTTCAAAGGTTGGATACTAGTTCTGGGGCAATGAAGCTCTACCTGTTACCATCACTGCAAGCAATATGACTACTTCTGAATTAGTATGTGTCTGAATAGACAAAGAATGCAGTAGCTTCTCTCGGCAGCATCAGCTTTGTATTCAGCGTTGTCACAGACTGAGGTCGGTAGACTGTGCACTTTGCAAATGCTGTTGCACTCATTTTCCCCAGAGCTTAGTGAACGTGGTGAAGCTTCACTTTGTAAAGAATAAAACTTTTTTGCTTGCACATAATTGGATGATGGAAATCAGCAGAGCTTTACCATATTCACTCACTGGGGAAAACGAGTGCAACTGCACTTGGCTTTAGTAAATTCACCCCATTGCCTTTAACTCGATAACCAGTTCATTTTTTAGCACTGAAACATATAACGCATAAAGTATCTACATCGCTGATTGCCGACTCCAGTGAAGAAGCCTGCCAGTTTTTTTCTTTATTGTTCAATGGGGACATGGCGGTAATTCTGAGATGAAGGTTATATTGCTGCCTACAAGTAATTGAACATTGGAAAACAAAGCTGCTGACCAATCGGATATAATGCCTCCACTTCTATCATGCTGCAGTTTTATGCTAGAGAGAATGGACGTCTTCCCTCTCTAAGAGAAACCCTTTTTTAATATAATTTTTCCTGCTTTTATCAAGATCTTTTTTTTTTTCTTTTTTATTCAGTCAAGCTTAATGCAGAGCCAGAGAATTATCCTAGGTTCACACTGACTGCGGGTTAGAAATCAGCTGAACTCGCACTATTTCATACCCGCATGTCAGTCTGACTTCGGGAGCGATTTCAGAGACATCTGTGCGGGTTCATGCACAGATGTCTATACAAATCGCCCCCCGAAGTCGCCAAAAGTTGTACAGGAACTGCTGCACCGATTCGGATGGTGCAATAGCCGCTGATTTGGCATGCAATTTGACATGTCAGATTGCATGCCAAATCGCCCCGATGTGAACGTGGGCTTAATATCTTGCAGTTTTCCAGACTGACTGATCCTTGGCATTGCTTTAGAGGCTGTACTCACGCCACACCATCCAGAAGATGTAGCCCTTGGGCTCTGCCTGGGGTGCACAGGGTCCAGACACCCAGTGTACTGCGTAAGTCAGCTGCAGAGCACTTACCAGGTCCAGGTCTGTGGTACGTTCTCTTGTGAAACCCTGGCAATGAAGATTCCTTAGTGAGTATGCTCACCAAAGGGTGAAGTATGTCCAGCATGTTCCCTGGGTCCTGCTCTGGCATTCTCCAGCTCTGGAGGCAGCAGGTACCTTCTGGACTGCTACTGCGGTAAGTCACAGGGCCTTGCCCTTTTGAAGCCTGCTGGTGTGTGCTTATTGTGTTACTGTCCCCAGCTGCTGGGGTTGATACCCGGAGCTCTGGCTGCGACTCACCATGTGTCGCAGGGCATGGGTGGGAAGCAGGCGCTGACCAACTTTTGAATTTGGCACCTCTTGTCTGCCTTACGGAATGTGTGGCTCCTTTGTGTCGCTTTTACTGTGCATGCTCTGTGCTGCCTCCTACTCTGCACACATTTTACAACCTTTCTCCCCCCACATGAGGCCTGCACCACCTCTAACACACTCCTGCACAGACAAGCCACTGGCTCCCTGTCTTACAGTGACTAGGCCACAGACGGTCATATAACCTCCCCTGCTCCTGAAGCTAATTGTGAGTATCCCTCGTGTGATCTACACTCTTACACACTTGTAGTATGTTGGATTATAGGTACAGAGGGAGCAGTTCTGCAGGCTCTGGGGTAGCTTGCGGTGCCCTGGCTCAAGGGCCTAACTACCTGGACAAGGGATGCAAAAATGTTTTTTATTCTCCTTCAGAGTGTCCCTGATTTGCCTATAGTTGCATCTGCCTCTGTATGATTTGACTGAGGAGGACGACCACAACCTATTTTTTTTTTTTTTGGATGAGTTTTTGTCTAAGGTGCCTCAGTCTGCTGACATGCCTAGGCTTAAAGTCCAACTCCATTGTTATGGAAAAAAAAATATAACAAATAAAAAAAAATGAGATTATCTATCTATCTATCTATCTATCTATCATACAATTTCTTCACAAGCCATATTGTAATTTAATATTACTAAACTGCAGTACTGTCATCTTCTGTAAAATTGAATGCATTATGGTAACCTGGAAGAACTCCCCCAAGAAATGTCATTTCCTGCTTGTGTGCAGAGCTCTGTACTAAAATGCAAGTCAGGTTTTAGGCATCCCCTGCAACCAAATGTAATTTTTCATGAGATACTCCCTAAGCCCCAGTTCACATTGGTGCAAATTGACAGGTCAAATTGCATGTAAAATCGGAGCCTATTGCTGGAAATAGGAGCGTCCCAAATGCTGCAGCACCGCAAAGTCGTTCCTGCACTACTTTAGGCTACTTTGGGGGTGATTTCAATACACATCTGTGCATGAACATGCACCAATGTCTTTCAAGTCGCCCCAGAAGTCGGACTGAAATGCAGTTTTGAAATCCTGTGAGATCAGATGAACTCGCATGATTTCAAGGCCGTGTTGAGTGTGAACGAGGGCTTAAGATTAGTAAAATAAAATTAGTTGGTCACTCCCATTCAGAATCAGTAGCCATAAGACAAATAACTTTTTCTTCAGAGCCGAAAATGGTAAGAATCTGCAACAATATCCTCGCAATGTACATTGATTACCCGACAAGTTTTTTTTCCTCAACAAAAAATGAGTTGCTCTTAAAAAAAAAAAAAAAAAAAAAAAAAATTTCAGTTGTCTTCCTACCAGAACTTTCCCAGTGCACTCGCTAAAACCTACTTTGTATGGTAACTGGCCTAATGTGGATGTTCGCTCCTCCCAAGCAATTTGCCCAGCAATATTCAATCAAGAAGGAGTTCCTTCAGAAGAGGTCTGTTGTGCATCCAGCCATTTAAAAAAAGTTGAGGACATTCCATTTTTTTTTAAAGAGCCTGTAGATAAAAGCCCTTTTATCCCTAGTAGGCCCTGCCCTGCTATCAGTCATTGCTGTCAAATACATCTGCTAAGGCATGGGTGCTCAACCCGTGGCCCTCCAGCTGTTGCAGAACTACAATTCCCATCATGCTTTTTGGAGTCATGCTTGCAACTGTTAAGCCTTGCTGTGCCTCATGGGACTTGTAGTTTCCCAACAGCTGGAGGGCCACAGGCTGAGCACCCATGGTCTAAGGACAGGTCCAGAGATCCTGTTCAATTCTTTCTGATCATTTTGGTTCTTCAACAATTGGAACTTGCATCCCGTGCCCTGCACTACTGTGTTGATGGGCTTGCGGATATTGCATGTCTGATATCTAAAATGGGCCTCCTACTTGTTTGTGTTTAGCTGCCCTAGCACAGTGCACATTCACGACTTAATGGGCCCTAACTAATCTAACTCCAATGCATTGAAGCTCGGGGGCATATTTATATACCTGTGAATGTGACCTACAAAAATTTACTGGTGGTGAATCATTCATTGTACATTATGCACATTCAACAGAAAGATTCACCTGCTCTTTACTGAACGTCACATTCACTGCTTGGTTGGTATGGGTTACTGCGCTTTGCACATTATAGTTGCGCTGCCTCACTGAATAAGCTTGCAATGATGACCAGATGAAGGAATGTAGACTTGGGTATGTGCTGTGTCTAAGATGTTTCTGTTATAACCATTTAAATTGGAGTTTTGGAGATGGTCAATTTAATTTTAGTAAACGTAAAACATTTTACTACTCCAGCACTTAGAAAAAATGAAGCTGCTGACTTTGCAATAGAACTGATTGCATAAGTGAATGTAAATTAAAGTGCAGTGCTAAGGGATGTGAACAAATGAAAGTGCAAAAAATGTAAACAAATAATTAACACTGATAAAAGTGTAGAACATCCAAACATAATACTGATAAAATATATATATATATATATATATATATATTTTTTTTATCAATAAATCATAATGTCCATGTAAAAATGCACGTGGGGAAACACATGGAGTTCAATCTCCTTTGGTTTCTCTGCGCATTTTTGCTCCTTGCTGATGGCAAGTAGCCCACTGGATCTGGAAAGAGTACCCGATCTTTTTGTCTGGTGGTGGCTGCACATTCAATGTCAATTTCCACTCCTGGTGGTCCTTTTTACAAGAGCACATAGAACTTCTCCCCAGAAGCAGAAGTTTGAATTTATATTGAATTGTTTTTCCGCTTCAGTCACCCACTTCCTCCCTTGGGATCCATGTGTTTCCTCGCATGCATTTTTACATGGACATTATGATTTATTGATATATATTTATCAGTATTATGTTTGGATGTTCTACACTATTATCAGTGTTAGTTATTAGTTAAAAAAAATTTTACTTTCATTTGTTTGCATCCCTTAGCGCTGCACTTTAATTTACATTAAATTCATTTTAGTAGTTCTGTGTCAATCAAAATAAGAGTCCTTTCAGTGATAAATATGTGAATGAAATAAGTTATACAGTGGCAAAGCCAGTAGATATTGAGAGCAGCATTTCTTTTCCTAATTTTCAAGGCTGCATCACCTGGTTCTCTAGTATAGGAATGCATTTTGGCCCAATCCCTTTTTTTGGGTCCAGGCATCAGGATTATGTACCAGCCCTCCAAACCTGTGTCCCCAACCACCATTGTCATTTTGATGTGTGTATGGTGTCCATTAACAGGATGCATTTTCTTTTAAATAGGAGTATATATGTGCTTGAGTGGTCACAAACAGCACAATTTCACTGATAGACCTGTGTCACATGGGCTTCAAGAGGAAGTAAACTAGGGTTGCCACCTCATCCCTTAAACGGAACACATATTAATTACACTGGTTGTGTAGCTGATTAAGGTGGTAATTAAACTCGCTCTGTGTCTTCTCTGAATTAAATTAGCCTCAGAACCTGTGTAATTAATGAGTTTGGGTTTAAAGGGATGAGGTGGCAACCCTAAAGTAAACCCTGATGGGTTTTACTTCCTCTTTTTTCCCCCTGCAAAGTAAAGGCATACTAGCCCATTATGTGGCACTTACCTGCAAACGAAGCCTACATCGTCCCTGCTGGTGGCCACATCCTTCTTCGCCCCTCTTCCTTCCAGGGCCGTAGACTCCGGCTATGTGACTGGCCAGAGTCGCGTAAAATCACTCCGGTGCATGCGCACGGAGCCATCGTTGACGGCACTTGCTAGTGAAGAAAAGGCATGGACAGCCGTTTCTTCACAGTGCATGCGCCGATGCCAGTGCAAGCGCATGTAGTAAATAGATATTTACAGTACCTACAGGTAAGCCTTATTATAGCCTGTAGGTACAAGTGGTGTAACTAGGTTTACAACCACTTTCAGCTTGTATAAGAGCAGTGTGAACAGCACGCTTTAGCAAAACATTTGCAGAGCTTTCATAAAGCTTTGTTGAAGCTTTGAAAATACCATTCAGCTCCAATTTGGTAATGCTGAACATGGATCCTAATGGGGGTGTTGATTGCCACTTTAAGCAAGCTGCTAGCAGCTGTAGCGCACCTAATTTTATATTACAATGAAAAAAATACTGTGTTCTGATAACTGTATGCAGTTAATAGTTAACCTTTTCACACCGGCCATACGCATATATGCAGCCTCTCGGCGTTGGGGTTGCCACATCATCCCTTTATTCCAGGACACACATTAATTACACAGGTTCTGTGGCTGATTAAGGTGGTATACTTATCTGCATTAAATCAGCCTCAGAACCTGTGTAATTGAAGCCGTTGTATGCGCACGGAAGACTTCTTTCCGGCAAAGTCCGGCATCTCCTGGGCTTTCAGCCAAGAATCCCCTGTGCGCATGCGCCGCTTCAGTCAGCGGCTCATTGCACGGGGAATATCTCCTAAACCATACAGGTTTAGGAGATATTCTTTTTACCTACAGGTAAGCATTATTATAGGCTTACCTGTAGGTAAAAGTTATAAAATGGACTATAGAACCGCTCTATGTGTCCTGGAATAAAGGGATGATGCGTCAACCTTACTCAGCGCGTGGGCCTTAACGTCGTGTGGCCGCATATATCCGTCCTTGTGTAAACCACTTACCGTGCTGAGAGCGCGCTCCCCGCACACTCCAAGCATGGTAGCCAGCGGGGATTGGTAAGCTCCCAATGTATATTGGCGATTGGGAGCTTTCCGATCATGTGGCCGCTGTGATAGCCAATCACAGCGGTCACATGACCCGAATGCCTGCCTACGCCTCCCAGCCTTTAAACTCTTCACGTGCTGGGAGGTGTGCACGCACCCTGGACTATGGGACTTGTAGCATGCATCGAGCAGTGCACATGGCCACAACTAATGTGCACTGCTCGTTCCAAACAGAAGTGAGGGGTAAAGGCAGAGGTTCAGGAACTCACAGAGGATGTTACAAGGAAGCACAAGTAAGAAACTATTTCACAAAAAATAGATTATAGGTCAATTAATTAGTGGATGGGTATGGATTATTTTTGAAAAATAAGGATATTGTTTAGTGTCACTTTAAGTGTGTTTCTGTACCAGAAGCTCTGTGCTGAGAACTTCTGCAAAAAAACAAAAAATAACTTTAGACACAGACTCTTAGAATTGCAACAAGTGTAGTATGCTATTATGTCTACATAATAGAATATGTATACATTTTGTGTGCTGATAACATTTGATGACCATTAAATAACCTGTTATTTTTTTTTCTGACAAAAAGGTTAAGACTGCTTCTTTGTAACATTGTGTGCAGCCTTTAATAGTGCACACATCCACCAGTCCTTACATCTTGTGCTGTTTTAGATCGGGTCTCTGATGTGAAACCCCCTCATATGGGCTATATTAACGCACAAATCTGATCCCTGCTCACCTTTTGAAAAAATGTTATTCATTCCTTAAGTTCAATAAGTTTCAGCTTTGCGGTGTAATAAGGTTTCAACCCTCTACTTACCTTCTTAAAATCTATGGGGCCTTTCACATTGTATTTTATAAATTAGTTTTTTTTAGCACGCATCAAACATGACAAAACAAATACAAAATGTGTCCGCATGCATTTTACACATTGAATTGGGAACGGACCCTTATGTTTTATTTTGTGTACACAAATGCACATGACCATTATTTGTATTATGTATTATGGCATAGCGTAGGGTCACTTGTGCTACAATCCCATCAAACTTTTGTGATATGACAAGAAGTGCATTGGTACTCCCTGCAGTCGTTTGCTCTCGGCTTCTAGAATGAACACTTTTAAGTAGTGATGATCTGGTGGAATCATTGACTTCCATTCACAGCAGGTGATTAATAAACATAAAATAATTACCCACTTCCCTCACCCCTCCTATCCTCACGCCCTGGCAGTAAGAAAGGGCGGAGGGGTGAGGGTGAAAAGGCAACATATGTTATGCCTGGGGCAGGGAAGGTTCTTCAAAGTCCCTTCCCCCAGTGACTGAGAGGAACCGGGGTCACACTCTGTCTGGTGGGCACCACGTAAAGCTCATTGCTTTAACAGAGTGAGAAAAATCTATAAATATTCAATCGATTATTTTTAACCTCCATCTTTTTTTTCTTTTTTTTTTTCTTTGTGCTTTTTGAACAATGTTGAGCTTATAGTTATCTAGATTTTTTTTTTTTTTAAGTAAATGTTCTAGGGGTCAGGACTGGCCCTGTTTAATGACTGTAGTTGTATAAATACTTCTAGCCATTGTCCCGTTTTGTTTTCCACAGCTTAATTCAGATTCCTTGTCAATTGGATCCTGTTTTTTTTTTTTTTTTTTTTTTTTTCTTATCGATTGCTGGAAACGTTTTTGAAATTGATTTCTTATTTCTTTTTAGATTCTTAGTTGTTTTTGTATAGGGGTGACACTGAGTTTTTCTAATGTGCAAAATCTTATTGTTCTTCTGACCTAGCACTAGTGGTGCACCAAAATAAAAGTTCAGGTGCCGAAACAGGAAAATCAGGATGCACTTGGCCAAAATCAAAATCAAAATTGATGTTTTAAAAAAAATATATATATATATATATATACAGTGGTGTGAAAAAGTGTTTGCCCCCTTCCTCATTTCCTGTTCCTTTGCATGTTTGTCACACTTAAGTGTTTCGGAACATCAAACCAATTTAAACAATAGTCAAGGACAACACAAGTAAACACAAAATGCAATTTGTAAATGAAGGTGTTTATTATTAAAGGTGAAAAAAAAATCCAAACCATCATGGCCCTGTGTGAAAAAGTGATTTCCCCCCTTGTTAAAACATACTATAACTGTGGTTGTCCACACCTGAGTTCAATTTCTCTAGCCACACCCAGGCCTGATTATTGCCACACCTGTTCACAATCAAGGCATCACTTAAATAGGAGCTGCTTGACACAGTAAGGTCCACCAGAAGATCCTTAAAAGCTACACATCATGCCGAGACCCAAAGAAATTCAGGAACAATTGAGAAAGAAAGTAATTGAGATCTATCAGTCTGGAAAGGGTTATAAAGCCATTTCCAAAGCTTTGGGAATCCAGCGAACCACAGTGAGAGCCATTATCCACAAATGGCGAAGACATGGAACAGTGGTGAACCTTCCCAGGAGTGGCCGGCCGCCCAAAATTACCCCAAGAGCGCAGCGACGACTCATCCAAGAGGTCAAAAAAGACCCCACAACAACGTCCAAGGAACTGCAGGCCTCACTTGCCTCAGTTAAGGTCAGCGTTCATGCCTCCACCATCAGGAAAAGACTGGGCAAAAAATGGCCTGCATGGCAGAGTTCCAAGGAGAAAACCACTGCTGAGCAAAAAGAACATCAAAGCTCGTCTCAATTTCTCCACAACACATCTTGATGATCCCCAAGACTTTTGGGACAACATTCTGTGGACCGATGAGACAAAAGTGGAACTCTTTGGAAGGTGTGTGTCCAAGTATATCTGGCGTAGAAGGAACACTGCATTTCAGAAAAAGAACATTATACCAACAGTAAAATATGGTGGTGGTAGTGTGATGGTCTGGGGCTGTTTTGCTGCTTCAGGACCTGGAAGACTTGCCGTGATAAAAGGAACTATGAATTCTGCTGTCTACCAAGAGATCCTGAAGGAGAATGTCCGACCATCTGTTCGTGTACTCAAGCTGAAACGAACTTGGGTTCTGCAGCAGGACAATGATCCTAAACACACCAGTAAGTCCACCACCGAATGGCTGAAGAAAAACAAAATGAAGACTTTGGAGTGGCCTAGCCAAAGTCCTGACCTGAATCCTATTGCGATGTTGTGGTATGACCTTAAAAAGGCTGTTCATCCTCGAAAACCCTCTAATGTAACTGAATTAGGACAATTCTGCAAAGATGAGTGGGCCAAAATTCCTCCAGGACGCTGTAAAAGCCTCATTGCACGTTATCGCAAACGCTTGGTTGCAGTTGTTGCTGCTAAGGGTGGCCCAACCAGTTATTAGGTTTAGGGGGCAATCACTTTTTCACACAGGGCCATGATGGTTTGGATTTTTTTTCACCTTTAATAATAAACACCTTCATTTACTAATTGCATTTTGTGTTTACTTGTGTTGTCCTTGACTATTGTTTAAATTGGTTTGATGTTCCGAAACACTTAAGTGTGACAAACATGCAAAGGAACAGGAAATGAGGAAGGGGGCAAACACTTTTTCACACCACTGTACATATATATATTTGTATTATATTCAACTTTTTAATTAATATCATGAAATTGTCAGCCATTATCGCCACCTTTTCAGCCGATAAGCTGCTTGCACAGTGAGCAGTTTTTGGAGCGCTCGTGCGTTAAAAAAAAGGTCAAGAAAAGTGCATTCCTTTTAAATTTCATGTATGTCTTCACACTGGTCCGTTGCGCTTCCATTGCGGTGTTAGAAATCCTGCTTGCTGCATTTTTGTGCATATTTGGTCAGTTAACTACCGCACCAAAAAGTCACCTCCCCATTGAAATGCATTCAAAATGCAGCAAGAAGCGCACCCATGTTGCTTTTTTAATGTGATTTTTTGAGTCGCATGACTTATGAAAAACACATCATAAGCGTGGTAAAATCGTTCGTTTTCGGCAGCTTTTTTTTTTTTATAACAGCACAATGCTGATAACTCTATTTTCAGCTAATAATATTCAGCCGCTGAAATTCTGGTGGATCACTACCTCTCTGCTCACTGAGCGGGGAGGGGCTTGTCGAGCGCCGCTGGTCTCTATGGAGAGATCGGATGAAAACGGACAGCGTGTCCATTTTCATCAGATCTCATCCGATCCGCCAGCGACGGATCCGGACTTAGGGCCATCCGTCAGCTTTTGGCGGATCGGACCGGGTCGGATGTCAGCGGACATGTTACCGCTGACATCCGTCGCTCTATAGACCAGCATGGAGCGCCCATTCAGGTCCGCCGTCAAAACTGACGGGCGGACCTGAACGGTCTGTCAGTGTGAAAGGGGCCTATGGCTTGATTCACACCTATGCATTTTCAGTGCATTTTGGAGATTTGCTGCACAGAACGTGTTCCATAGGAAACCATGTTAAATGGGCTGTAGTACAAATCTGCAAAATGCAAAAAGCACTAAAAGTGCATAGGTGTGAATCAAGTCTAAGATACAAGTCACATTTTTTTCAGTCATCCCTTCCAACAGTTATTTATTTCTTTTTCTTTTTTTGGCTACAGCATTTCTCATTAAAACCCAAAATTGCACCAACTTATGGTATTTAGGATTGAGCCTCCTCTTTGGAAATAAGTATGAGAAAACCTGTGGTAACAGCAAATCTATGTGAATAAATCGCTTAAATACCTGCAATATACAATATATGTTTCAAGTTGATGGCATTTTCCTTTTCTCTGCAAAAGTCTGGTGTTTATTTATTGTAAATTTAACTTATCTATATTTCTATTTAAAATTTGTATAACACCATAATTGACAAAAAAAAAAAAAAAAATCCCATAAAATGACACTTTGTTTTCAAAATTAAAGCCAATTCCAGCTAAATGTTTTATTTTTTCAGGATAAATTAAGGAAGGGTTATTGCCTTTTTTTTTTTTTTAGGGCTTATTTGCTGTGTTTACCTTACTCCCCTCACTTCCTGTCAGCACAAAAGAGACACAATGACAGTTACCATTTGCCCAATCGGAAACTCACAGTATACACACTTGGTTTAAACCTGAACTTCAGACATAAATACGTCCTCAATAGTATATTCCTCAATAGCCACAAAGCATGTAAATTTTACTTGGTATTCACCAAATGCCTTTGCAAAACCAGTTATTACCTTGTAAAAATAGCAGTGACATCATCACTGTTGCTCATAGCCTTTGCAGAGAGCAGAGCTGTGGGAAGGGCCCAGAAGGCTCCTCCCACTACAAGCTGTCTGCTGAAAACAGGAGGGGGCGGAGACAGGACCAGTCTCTATACACAAGGAGAGAGCAACAGTGCTTGGTCTTTGCTACAGGAAGTTGCTGCACAAATGCAAACTTTCACCCTGGATTACCGCACAGATCTGAAATAAATACACAAAGAAAACCAAGATTCAAATAAGTGTACAAGTGCTTTCTTTAGATGATATTTGCTTCTCCCAGAGTTCAGCTTTATGATCCTGCTTGCTAAATATACTATCATGGATTTTTATATAAAGCATTGCTAATAGGAACAGCCATTCTTAAAACATAATTTTATACAAAAACACTAATGCACTGCTACAAAATGGGCAGAGCCAGGTGAGCCAGAGCCGAGGACCGGAAGTGCATCAATAGTGATGTGTATGTCCCGAATGATTTTACTCAATACGGTCTTATATTTTTTATTCTGTGGGTGCATTTATTAATACATTTTATGGTGATTTTAATTACTTTACTATAGTGTCTCCTATGTGGCTTTGAGTCGGGGCCGGTTCTAGGCCTGCAATAAAAAATGTCTGGGGTGGGGGCAGAGGATGTGGGGTCAGTAGGGCAGTGTACAGAGGGTCAGCAGTTTGTAGGCAGTCTACAGAGACCATTAGTTTGTAGGACAATGTACAGTGTGTTATCAGAGCAGAGGACAGCGTACAGCAGGACAGTTTGCAGGGTGTAGAAAAGGTCAGCAGGATACAGGACGGGTCAGCAGAAAAAAGGACTGGGTCACTACTAGCAGATCTCCTTCTTCCATCCCCACACTGCAGACAGCTTGAGTAGTCAGAGCTCCTCCACCCCACACAGCACAGAACTGAGATCGAATTCCCTTACAGACATAGCATCCATCTGCACAGTGTGTAGCTGGCTACTGCAGCTGCCATTCTGATCAGGGTACTGCAACAACGCCGTCAGCTACACACTGTGCAGATCTGTCTGTAAGAAAAGCCGATCTCAGCTTTGTGCTGTGTGGGGAGAAGGAGATTTGTTGAGTGCCCTCATTTCATGTCTCAACATAAATCCCTCCCCCTTCAAAAAAAACAAGACGGTAATGATCAGCACACTCACCCCCTAACATAAATTCCCTCCGCAAACCAAATGTCTCCTCAAACAGTGCATTAATTCCCCCTTCCCCATGTCCAAATCCCTCCTTTCAGCACAAATCTTTGCCACTCAATCCCACCTCCTGGTGCATATCCTCCCACACAAATCTCCCCCACCCAACAAAAATCACCCCTCCTAGCACACATACTCTTCCCCCCTTCAAATTCCCCATCCTAGCACAAATCCCCCCTCCCAGCACAAATTCAATCCCCCAAACCCCCTCCTAGCATACTACCCAATCCCCCTACTAGCACAAATTCTCCCAAATCCCTCCTCTTAGCACAACCCCCTCCAAATGACAAGTCCTCCCTCCCCAGCTAAATTCCCCCTCCTAGCACAAATCCTCCCACCCCCTCCTACCAAAAATTCCCACCTTCTAGCACAGATCTCTCCTCCTTGCACATAACCCCCACCAATCCACTTTCCTAGCACATACCCTTCCACCTTCCTAGCACATATCCCCCCCAATTCACCCTTCTGGAACATATCCCCCAACCCCCTCTTATCACAAATCCCCCCCCCCCTAGCACATATCCCCATAAAATCCCTCCTTCTAGCACGCATTCCCACCAATCCCCCCTCCTGGCACATTTGCCCCCCCCCCCCCCCCATCCCACAAATAGCCACCCTCCACACCTCTCATCCTAAAACACTAACTGTTACGTTTTCCCCCTCCTTCCACATTGTGTTCCCCGCCTGTAAGTTACACACACACACACACACACACACACACACACACACACACACACACACACACACACACACACACACACACTAGATCGAGACTGTACACAGTTTGATTACCCGTACCCTATCTCTTCCAAGGACTGCTGATCCCCTGGCAGCAGAAAATGTGTGTAGGAGGCAGGTAAGCAAACTGTGTACAGTCCCGATCTAGTGATCCTGTGTGATCTGCTGTGTGGAGGAGTGCTCCACTGACAGGAGGAGGAGGGCACAACACACCCCGCTCACTCTCTCCTCTCTACCGCTGCCTGGACCTTACTGAACACAGTTCACTGCACCAGGCTGCCAACTCATGTCCTGGCCCTGAGTGTGGGAGTGCGGGAAGGAACTTAGCTGGCCCTGTACAGTGTCAATGGGGGGGGGGGACACAGCTTCTGCCATGCTTTGAGTTAACCTTACAGAGTGGAGCAGAGTTTTAAATACACAGTAACCTTGAAATATAGAGTGAGCAAGCGGAGTACCTGCCAAAATTTGAAGGGCATTCCACATAACCCCCCCCCCGTGGTGGGGAAAGCGCATCTTGACCTATATTTTATTACAGTGAGGGCACATACTTATTCACCGCGGGGGGGCTGCACATAAGCTGGGCACTGGGATTTTGGGATCACTATGTGACGATTGCATTTGGAATCACATTTCATACACATGTAAAGATGTTATGGACATTTATGCATGATTAGGTTTATTGGTTTAAATTAGAATTTGTATGTTTGTGAAAACAACGCACAAGGCACGGTGGTGAAGTTAATAGAAAAAAATTATTTACATTTTTCAGCAGCGCAACACAGCACGTTTGAACATTATTAAAGCCTAGCTATTATTTTTTTCATTAAGAGTCATCGAGCAAACGTCAAATCGCGAACAGTGTCATTACAATACACTTTGTCAAAGGATAACTGTCATATGCGTATTTACCAATTCCCTTTAAGTGTATTACTTTGCCTATGGTCCCAAGCCATGTAGGCTCAAGCATTTCACACATACATATCGCATTCACCTTTACTTAACTTTAGTATATCTGTGAGGCATTCTTGCTGCATCGTTCAGGATTACTGGCTCAGTGAGCAAGCATATGTCTAAATAATACCTGGAGGGTTTGTTCTTTGTCAGTCTGAACTTTACACTGAGAAAAGGGAAGCTTGCATGACAACTGTGCAGCACTTCTAAGCAGAAAGCACACCTGTCTTCTATATAATGAGTAATTGTGGCTGTCCCTTGTGAGTTCAGCCGAATCAAACTCTTCATGATCTTAGTGACTTCAGCACGCAGGCCTGTTTGTTTCCTTGTTCAAAGCTGAACTCCAGGCAAAATTTTTTCCTAATGCAGCGGGGTTGTGCACATGGGTTAACTGCTGGTTTTTGTCTAGGGGATTGTTAAGCCGAGATATACTCACCCATTCCTCCGATCCTCACAGGACTGGTCCATTGAAGAAAGGAGCAGCATGATGCATGCAGTGCAGGTCCTCAGTTATAGATTCCTCTCCAGCAACCAGCACAGCAGTGAAATCACCAAATCGCCGTCTGCATCTTGTGAGATTAACAGTTTGAGGCAGTAGAGCCTTGGAATCTTCAGGTATACAGCTATGAGGCAAGTGCCTAGGCACACTCGCATACCAGGAATTACACTGCAGTCAACATCTCCAGATGTTCCTTTCAAAAAAATAGAAAACCTTCACATTTTGATGTGATCAAAATCCAGCTGCATCCGTGCTCATCCATGCCCACCCATGGCTCATTCATGCCTCATCAGTTCTCATCCTCGCCACATCAGTGCTCATCCATGCCGCATCAGTTCTCATCCATGCTGCATCCTTGCCACTACAGTGCCCATCAGTGTCTCACAAAAGTGTAATAGGTAGTGAAATTAGATTTGAAATGTATGTCCCTGACGGTGCTCCCTGCATGTTGGGCCTCTGTATGTGGCCAGGCTGTGGAAAAGTCTCCCACATGTGGTATCGTCATTCTCAGGAGGAGTAGCAAAATATATTTTGGGGTGTCATTTTTGCTATGTACATGCTATGTGTTAGAAATATCTTATATAAATGGACAACTTTCTGTAAAAAAAAAATGCGTTTTCATTTTCTTTCCACGTTTTCCAAAAACTTGTGGAAAAAATGACATGTTCAAAAGACTCATTATGCCTTATAGAATATACGTTGTGGTGTTTACTTTCCAAAATGGGGTCATTTTGTGGACATTTCCATTGTGCTGGTGCTCCGGTGCCTTCAAAAGTGTCAAAAAAAGAAATGTGTAATTTATGTCCCTAGAACGTCTGACTTTGCTCCCTGCATGTTGAGCCTCTGTATGTGGCCAGGCTCTGTAAAAGTCTCACACGTGGGGTATCGCCATACTCACGAGGAGTAGTAGAATGTGTTTTGGGGTATAATTTGTGGTATGCATATGCTGTGTGAGAGAAAAAAAACTTGTTAATATGACAATTCTGTGAAAAAAAAAGAAAAAATGTTGCAAAGAATTGTGGGAAAAAATTAAAACTCACAATGCCTTTTACTAAATACCTTGGAATGTCTACTTTCCAAAAAGGGGTAATTTTGGGGGTATTTGTACTTTCCTGGCTTGTTAGGGTCTCAAGAAATTAGATAGGCCGTCAGTACATCAGGTGTGATCAGGTGAGATACATTTTCAGTGATTGGCACCATAGCTTGTAGACTCTATATCTTTCACACAGACAAAATAATATACACTGATTTGGGTTATTTTTACCAAAGATATGTGACAGTATAAATTTTGGCCAAAATGTATGAAGAAAAATTACTAATTTGCTAAATTTTATAACCGAAACAAAGAAAAATGCCTTTTTTTTTTACAAATATGCCGGTCATTTTTCATTTATAGTGCAAAAAAATAAAAAACCCAGTGGTGATCAAATAGCACCAAAAGAAAGCTCTATTTGTGTGAAAAAAAGGACAAAAAATTCATATGGGTAGCATGTGGCCTGACTGAGTAATTGTCATTCAAAATGTGAGAGCACTAAAAGCTGAAAACTGGTCTGGTTAGGAAGGGGGTTTAAGTGCCCAGTGGTCAAGTGGTTAAAAAGGAGCCGAATGGGGGCAGAGGTGGTGGCAAGGGGTTAAATAAAAAAAAAATGTAAACCTAGAGTGTGCATACATATTCACCACCTTTTCTATAAAACCCATATCCTAGATGGTGTTCTAATCAAATAAGTAGTCCCATAATTTGATGAGTATGTAAGATCCACCTGTGTGTAATCAAAGTGTCACATGACATGATGTCAGTAAAAATACAATACACTTGTTCTGAAAGGCCCTTGAGTCTGCTACACCACTAGGAACGCAACATAAGGACCAGGGAGCTCTCCAAACAGGTAAGAGAAAAAGGTGTGTATAAGTATAGATCAGGGTTGGGTTATAAAAAAAAAAAAAAAAAGGTTCAAATCAAATGGGCACCACTACAAACCTGAAAAGAGAAGGTCATGCACCAAAACCTACAGGCCGCAAGAAGGTCATTAATTGGAGATGCAAGAAAAATACTATAAGAACTGCAAAGATCCACAGTGGAGATGGGAGTATCTGTGCATAGGACCACTTTAAGCAGTAGAGGTGGCCAGTTATGGAAAAGTGGCCAAAAAAAAAAAAAAAAACAATGCTTAAAGGAAAAAATAGAGAAAGAAAGAATACACATTTTGGAGTTCATGGGAAATACTAAGTGTGGCACAAAGCCAACACTTCTCATTACTCTAAGAACATCATCCCCACAGTGAAGCATGGTTGTGGCAGCATCATGCTGTTGGGATGCTTTTCATTGGTAGGCACTGGTCATGATTAAAGAAAAGATGGATGCACCAATTACAGGGCAAATCTTGGGGAAAACCTGTTTGTCTACCAGAGATTTGATACTGGCATAGAGGTTCACCTTCCAGCAGGACAATGACCCTGAACATACTGCTAAAGATACGCTGAAAAAGATGACCTCACTACTTTCTCCACAGACTTCTGGAAAGACCTTGTGCCTGCTCTTTATGCTGGCACTGATAGTGTTTTTGCCCACTTGGATCATTACTAACTGTATCTACCACCCTGAGGACTTGGGTGCCAATGGTATTATATGTGCCTGGATTTTAAACATTCAGATGCATTTAAGATTATAGTGCACATGTAATAAATGCTGTAGATTGCAATGTTGAGAATCCAATTTAGAACTCAGTCTATGTTAAATAGACATACTGATATGGTGCTCAGAGATCCGGAATATTTGCTCAGCGGGGACACGAGGTGTGTGCATGCGCAGTACGGATATTCTGGTGAGGGCGGGAATAGAAGGATTTAAAAGAAGTGATTGCTGTGCCATACAGCCTACCCTATGAATAAGTTGGTTAAACGAAACATGTCGGGGGCGTGGCTGTACGGCGATCATCTCCAGTAAAGCTTGAGACTGGAGGCTGGACGTGGAGATGGATTACTATTGCTGCAATCAGGCATCGAGGAAGGGGTGAGATTTAAACAAACACCGCTGTGCCTGCACACCTCGAGTCCGCCGTGACTGCAATCCATTGAGTGTGAAGTTCAGGAGTGTAATTTGCTGTGGTCTGCTGATTGCTTTCTGCTGACTTTTTATTGTGGAAATGTGAGTGTAAAGGTTGAAGCTTTTTAAGTGCATGAATAAATTGATTTATACGATTTACACTATTGGAGCACCTTATTTTATTTACATGTGGAGAATTTCTGGATATACACAGTGAATATTGTGTGATTCGTCTTGACACCTGCTTACATGGTTTTTAAAGCGCTTTTAGTCAGTGAGTGCATGTCTTAAGGGAGAGGAGTCACCTGTCACTGTGGTGTGGTGGAAGGAACAAGAAGATATTTTACAGATTATTTCAACAAACATTGTGGACACTATATGGAATTTTGATTTATTTATTTATTTATGTATTTTGTCTTGTATATAATTTGACACTTTATTTTGTCACGTATCACTGGGTGATATAGTTTTTATATATATTCGCTTATCACATGCACAGTTTAATTTTTAAATTTTTTTATATATATAAATTTTTTGTGTGAGTTGAAATATTCACTATTTTAAGTTTTAAACGGTCACCATTGTGTGATTGTCAGAGCGCCATTATTTTTCCTTGGATTGAGCACATTTTAAGGTTTAAAATACATCTTCATTTCTATACATTTTAAGTGGCAGCTGTAGTTTAAACAGATTACTTACCAAGGCGCAGCGGTGTGTATTTAAATAAAGGCGGATTCATTTAAATGCCATTTCTTTTTCATTATACGTGCCTGCCCTAGTAATGAGACCATGACCCGAAACAAGAGAGAGACTAATGCACAGAGCCCAGACTCTCTTACTGATAAAATGTTGTTACTTCAGTTTAAGTACACTTACGCCCAGAAATCAGCATATGAGAAGTGCTAGGTGTGTAGCAAATTGCACCCCAGCACGGCTTGAATCCCCATAATGGCTGTCCCCTTGAATATAAACCCATTTCTGAATGGTACCCCTCCTGTGACTATAACCAATATATCAGCTGTATTTTTAGGGTGAACAGAATACTGAAGTCACCCGAAAGTTATTAGGCAACCATGGTGAGATCACGTTGTGATCTAAGAGGGGATTGAAGGGTTAGAAAGAGTTAAATGCTTGAGAAACAAAGTGTTCTTCTGCTGTACTTTCACACATAGCATAACCACAGGCCAAACGAGCCCCATAAATAACTAAATGTGAGACTATGTTACCGGACAGGCTGACCACCAATATCCTGTGATGCATGTTGCTACTTGCTAGTTTGAACTATATGTCTAAAATGTCATACTATTGTCCACGCTGATGCGCCTTGTCACGTTCCGGGTATGGCGGGAGACAGGAGGTGGATCCCCTATGTCAGAGGTGCCCAACCAGTGGCCCGGGGGCCACATGTGGCCCGCGGAGCCTTCTGATGTGGCCCGCGACCTCCTGCTTTGGGATAGCAGGTTCTCAAGTCCAGATCGTGGGTTGCCGACCCACCATCCCAGAGCATCAGTGTTTTAAATGAAGCCAGCGGTAGAGGAAGCAAGAGGCTATGGAGGGTGCAGAGCTGCATTTGCCGATGCTTCCTGTACAGCACCGACTCCTGTCCCAAGCGGAGTGATACCAAATGCATTCTGCCTGGGACAACAACATTCCGCCGGCGATACCTGAATGGAAGACTGTTATTAAAGGTAAGTTTATTACTAAAAGCAGTGTATATATGGGCATATCTGTTCTGCAGTGGTTACTGGGTTGCTTTCAAACTGATCCACAGGTGCAGCGCATTGCACCTTCGGGTTACCTGCACCTGAGTCATAGACTTCTGTTATTATCTGCGGGTTTGGTGCACTTTCAGAAAGTGCACCACACCTGCAGGATATAATAGGCATTGATGGCAAAGTGCAGCTAACCTGCAGGAAAGCCACAGGTGCACTGTACTGCACCCACAATGCAGGTAAACTGCCGCACATCAGTGTGAAAGCAGCCTTAGGCCCTTTTCACATGATCGGTTCAACCCACGCGGACCCTCCATTCACCTCTATGGAGTGGCAGATGTAAACGGACTTGTGTCCATTTGCACCCACCTACCTCCAATCCGATCCACTAAAAAAAAAAAATACAGAAGGAGATCAGTCCCCTTCCATCTGGTTGGATCGGATAGGGGGGCCCACAGAGTAGAGTGGGCTGTCCATGTCCGCTCTGCATATACAGAGTAGACACGGATCTGTCTTCCGTCCGCTCCACTTATTGTGGCCCGCGACCAGTTACCAAGTCGCTTAAGTGGCCCTCCCTCTTCAAAAGGTTGGGCACCCCTGCCCTATGTCAATGAAGCGATAGCACGGGTTGTATTGGAGAACCGGTTCTAATGTTGCTACTGGTTTTCACCAGAGCACGCTGCAAGGCGGGATGGACTTGCAGCGGCGGTAGCAACCAGGTTGTGTCTTCCAATAGCAACTCGACCCCACTGACAGCTGAGACAGGCGCGGTACACAAGGATTAAGCAGAGGCGAGGTCAAACGTAGCAAAAGGTCAGGGCAGGAGGCAAAGGTTTGTAGTCGGGGGCAACGGCAGAGATCTGGATACACAGAAGGAGCAAAACACAAAACGCTTTCACTGGGCACTAAAGGCAACACAAGATCCGGCCAGGACAGGAAGGGGAAGTGGGTTTAAGTAGGGTTCCGGAGAACGGTAATTTGGACCAGACACCAATTAATTGTGCACTGGCCCTTTAAATGCAGGCAGTGTCACGCGCGCGCCTGAGGAGCGGGGGCGCGCGCGCGCCGGAAGGAGCCGGCGGGGACAAGGTGAGGGGAGCGGGACGCGATCCCTGGGCGGCCGTGGATCGCGTCCCGGAGAGAGAGCCGCGCCTGCGGTCAGGGGAGCTGACCAAGGCGCTGCAGGACATAGAACGCCGTGAGCGCTCCGGGATGGATGGGGCACCCGGAGCGCTCGGCGTTACAGTACCCCCCCCTTGGGTCTCCCCCTCTTCTTGGGCCTCCCCCTCCTCCTGGAACCCAAGAACCTGAGGATGAGATCCTTGTCAATGATGTTACCCTCAGGTTCCCAGGACCTCTCCTCAGGACCACAATTCTCCCAGTCAACAAGATAGAAGCGTTTACCTCGGACGGTTCTAGAGGCGAGGATCTCTTTAACGGAGAAGATGTCGGAGGAGCCGGTGACCGGAGCAGGAGCGGTGACCTTGGGGGAAAAGTGATTAAGAACAAAGGGTTTGAGGAGGGAAACATGGAAAGAGTTGGGGATGCGGAGGGAAGGAGGAAGGTGCAGTTGTATGACACGGAATTGATCCGAGCCTTGATCTTGAATGGGCCGAGGTAACGGGGGCCCAACTTGTAACTGGGGATGCGGAACCTGATGTACCTGGAGGAAAGCCACACCCTATCACCAGGGGAGAATACAGGAGGAAGTCTTCTCTTACTGTCAGCATGTTTCTTCATGCGAGAAGAGGCCAGGGCAAGCGACTTTTAGGTCTCTTCCCAGATGGACGATAGCTCTTGGGTGACTTCGTCTACAGCGGGGACTCCGGAAGAAGTGGGGATGGGTAGGGGGGGAAGAGGATGACGGCCGAAAAACAAGGAAGGGTGATTTAGAGGAGGACTCAGATTCTTTCAGGTTGTAAGAAAATTCGGCCCAGGGCAGGAGGTCAGCCCAGTCGTCTTGACGAGCAGAGACAAAGTGTCGCAGGTAGGCCCCAAGGATTTGGTTGACTCTCTCCACTTGTCCATTGGACTGTGGATGATAGGCAGAGGAGAAGTCCAGTTTGACTTTCAATTGACTGCAGAGAGCTCTCCAAAACTTGGATACAAACTGGACGCCTCTATCCGAGGCGATGTGAGATGGAAGTCCATGAAGACGAAAAATCTGGAGGAAGAAATGTTTTGCAAGTATAGGTGCAGAAGGGAGACCTGGAAGCGGTACAAAATGTGCCATTTTGGAGAAACGATCCACGACCACCCATATGGTAGTGTGGCCGTGGGAAGGAGGAAGGTCCGTGATGAAGTCCATAGCTATGTGGACCCAAGGTCGTTCAGGCACAGGCAGAGGGTGAAGAAGACCAGCAGGCTTTTGGTGAGGGGTCTTGTCTCGAGCACAGATAGTACAGGCCTGTACGAAGTCCGTTACATCCCTTTTTAAGGAGGGCCACCAGTAATACCTGGAAATCAGTTGGAAGGATTTCTTGACTCCAGGATGTCCAGCGAGATGAGAGGAGTGACCCCATTTGAGGATCTGAAGACGAAGACATGGAGGGACCAAGGTTTTCCCAGGAGGAACTTGCAGCAAGGAGGCTGGAACAGAAGAGATCAGACACTCAGGAGGTACAATGTGTTGTACAGGAGACTCGGACTCAGAAGTATCGGTGGAACGTGATAGGGCGTCAGCCCTGACATTCTTGTCCGCAGGACGGAAATGGATCTCGAAGTTGAAGCGGGCAAAAAACAGCGACCACCTAGCTTGGCGTGGGTTTAATCGCTGGGCGGACTGAAGATATGAGAGATTTTTGTGATCCGTGAAGATCGTGATGAGGTGAACGGATCCCTCAAGGAGATGTCTCCATTCCTCAAGTGCCAGCTTAATGGCCAGTAATTCACGGTCTCCGATGGAATAGTTATTTTCAGGGGGAGAAAAGGTCTTAGAAAAGAAACCACAGGTGATGTTCTTGCCCTTGGAGTCTTTCTGGAGAAGCACGGCTCCAGCTCCCACAGAGGAGGCATTGACTTCCAGGACAAAAGGTTTGAGAGGATCAGGCCTGGATAAAACGGGTGCAGAGGCAAAGATGGACTTGAGGTGGTTAAATGCCTCATCAGCTTGAGGAGGCCAGGACCTTGGATTCGCATCTTTTTTGGTTAGTGCCACAATAGGCGGGACAATGGTGGAGAAGTGAGAAATGAACTGGCGATAATAGTTGGCGAATCCGAGGAAACGCTGGATGGCCCGTAACCCGGTAGGACGTGGCCAGTTCAGAACGGCAGAAAGTTTCTCAGGGTCCATTTGGAGACCTTGTCCAGAGACTAAGTAACCCAGGAAGGGAAGGCTGCAGCGTTCAAAGAGACATTTCTCTAGTTTGGCGTAAAGGTGGTTATCACGGAGCCGTTGGAGCACTTGACGGACATGAAGACGGTGCTCCTCTAAGCTAGAGGAGAAAATCAGGATATCATCCAGATAGACAACAACACAGGAGTACAGCAAATCTCTGAAAATCTCATTCACGAAGTCTTGGAAGACCGGAGGAGCATTGCATAGGCCAAAGGGCATGACAAGGTATTCAAAGTGTCCGTCACAGGTGTTAAAGGCGGTTTTCCATTCATCGCCTTTACGGATACGGATAAGATTATATGCGCCCCGGAGGTCCAGTTTGGTGAAAATGCTTGCTCCGCGCAAACGGTCAAAAAGTTCTGAGATAAGAGGCAGAGGGTAGCGATTCTTTATGGTGATTTTGTTAAGACTACGATAGTCAATGCAGGGATGTAAGGACCCGTCCTTCTTGGCAACAAAGAAGAATCCTGCTCCAGCAGGGGAAGAAGACTTGCGGATGAAACCTCTCTTGAGGTTCTCCTGGATGTACTCTGTCATAGCTTGCGTCTCCGGGATGGAGAGAGGGTAGATCCTGCCACGGGACGGAGTGGTCCCAGGAAGAAGATCGATAGGGCAATCAAAGGGTCTATGTGGCGGCAAGACCTCAGCTTGTTTTTTGCAAAACACATCAGCGAAGTCCTGGTAAGGCTTGGGGAGACTAGGCAGAGAGGTAGCGATGGAAACTTGTTTAGTGGGCACCGCTTTGAGGCAATGCCTGTGGCAGGAAGGACCCCAACTTTTGATGTCCCCCGAGGCCCAGTCGAGGGTAGGAGAATGTAGCTGGAGCCAGGGTAGGCCCAAAAGGATCTCAGAGGTACAGTTGGGTAACACAAAAAAGTCAATCTTTTCATGATGGAGAACTCCAATTTTCATGAGGAGAAGTTCGGTGCGATAACGCACGATACAGTTCAAATTTTGACCATTTACAGAGGTGATGAAAAATGGCTTGACAAGACGGATGACTGGAATATTAAATTTGTTGATGAGTGAGGCTTCAATGAAGTTTCCTGCAGAACCAGAATCCAGAAAGGCCACAGCGGAGAAAGAGGACTTCTTGAGTAAAGAAATCCTCACTGGCACAGTCAGACGTGGAGAGAAAGAATCCACACCTAGCAACGCCTCTCCCACGTTAGCTAGGTGCGAGCGTTTCCCTGACGCTGAGGGCGGATAGAGCAATCCTTTAAGAAATGGTCAGGACTGGCGCAATACAGGCACAGATTATGGTCTCGGCGGCGAGTCCTCTCTTGTGTGGTCAGGCGTGACCGATCCACTTGCATAGCCTCCTCAGCGGGAGGTACAGGAACGGGTTGCAGAGGATTCTGGAAGAGAGGTGCCAGGCGAGGAAACCGTCTGCCGCGAACAAAGTCCTTTTCTTGGCGTAGCTCTAGGCGTCTTTCGGTATAACGCGTGTCAATGCAGGTGGCCAGCTGGATGAGTTCAGACAGGGTAGCGGGAATCTCTTGTGCGGCCAGCACATCTTTGACATGACTGGATAGACCTTTTTTGAAGGTCGCGCAGAGGGCCTCATTGTTCCAAGAGAGTTCAGATGCCAGGGTGCGGAACTGAATGGCGTAATCGCCCACTGAAGAATTCCCCTGGACAAGGTTCAGGAGAGCCGTCTCGGCAGAGGAGGCCCGGGCTGGCTCCTCGAAGATACTGCGAACTTCAGAAAAGAAGGCTGGAATTGAAGCTGTGGCAGGATCGCCACGGTCCCAAAGTGGTGTAGCCCAGGCTAGGGCCTTATCAGATAGTAGGCTAACCACGAACGCCACCTTTGACCGTTCTGTGGGGAACTGGTCCGACAACATCTCCAGATGGAGGGAACACTGGGATAGGAACCCTCGGCACAGCTTGGGGTCCCCATTGAATTTGTCAGGCAGGGACAGGCGGACCCTAGCAGGAGCAACTCGTGGTGGAGGAGATGCCGGAGCTGGCGGAGGAGATGGCAGAAGCTGCTGTAGCATAGCAGTCAACTGCGCCAATTGCTGTCCCTGTTGAGCGACCACCGTGGTCAGATCCGAGAGGCTTGGCAGCGGAACCTAAGCGGGCTCCATGGCCGGATCTACTGTCACGTTCCGGGTATGGCGGGAGACAGGAGCTGGATCCCCTATGTCAATGAGGCGATAGCACGGGTTGTATTGGAGGACCGGTTCTAATGTTGCTACTGGTTTTCACCAGAGCCCGCCGCAAGGCGGGATGGACTTGCAGTGGCGGTAGCAACCAGGTCGTGTCTTCCAATAGCAACTCGACCCCACTGACAGCTGAGACAGGCGCGGTACACAAGGATTAAGCAGAGGCGAGGTCAAACGTAGCAAAAGGTCAGGGCAGGAGGCAAAGGTTCGTAGTCGGGGGCAACGGCAGAGATCTGGATACACAGAAGGAGCAAAACACAAAACGCTTTCACTGGGCACTAAAGGCAACACAAGATCCGGCCAGGACAGGAAGGGGAAGTGGGTTTAAGTAGGGTTCCGGAGAACGGTAATTTGGACCAGGCACCAATTAATTGTGCACTGGCCCTTTAAATGCAGGCAGTGTCGCGCGCGCGCGCCGGAAGGAGCCGGCGGGGACAAGGTGAGGGGAGCGGGACGCGATCCCTGGGCAGCTCAGGGGAGCTGACCGAGGCGCTGCAGGACATAGAACGCCGTGAGCGCTCCGGGATGGATGGGGCACCTGGAGCGCTCGGCGTTGCACGCCTGGTGTCGCAGGGGGGTTTGGCGTTCCCGGACTGCCAGAAATACTTACTGGCAGCTCAGCTGGTCACGGCAGTTTGGTGGCTAATGCTGGACGCGTCTAACCCTGCGGCAGTTCTGGAGGCTGCGGTGGTCCGATCTGTGGAGGCCCTAACACATCTACCCCTTAGGGGTCCCAAAGCTCCATATGACTTGACCACCTCTATGCACATGACTCTAAAGGCCTGGAAGGCAGGACTGGGACTTGAGAAGTTCCCACGAAATGCAGTCTCCCGGCATGCCCCCCTATGGAACAACCCTACCTTACCCCATTTTTACTCACTTCCAGACCCCAAAATATGGGCCAAATGTGGTATTAAACTGATATCTGACCTCACCACCGGCACGGTTATACACCCCTTCAATCATCTAGTATTCCACAATAATGTGCCCCCCTCGCATTTATTCCGCTATATGCAGCTGTCTCATGCGTTTAAACCCAAAATATTACCCAACGACACGCAAATAGTGCAATCCGATCTGGAGAGGGTCACAAGATATGAATGCACAAAGAAACCGACTTCGGTCCTCTATGCACATCTCCTTAGAGTCTCCTCTCCAGATCTGTCAAAGCTCCGTCAGCAATGGACACAAGACATCCTGGGACTGGACAATTCAAGACCGTCTCATACAATACAAAATACTACACTGGGCATATATTAACCCGTATAGATTGCATAAAATGAGAACCTCCCTGTCCTCGGAGTGTTGGAGGTGTACTGGGGATCCGGGCGACTTTATACACATCTTCTGGTCCTGCCCAGCAATTAAAAACTACTGGTCACAAGTACTATCTGTAATACAAGAAGTGGTGGGAATAGATATAGCCGCAACCACGCAGATATGCCTACTAGGCTTAGTAGAAGAATTAGCCCCCAGGATAGCAGAGAGAACTCTGATAGGACTCCTGAGTTTCTATGCCAGGAAAATGATCACTCTCTGCTGGAAAAAACGTGCCCCGCCGTCAATATTGCTTTGGAAAACACATGTCAATAAAGTACTACTACTCTATAAGGAAACATACCAAAATAGAGGATGCCCCAAAAAATACGATAGAGTGTGGGCCAAATGGCTGGCCGAGGCCTCCACGGCAACCGCAAACTGATTGAGCATGTACATAACACCACTCTACGGGTGGATGCAATTTTGATACATTGAGTGGCTTTTTTTGTAATGTAATCTCTGATATGGGTTTATTTGATATCTATTATTGTCCCCTGGGTCTCGACTGAAAGATTTGATCCTTAGATATTTCAATTGAGCAGGAGCCATTACAGCACTAGGTTGTTTGTTCTTTTCTTGTGGCAGTGCTACAGGTGTATGTCACTAATGATGAAAGCAGCCCAATTGCCGGCTGGCACTGACCCCTGCGTGGGTCTAGTCCCAATGCTGTGGCAGGTTTACTGTTAATTGTCTGTATATCTTATACTCAATAAAAAGATTTTCAAAAAATAAAATGTCATACTATATTCATGTATATGCTTGATGGCTTGTTCCTGCCCCTTGTGCTACGTGACACCTGTTTATTCTGAGTTGTTCATAAAAACTCGAGCCAAGCTACCATTATAGCCGAGCATATTTTGAGACCATTTTGTGTCATTTGTTTGCTCCCAGAGCTCTGTAGAGGAATCCACTGGTCATTTTATAGAAACCGGGCAGATTTAATGCTTTCACATACTGAAGCAGAGCATGATCCCCTCCCTTCGGAGACTGGGCCACAGGGCAGTATTCCAACATGATAAGAGGGTTAAGGCAGTGCTGGAAAATAATAGTGGCCACACAAAATTTTGACACTTTGGCCCCAGTTTGGACATTTTCACTTAGGGGTGTACTTACTTTTGTTGCCAGCGGTTTAGACATTAATGGCTGTGTGTTGTGACAAACGTAGATGGTAAAGTGCAAAAACCTGTGCAATGTTAATGCATACCACATGTGTTAACTTTGGTTTTAGAAATTGTCATGGTGAGTTTATTAAAATCATGCACTTTGTTTTACATAATGATAACATTCTTTCCTCAGACTACATACATAGACCTGTCATCACAATTAATATTTCTTGATTCAATAATACATCAAAAGATTTCAAACCTACCCAGAATTTGATTTGGCAGGGTCAGGCACTGCATATACCCATTGCTCTTTAAACTCAGACACTGCAATAGCAAATTCTTAAAGTTGAATGCATCAAAGACGGGATATGATAGGATTCTGGATAAGTTTTTTTTTTTTACACCTTTTAATTTCAATACGTTTTTATTGAAGTTTCAAAAGAAAGTACAATGTGAACAACACACCTAAAAGGCAAATAACCTACAGAGTTTTTAAGGCACATAAAGGTTTGTAGTTCAATTCACAGATTTTTTTGCCTTTTTATGTTATATACTGTATGTATGTGTATGTGTGTGTGTGTGTGTGTGTGTATATATATATATATATATATATATATATATATATATATATATATATATATATATATATATATATATATATATATATATATATATATATATGAGCTGAAACAACTAATCAACATAATCGATTTATAAAAATAGTTGAACTATTTTCATTATCTATTAGTTGGTCAGCTGATTAGTTGGCCTGCATATAGAATGCATTATTTGTTAACATATCAGAAAATACAGTGCAGCACACATACAGCTCAGTACACCATCCATACATGTCAGTAAGTGCCTGAGAAATTGTGAATTTGAATGTATGAGGAGCAATGCCTCATGGGACATGTAGTCCTGGGCAGGAGAATGAAGTAATTTAGCCCCCTCCCGTGCTAAAGCCGAAAGATGGCTATAGCGCAGGCCTTAATTGCTGGAAGGGAGTTCATGTACATCCTCCCAAGCATGCGCTGTCTGGGCGCCCCCAGCGGAGTGCACGCATCGCACTCTGTGATCGCTGAGTCAAGGAGACTCGGCTGATCACAGATCGGAGTAAGGGGCCGATCCTGACCCCTTACCACATGATCGGCTGTCAGCTAATAACAGCTGATCACTTGATGTAAACAGAAGACTGGTAATCTGCTTTTTTTTTTTTTCCTCACGCTGACATTAGTCCCGAACACAGAGAGCC
The DNA here is from genome assembly GCA_028564925.1 of Lithobates sylvaticus. Taxonomy (NCBI): domain Eukaryota; kingdom Metazoa; phylum Chordata; class Amphibia; order Anura; family Ranidae; genus Lithobates; species Lithobates sylvaticus. Next base: position 289,411,539 of record CM053027.1, on the reverse strand, counting down.
GACACTGCCTCATCTGTGCCCACCAGTCCCACCTGCCAGTGCCCACCAGTGCCACCTGCCAGTGCATATCAGTGCCACCTACCAGTCCCACCAATGCCCCCTATCAATGCCCTTCAGTGCCTCATCATCAGTGCCCACCAGTGTCGCCTCATCAGTACCCACCAGTGCCACCTATCAGTGCAGCCTCATCAGCGCACATCAATAAAGGAGAAAAATTACCTGTTTGCAAAATTTTATAGCAAACTATAAAACTTTTTTTTTCCCACAAATTTTCGGTCTTTTTTTGTTTTTTTAGGAAAATATAAAAAACCCAGCAGTGATTAAATACCACCAAAAGAAAGGTCTATTTGTGGAAAAAAATGATAAAAATGTAATTTGGGAACAGTGTTGCATGACCACGCATTTCTCATTCAAAGAGTGACTGTGCTGAAAGCTGAAAATTTGCCTGGGCAGGAAGGGGGTTTAAGTGCCCAGTAAGCATGTTTACATCATGTGGATAGCTGGGTGCATGTGCGTCGCTGACCTAGGAAAAAGATGGCACCAGGATGCAGTAAAGTAAGAAGGCAAGCTGGCATTGGCAAATGGATGCTTTGAGTAATGTTCTGCTGGGAAACCTTGGGCCCTACAATTTATGTGAATGTTTCTTGATACAGAGCACTTACCTAAACATTGTTGCTGACTAAGTAAACCACTTCATGAAAACTATATTCACTAATGGCGATGGCCTCTTGCAGCAGGATAATGTGCCCTGCCACACTGCAAAAATGGTTCAAGAATGGTTTGAGGAACACAAACGAGTTTGAGGCGTTAACTTGCTCTCCAAATTCTCCAGATTTCAGTCAAATCAAGCATCTGTGGGATGTGCTGGGGAAAAACAAGTCCAATTCATGGAGGCCCCTTCTCACAATTTACAGAACTCAAAACATCTATTACTAACAGCTTGGCGCCAGATATCACAGCATACCTTCAGAGGTCTAATGACATCCATGCTTTGATACGTCAGGGCTGTTTTGTCAGCAAAAGAGGGGCCTACTCAATATTAGGTGGGTGGTTATAAAGTTATGACTGATTGATATAATCAAGTTCTTACCAATGCACACATATCCCAAATGCTAAGCACCTGGGCCCAGGAGATAAGCAAAACGTGAGATATTTAAAAAATCCAAGCAAACGATAAAGCAACACTCATGGGGCTTTAAAGGTGTGCACTCAGTAACTTCACCCAGGCAATTCAAGAATACAGGTATTTCATACAGGAGGATACTCAATGTGCGCTTCCTTAACCGTGTACCCGTGAGGTGGTTTCCCTGAAAGGATGCTGTCCTAGCCAGTGCAGTGCATTTGTACAGATGAGAAAGCTGCAAAGGCTTATGTTGACCTTCCTGGGATGCAGAGCCAACTCCAGAGGTGTTTATGAGCATTCCTATGCTGTGTCTACTTGGAAGGCTTACCTGTCCCTCATAAGCTGCTCTCTGTCCCTTTCTAAAACTATGCACAATGTGGACCCCACCCCATTGATTCAGAAGTGGCTATATATAATCACTTATAGTCCAAGATGGCCATCAAAATCTCAAGATAACTATGTGCCCAGTGAGACTCTCCCCAGATGGCACCCAGAGTCAATGGCGGAGGAGGCATTGGTCCTATACCAGGCTCTTCTCTAGTGCTCAGTAGTGAACAGTGGTCGTGCAAGCACTTTGTTTACCACACAAGTAGGACATGATTTAGCAATCCTGTAATCACTGCATCACCTCCTAGCCTTGCTAATCTGACATAGGAGCGGTGCTGCTGCTTGGCTACATTAACATTAACACATGTTAAGAATAGTACACAAGAATATTCTTAAAGATGCCTTATTTTGTTAAACAATTTGAAATTGATTTGTCATTATCTTCTTTCCTTTGTTTTTTTTTGTTTTTTTATGTTTTCCCTGTAACCAAGGCAAGAAGTGTTCTTCAGAGGAAGCCAGTCTTGCTTAAAATGTATCACTGTACATTTTTGGAGCCACATTTTCTGACTATGGAGAGTCTCTGACATGCTTGTTGATTCTCTGACCTGTATTTGCTTTTTTAGTGCATATATTACATACAATATTTTAATATTTTAGGTAAGCAAAGAAAAAAGGAAAGGGGAGAGGAACGAAAATGAAAAAACAAAGGGAAGGAAGCAAAGAAAAAAGTAAAGGAAAGGAAAATGAAAGGTGTAGAGATGCGCACTTTCAGGTCATTACAGAGGACAAGAGAGCACTATTATTGTCTGGAGTAAAAGATTTAACCTTCACATACGGAAAGGCTCCTTCACTATAAGGCCCCTTTCACTTGGGGCGGACTCTGTTATGATCAGCAGAGGATCTGTCCACTGATCTCCTGCTGATCAGAGCAGAGCGGGTGGATGACAGGTCAGTGGCCACTCTTTTTTTTTTTTTTCTGTTTCTGCAGAGCAGGCACAGACAGAACCCCCTCTACTCTATGGGTGGCTGGGTGTAACCAGACTCCGAAGTCCGCTTACACCCAACTTCCCTCTGTTACGGTCCACCTAGATGGAGGACAGATCCCTTTCCATTTTTTGATAGCGGACCAGAATAAATTGAAGGTAGGCAGGTATGAATGAACAGACGTCTTCTTATACACGCTGGTCCATAGGGGTGAAATCCTGAAAACCTGGCAGGTGGACCAGATTGGACCCTTTAGATGAAAAGGGCCTAAGAGCTGTGAAAATGTGGAATAGGCTCCCTCAAGAATTCATTTTGGCCAACTCAGTAGATTGTTTTAAAATACAGCTAGATGAATTCCTATATGCACAAAATATAACTTGATACCAACATTTATAGGTGATAACATCTAGGAGAAGTTCATCTGGGGAATATCTGATTGCCTTCTGGGTCAAATTAGATCATGCTTCAATCAACTGTGGGTATAAGACTGTGTATACTGAGGTTTTCTACTATTTTTTTATTTTTTTTTAACTAGATGGACTAGTGTTTTTTTTTTTTTTTTTTCAGCCTGACTAAAGCCTAATACACACGGGCTGAAGGTTGGCTGGAATTGGCCGTTTCAATAGAAACCGTCCAACATTCGACCCGTGTGTATGGCAGCCGATCCGAACTGCTGGCTTCTGTAGAAGGCTCATGAACGAAAAAGCTCTGCCCACCAGGCTCTGATCAGGGGGTCTCAGCCAGAGGCTGAGAGCACTGACCAGAGTGTTTTGGCAGGGGGAGCTGTTCCCCTGTCAGAACACAATAGCACAGCAGGGGAGATTGCTATACTAACATAGGGTTGTTAGTACAGTGGCTCTGACCTGAGCTATCAGTTTTTTTTGTTCAATATGCTGGGTTTAACAAAAAAAATTGTGGTGTGTACGAGGCTTAACTATGTAACTATGAAAAAAGGAGGGAGGAAAAAAGGAAAGAAAGTAAAATGGGAAGAAGAAAAAGAGAATGGGAGGGAAAAAAGAAATGGAAAAAAGGCAGAAACAAAAGAAAATTTTAAAAAAGGGAAAATAAACAGAATACTACATCTTCCCTTTAAAGGTATGTATAACTGGTATAAATTGTCAGCATTTTGAGAGTCTGCTAATGCTATGTGTGTTTTATCAAGTGATCATATCAATAATTGTGTGCCCAGCATTAGTTGTCAAAGAAACAAGAACATAAACATATTTGACATTTTAATTCATTTTTATTTTTTCTTTCATGTATGCATTTTTTTTCTTTGTTTAACAACAACAGAGGTGTGTGCGAAATAACAAAGTTTTAAGGATTCAATGGTACCCCCCCAAAACACAAGAAGGGTGAGAGTTTCCCCAAAAAAATAATAATAGTAATAATAATATTAATACCCCCAAACTCACTCATAAATAACTTGCACTGAACATCTGTAAAATGTTCCCATTTAATTACACATAATTCAATATGTACAAAAGTCTCTTTAATAGGGCCAGGAAGCATCATCACATACAAGTGTATTTCCAGGGCTTTGTTGGACCCTGTGGTGAGGGCCATGTAAGAGGTTGATCACATCTTGGAGCATCCTTAAACATTACGTTTAACCATACTACACAGTGACTTACTGCCAGAGTGCAAAGTTGCTATACCTCAGAGATGTTTAAAATGTCAGCCTGCTAGACCAGCTAAATCAAAATAACTGTGATATCTAAAATGGACAGGATATGAGAAGCTAAAAGATTATATTAAGGAGATTAAACCTTCTGGATACTGAATGAGAGCCTGCATATTGTTACGGAACATTTATAATCACCAAATACTGAAATGCTTTCCTTTTTTAAATAGTCTTGTACAATATGTTCTGCCTTTTATCCCTGAGCAGGCGAACCAACACAATCTGACTCGAGTCTGGATTTGTGTGGATCACATCAAAAATGTCTAATCAAGCAGATTCAAGGCAGCAACAAGTGTGACAGCAAACTCACATGCAAACTAGAGGACTACACTGTCCCAGATTGAAGGCCAACAGGTAAAATGTCAGGATCAGCACACCATCAGCTTTATAGGACATTTCTAAGTAGACATTTATTAGGAACACAGGAACTAAAGTACATTAACAAATGCTTGCTCATTTCAGACTGGCATTCTTATTCATATGCCATTTTTGATTGATAAATAAATTATGTTAATCATCCTGTAATGCTGATGTGCAAATACCATTCTAATCAGGGACCAGTCAGCAGAGAGTAGTTGGATGGTTACACTGGACCCTTTTCAGTGTACTAAGAACTGTATCATTTATATATCTCTAGATAATAAATTTGATTACGTTTTTGTATTGCACACTTTGTAAAGATTTCTTAGTTTTTTTTCATTAATATAGTGCCAACTTAATCCGAAGGGATTGTGTGAGTCTTTGCACTGACATAAAGTTAAATAAATAACCAAGGAACTTACATTTATTTTTGTTACAGTGGTTGTAAACCCCATTCAGGAAATCTGACCTGGGCACATATATCTGTAGTGTTTACTTATCTCTCTCCAAAGACCTAAGTGCCATATCTTTCTGCTGCTCCATTCCTCTGTTATCAGCATGAGAACTGCTGACAAGCTCTCCGATACACGAGATAAAAGCAGCTGGAAATTTGTGTCGGGGACGGAACTTAGAAATAGATTAGCAGAAAGCTTGTCTATTCAGACTACAGCTCTGCAAGTTTCTTCATTCCTCTGCCTATATGGAGGGGGGGTGCCTTTCCTCCAATCATTTCACGCACAGTGTATGACTCCACACTCACTGCTGAAACAGGAAGAAAGATTTGTAACATGATGTGCACTTTCTAAAGAATATAGAAAGGGAAAGACTGCAGATATACAGTACATGTAAAACTTATGTAGGTAGATTTTTTTTTCATCTCTGTGTACCATCTGAGGCTATTCACTTCACTGGGTATATGTGAGGGTTTACATCCACTTTAAAGCAGACCTTGCTTTCAAAATGTCATGGTTTCATTATTAAGTGCCCCCCCCCCCACCTTTCTGGAAATCAGAATAAATATTTGAAATACCACCTGTAGGGGTACAACAGTAAGATAGTATACATAAATATTAGCTAGCCATAAACTAGTATATTTGTGAACTAATATTCGTAGGAATATTCCTATAAACAAAAATCTCAGCATATTTGATGATTTGACAAATGTTGTTCGAAAGTACTTTAACACTGCATTTGCTTTTAACATTCGATTTTGGAATGAATATAATTTTCTGAAAAAAAAACACCTACACTGTTATGCCGCGGACACACGATCGGAAATTCAGCCAGCAAAAGACAGATGAGAGCTTTTGGTCCGAAAATGCAACTATGTGTGTATGCGCCATCAGACTTTTGCTGTCCGAATTCCAGCCAGCAAAAGATTGAGAGCATGTTCTCAATTTTTCGGTCAGAAAAAGTTCTGATCGGAAATTCCGATCCTCTGTAGCAATTCCGACGCGCAAAATTCCTACGCATGCTCGGAAACAATTTGACGCATACTCGGAAACATTGAACTTCATTTTCTCCGCTCGTCGTAGTGTTGTATGTCACCACGTTCTTGGCATTTGAAAGTTCAGCGAACTTTTGTGTGACCGTGTGTATGCAAGCCAAGCTTGAGCGGAATTCCAATCGGAAAAACCATCCAAGATTTTTTCTGGCGGAAAATCCGCTCGTTTGTACGCGGCATTAGAAATGTATTAATTTAAGAAATATGTTTCCATCCTGCTCCTTCAAGTTTTATTTTCATTTAGGTCAAAAGCAAATGTTGATTTGACCCTACTAATGATTAAAAAATGAAACAAGCATCCTTAAAACAAAAGGTTCAAACACTGTTCTTCTAGTGTATGGCCAGCTCAAACTTTTCCCTGCCTTCTGCCCAAAGTGCCAAGGCAAAGCCGAGTCTAACCTTCATCCTGCAGGATCTGGTGAATGTGGAGTAGTTCAAATCTCTATGTGATGCAGTGTCTTCTCGCCAGATTTGGAGTACTCAGCATTCCCCAGGATCTCATCAGGAGGATGGTGTCATCCCCTTCTTTACCAAAACTGGAGGAAAGTTGAGTATAATATCCTTTTCTTTTCCCCCTACATGTGTTTTTAACTGCTTATGTTGGCTTTTAGCATAGGACGGAAGTCTAATTTTTACCACCTAGTTTTTACCTAGTAATATACAGGCCAGGTACTTGTCCTATTTGGTGTAAGTATTATATAGTATAGTAAATATAGAACTGGCTTTTAAGATTGATATGGTATTGACCTGATATGATCTTGACTTTAGATTTACTAGAGATGATGGATTGGCTCAAAGAAGTGATTGTGAAAATAATTCGCAATAGGATTATTGCTTATAGGGAGACACCAGACCAGATTAAATAATCCAAATGTCAATCCAGATATTTACCCATTAAAAGTATTACATGTATTTTAAATACTGCTAATGTAACTACCTGAAATGCATCTTTAAATTGCTTTTACAACATTTCCCACAAATCAGAAATCAGATTAAGGTGGTTCTGTTCTGTGAACCAATCATCACATTGCATTGCACAGGGCTGTCAAACTAACATGTTTTCAGGCCCTGATGGCTGTAAGGGGAGTTGTATATGAACTTACAGGAGGAACGATAGAAAAGAAGGACCTCTTCAGTGAAGTGATAATCATTCAAAGAGCAGGCAGATGAAACAAAAAAGCTGAAGTAGTGAAAAGTGGTCTCATCCTCATTGCTATGCTGTGTATCAGGGATGTGTGAATCACAGGAGTGACTAATCAGAATTACAATTATTTGGCAGATAAAAGTGTTCACATAAAGTATATGCATTTTAACTGCAAATGTAGCTGTTCTGCTTTAACTCTTTGATAACGGATGAAAAAATATATAAATAAATATTTTATTGACCTCCTTCCTAAATGTGGAAGTCAAATACATGAATAGGCTGACTAGGCTGCCTTCTTGACCTCTGACCGTGAATTATTTGGCTTTGCATTCTTGAAGTCAATGTGACATCAGGACAATTCCAGAGCAGCTTCTTCATTCCAGAGTCACTTCTAAAATCACTTTCAGTAGGAATAATGGCTGTATTGTTTTTTTAGGACTTCAGGTTTTAAAAAGGCCATCTTTAAAATGAATCATTATCATTGCACTAGGTAAAATTAAAACAATAGGCTAGTGTCAATAAATAGTGCTATATTGGACATTATAATAAGCATTAGTGGTTTCTGATATTAGGTCACCAGTTCTGATTAAAAGAGACAGCCCAAAATGTGACCATTGTTAATGGACAATGAATGGATTGATCGAGGCACACCAGAGGCCAAAATCTTCCTGTTCTTATCTCTATTCCTTACTATGGAGTCTCACTAAAATATTAGCTTTAGGTGGAATATTCCTTTAAAGTATATCTAAAGCCAAAACCTTTTTGGTTAAAGCCAGCCATAGATGGATTGAATTTCAGCCGGTTCAGCAGAAACTGGCTGAGATTTGATCCTTCTATGGGCATGCCGGTTGTACCCAAGCAGCCAGCTGGGCACAACCAGACAGTTTTTTTTTTTTTTATCCATACAGCCATAGTCACTAGCAATAATCATTGTGTGTGTTCTGCTGGCTCTCTGTCGGCAGAACACAATAGCACCTGCATTCATGGGGGAATCGAGCAATTTTTTTCCTTCATCTCGTGGGAAATCCAATCATCTATGGCTTGCCTTAGTCTTTGATAGAGAGGTATCCCCACCTGGGAAATTTACTTTTTCTCTTTCCTGGTGACCATTGTCTCTGGTACAGATAGTGATGGGAAATCCAGAATTTTTGATTTGTCACCAGAAAGTGAGTGCAAATCTTCCAGTGGGGGTACCTGGTATAACCTTTTAGAGAGGATTACCCCTAACTTCAAAGAGTTTCCTCTTAGTTCTTGGTCAGTTCTTATTTTCTCTCTATGGCCAGAAGTGATGAGAAATCTTGGCGATATGACACAGACCACAATCAAAAAACATTTCATGGGTCTCAACCATTCCATACACTATCCGAAACTAGAAAAAAATTTTTAACTTTACATTCACATTCTGTAGAGGACTAATTTAGGGAATCTCATTTTTATTGTGCTAGTTACCCAGGCAGCTCATTTATTTTACGCATTGGAAATAAATTACTGCCAGTCGACTTATTTGATCTTGTCTTGTATTTTATATAATGAATCTGAATAAAATTAAATAAATGATGGCAGTGTTTTTAGGTGGTCAAAACTTATTAGAGGCAATATGTAGGATAATATATTTAGCTTTTGTACAAGTGGGAAAATTTGTGTTATTATTATGTTAATTAAATCTTTGAGGTAACAGATTGGGGGAGGTGGTCCCTGGTTTCTGGTTAATAAAGAAGATTAATAATGAACATTTTATCCATTGAGTCTAAATTACTGCAGGCAGGAAATTATTGCCTAAGGAAAGAAAGCCTCCCCAATACTAATACTGAGACTTTCTAGGATGTGTATTTTATAGGTCCTATAGGTAGAACACACACAAGTTTAAGTGCGCCATAACCAAACCTTTTTGCAAGCATAATAAAGACCATATAATGTTTATTCGTTGGTCATTTATTTAGACTGGGAACACTAAGAAGATAGTTCTCATCACTGGAGTCTTTAAGAGGCTGTTCAGTAATTTATTTAATCAGGGTCTCTCCAGAACAAAAACTGTAGACCAAGTGGACAAACTCTTTAAGGACCACAGCTTAGAAAGTTAGCATTGCTGTATTGGACGTATGAACTACTCCCATGCTTGTGTCTGAAACAGCAAACCTAAAGCATACAGTATGTGTTCAGGAACCTCACCATTTCCATACCGCAATTATAACACGAGTAGCTGCCTTTATGCTATAGCTTACACCTGAAAAAAAAAGTTTGGTAGAGTTTAAGAACTCTGACTGTAGATTGTCATAAACGTTCTCCGCTTTCTTCATTTTTCAAAGAAAAAATTTTGTGTTAAATCGGAATATCTCAGTTAAAATAAAACATATGCCAACATTTGGTTGTACAATTGAAGATCAGGCAAAGGCATATGATTGAAGTGTGTGATCCCTGCAATAACTGTTTGCTATGTTACAGGGGACCCATTTTTTTGTGATGGAAGATATTCATACATACTGTGCAAGAGTGTTGCAATGAGTCTGGTAACTGTATAGTAGTCTGTGTTCCTGGCAAACAAAGCTGCTATTTAATTCACCTTAGTGAGATTCTGTCATCGTCTTCCCATCAACCCTCCTCAGTAGGCTTAGAGTTTTTTATGTGAAACTCCATACGCTGAAAACATGCAGAATTGTTGGTCTAGCTCCCAGGTGCACCACTGGGCAAACCTGTCTTGGCTGTCTAGCAGTCTTCTTTTCATTCCAGGCCCCACTGTGGCTGTCACATATATTTATTTCCTATGTTTAATGTCTTTCTCCGAAGGTTTAGATTCCCCTGTTGAATGCCCATTCCCTGTGCTGTTCATGAAGATCTTGTCCATGCCTTTAAGTGACTCAAGTAGGTAGTTCTGGAAAGCAGTAAGTGCTGCACATATGGCTGGACCTCCAAAGCCATGTGTGATTAGGCTGAAGTGAGTCAGGCAGCTCTGTACACCTGGCTCCAAGATAAGAGATGGACGGCTGTTTCCCAATGGAGAACGGTCTTGAGCCATCAAGTCGGCAAACTCTTTGCAAATTTGCCTGAAAGGTAAAGATTAGAGTTATGAATGAGTGTGGTATCTTTCTCACTGAATCCATGACTATGAATCGCTTAAATGAAATTTCAATGAATTAAGCATAACAGACCACAATTGTGTACATTACTATTTTGTTCTAAGCACAAGCAATGTAAACTGTGTTGGGTGCCAGGTTGGGCTTGGCTGACACTAAGCATCCCACAGAATCTCAAACCAACCCACAAGAATTGGCTTGGTTGTCACTACGCAAACTGCAGGGCCTTTTATGAGCACATATGTAATCTTAGGTCTTAACAGTATGCCTACACCAAATGCAACATTAAAAATTAGAAGAGTTACCTGTAAAAAAAGTTAGAAGAGCTACTATATGTTCTAAGAATAGGCTCAATAAATGTCACAGGACCAATAAAGAGTTACTTCCTTATCCGAGTATTTTTGCCCCCTTTTTGGTATACCGGCCAACAGACCAGGCACACTTTAGGTCTATGTTATGTTGTGAGTCTTGTGCCGTGTTTATGTGGTTCATATCTGTCCCGGTTGAAGGGCTTCAACCATAAATAAGAAGGTCAGTATGGTGGCCTGAATTTATGGGAGGAGCCAGGGGGGTATTTAACTTATCTTGGGTATGCCCCCTTTTTGGTATACTGGCCAGCAGACCAAGGCACACTTCAGCTCTAAGTTATGTTGTGGCGTGTTTATGTGGTTCATATCTGTCCCCGGTTGAAGGGCTTTGACTATACAATATATATATATATATATATATATATATATATATATATATATATATATACATACATACACACACGTATGGTTGTTTGAGCTTTGCAATAGGCTGTGCACACCTATGGTTCTAAGCAAAAACTTTGCTATAAGTTCTACTGGGTAGAGGAGCATATACAGTGCCTTGAAAAAGTATTCATAGCCCCTGAAATTTTCCAAATTTTGTCATGTTACAACCAAAAACGTAAATTTATTTTATTGGGATTTTATGTGATAGACCAACACAAAGTGGCACATAATTGCGAAGTGGAAGGAACATTATAAATGTTTTTTTAAGATTTTTTACAAATAAATATGTGAAAAGTGTGCCGTGCATTTGTATTCAGCCCCCTTTTACTCTGATACCCCTAACTAAAATCTAGTGGAACCAATTTCCTTCAGAAGTCACCTTATTAGTAAATAATGTGTGTAATTTGATCTCATTATAAATACAGCTGTTCTGTGAAGCCCTCAGAGGTTTGTTAGAGAACCTTTAGTTAACAAACAGCATCATGAAGGCCAAGGAACACACCAGACAGGTCAGGGATAAAGTTGTGGAGAAGTTTAAAAGCAGGTTTAGGTTATAAAAAAAAATATCCCAAGCTTTGAAAATCTCACAGAGCACTATTTAATCTATTATCTAACAATAGAAAGATGGCACAACTGCATTGCCATCCAACTAAACTGACAGGCCAGGAAGGAGAGCATTAATCCGAGAAGCAGCCAATAGGCCCATGGAAACTCTGAAGGAGTTGCAGAGATCCACAGCTCATGTGGGAGAATCTGTCCACAGGACAACTATTAGTTGTGCACTCCACAAATCTGGCCTTTATGGAAGAGTGGCAAGAAGAAAGCCAAAGTAAACATATATTTAAGGAGTATATAAATGTATTTAAGGGTTGCATAGCAAGCTATTATAGAAGGTTACTGAAAAATAAAAATATATATATTTTTTATATATATATATATATATATATATATATATATATATATATACACACAGTATTTTTTGTGCCCTACATAATGCTTATAACATTGGCTGTGGTGACAGACTATAGTACACTGATATGAGAAATGCAGAAATCCATAGTAGTCAATCAAATTTCAGTTTACTGGAGACAGATCAGTGAAAGATTTATTCTGGTTCTGTCTTATAAATTACAGCAATTTACATTTATCCTCATCATCATTTCAACTAGAGCTAGTGTGCATTATGTTTAATTCTAACCAGGATATTCCATAAAATTGGAGGCAAGGAAAAGCGTCAGCTCCCAGGGTGCCCCAATCCGAACTTTTTACTTTGGGATCGGACTAGGATCGGACCTGTTGTTATGAGCAAGTTGTTTGCATATTCTTTTCTTACATCTCTGCAGAATGCTGCTATTAATGTACTGTTTGAATCACAATGTCCTTGTCTTTGAACCATTTGCTTACTGCAGGCAGAAATTTGTCAGATGCATTGTAAGGAGAGCATTCCCCATGACAGTAGAGAAGGGTTAGGAGCCTTCTACTTACTTGGTAGCCAGCAGCATATTCTTTCTTGTGTGGAGCTCTGTTGGGTCCGAGTGTTGCCGACACAGGTATTCTGCTGCAGCTTTAGCTGGGAACTCTGTCTCACAGACATAGCCGAAGTCCCGAGCAAGGTGCACAGCCTCCCCTAGACAGGATAAAGGGCCGGTTACAATAACATACCACATGTTTAGATCTATGGTGCTTTGAAAACTTTTATATGTTTTAATTTTTAAGGCTAAGAATATTTTTAGCAAGCGCAAAAAATTGCTGTTGATCGTGCTAGAAATGCACTACCCACTTTTTGTGAGATGAACTGGTAGCAAAAACAATATCTTATGTAGTTACTATTGCCATCATCCCCCATGTACTGTAATGGAGATGAATAAAGGCAGACATGTTTGATATCCAGCCTGTGTGACAACTATGTCTTCCTCCATAGATACAGAAGAGTGAGTAAGCATAGCCACCAGGGACAAGAGGTGTGTTAGTCACAGGTTTACGGAGAGAAAATAAAGGGAAAACAACCCGAAAGAAAAGTAAGGCATGTATTGACTGGCAAGGTGGAATATATTACTTTTTTCTCTTTGGGGTTTTCATACACTTTAAAAACAATTTTTTAATCCAAACTTTAAAAAAAAAAAAAAATCATTGTCCGCCATCATAAAACATTTGAATGCAGCATTGCTACTGCCAGGACCCAAACTTACTGTACTGGAAATGCAAGTGTTTCCTGGTACAGCATGCTATTCATTCAAGTATAAATAATAGACTATACAGTATAGATAGAGTAATAATAGAGCTGATATAGTTTTCTACTCTTAAATGTCTTTAAATTAGAGGTTCAGCCAAAAACTAACTCTAATGCCCTGTACACGCGATCAGACTTTCCGACAGCAAAACCGTGGATTTTTGTTCGAAGGTTGTTGGCTCCAACTTGTCTTGCATACACACAAATGTTGGCCAACAATTACGAACGTAGTGACGTACAAGACGTATGGCGAGCCGATAAAAAGGAAGTTCAATAGTCATGTGATATCTCCATTACGAACGCTAGTTTTACAAGACCGAGCACTTCGGGTTAGTACTTAATTCCGAGCATGCGTGAACTTTTGTGCGACGGACTTGGGTACATAAGTTCGGAAAGTCTGCAAACAAAGTTTTGTTGGTGGAAAATTTGAGAACCTGCTAGCCAACATTTGTTGGCAGAAAGTTCCGACAACAAATGTTCGATCGGACTTTAAGCCAACAAGCTCACATCCAACATTTCCCGTCGGAAAGTCTGATCGTGTGTACGCAGCATCAGTCTACTGGCAGCCACATTCTAAGACTAATCTGTCTAGGCCTGTAAAGCAAAAATCACTATACAAACATTTTCTGCAGCTGATCCAGTCCAGTTCCACACACTGAGCTGTCAGTGGCAGCTTCTCTGTGTAGGTGGGTGCAGGAGAGGCAGCCGACAACGGAAGCCCCATAGTAACTCTATGGGTGACATCACTTCCCAGGCATTTCCCAGCCGTTGTCGGCTGTCTCTTCCACACAGCATCCGCCGCTGGAGACCAGACTGGATCGGCTGCAGAAAAGGTTGGTCTTAGAATGTTGCTGCCAGTAGATTTAGAGTTAGTTTGTTTTTGGCTGAACTTCCAGTTTAAGGCTAAAAAAGGGATCAGAATAAACGTATCTCGTATTGGGGTATGTCTTACCTTCCACTAATGATGTTAACAGAGTAACATTGGCAGCTTTACGTCTCCCTGCAGGCAAATTCAACCCAATTTTTTCCAACCTTTCTCGAAGGCAGCGACCACCATTTTTTGATTTTGCCCTGAAAGAAAAAAAGTAGAATATCAATATAAATATATTCACATATATAATATATATATATATATATATATATATATATATCTCCAAGCATCGCCTGGCTCACCAAAATAGTACATTAAGTAATAATATGTCTGAAATTATATACAGCTACGCAATTGAGACCTAATAACTTTTCTTTGACAACAAAAAAAAATGATGTCTTCTAATCAAAGACAATAAGCTGGTTTATACTTATTAAAGTATTCAATTTCTTCCTTCTAGATATTAGCTATATTGGCATACATATAAAAATTACGTATTATTTTTCACTGACCTCCGTAAAACTCCTCCAAGCAGGGATGCGTTGAGACATTCAGGAGGAGACAACCGTCTCTGGACCTCTCCCACTGTCACTTTGTACTTCGATGTGGAACTGAGTAGTGATAGGCGCCCAGGGACAGAACAGAAAACTTCGTTTGGATTGGTCACGCCACCTATGAGGCTTTCTTTATGTAGAGATAGGGAGGACATCATGCTGCCATTGTTCTTGGACGCAATTGGAACTATTAAGTGAGAAGAGAAAGATCATAAATGAAAAGGAGATAGCATTTCTTTCAGCACACTCTTTATTAATACTATCTCTCTGTTTCCCTTTGTTAAAACTTAATACATTACACTGATTATATCTTTGTGATATAGTAATGTACACTATGAGCCTGAATTAAAACTGGAGCAATGGAAAGGGGAGGGGAGGCCTACAGCAATCAATTAAAATCTGTCAGTAATTATCAATATCGCTGATTAGTTAGTTAGTAGATAAGGATAACGAACATTACTAAAGCCCCATACACACGGTCGGACAATCCGCGGACCAGGTCTGTCGGATCCTGTCCGTCATACTTTGTCTGATGTTGGTTTTGCGTACACACGGTCGGACAAAGTTGTCGGAAAATCCGATCATTCTGAACGTGGTGACGTTTGTTGCCTACGACGGGACTACGTAGAGGCTAGTAGCCAATAGCTTTGGTCTTGTAATGTGATCTGAGCATGCGTAGCACTTTGTCCGGTCGGACAACCGTACACACGATCGGATTTGGTGTGATCGGACCGTGTTGTCGGCAAATCTTTCCAGCAGGAGATAAGACTTTGTCCGTCGGACAATCCGACGTACACTGTCCGATGGTGCATACACACGGTCTGATTTTTCAACAACATTGTCCGATCGGACAGAATCCATGAAAAAGTCCGACCGTGTGTATGGGGCTTAAGGCAGGTCATATACGGCCCAATTTTTTAAAGAAACAGAGGAGTGACAGCAGAAAAAAGACCAAGTGTTCCATTGAGTCTGCCCCAATGTATTTTATTTTTTAATGTTTTTTTTTTTTTTTTTTTGTACAGCCGTGAATGACATCTAATGAATAAAGTAAAACTTAATGTAACACTTTTTTTTTTTCTTAGTTTTGGATAGAGTGGAGAGGGATTAGAACACCTGTTAGGTTCTTGTCACCCTCTCTATTGGTCCTGTTTACCATTATCATTGAAGGTAAAAGTAAAAGAAAATCCCAAACTTGGATTATCCCCATAAAAGTAATAGAGGGGAATTCTTCCAATGTGAACACAAGTTCTGGTGACCTGGGGGGCCCCAAGTGATTCCCTTAATTTGCAGGGATTTCCTCTCACTTCCTGTTTTGACTATAGGAAAGGAAGTGAAGGTAAATCTCCCCAATAGGACACAGATGGCAAAAAGAAAAAAAAACTGACCGAGGTTATAACCCTTCCTTACTCAAACCCCCAAAAAATATTTGCCTATAGTTCTACTTTAAGATCAATTGCCATAAAGAGCACTCTAGTGCAATGAATGTTTGAAGTTTGACTGACTTAAAACCTGACTGCAGGCCAAATAAAAATTTTATAACCTTACATTTTTTATTCTATCCCAGGGAAAAGAGGAAATAACCCACCCCCCAGGAATGAGGAAATTGCATTATGACAGATGCACCCACCAATTTTCCAGCATGTCCCTTCGGCAGAATCAATTGATCAACAAAATTATGATGGAAATTCATCTGATCCCTGCTGAACCGGAAGTCTACCCCTTCAACACTCTATGCAAATACATTTTTTGGCTGGAGAAGGGCATTAATTACAGCTCATTCCTCCTTTTCCACAGAAATGAGGCCCATATAATGCAGAAGAAGAGTTTTGACAGAAATGGGCCTTTAGCAGGTTTCTCATCAGCTGCCTAAATTTAAAATAGCCCTGTAGCAATGAGAATAATATTTCAGTAATATGTAACATAATATATTTTGTGGTGTTAAAATGGTTCATGTGAAAAATTTGCTTTTTGAAGCTGTCTTTTATATGACACATGCAATTTTTTTCTAGATGTAGGCAGTATTTATATAAAATGCTGTAACTGATGTTATACTATATGTGTGTTGACATGAATGGTAACTGTAAAAAAATATGGCAAACTCACATGAACATAATAAAGCTGAACTTCAGGGAAACAACTACATTTACAGCAAAAAAAAGCACATATATGAGCTGTTTAACGTGCTAACAAATTTGTTTTTCTGTCTAACCAGTTCTGAGAATTACACAGTTATGCCAAAGAGCACAGGCAGGGCAGGACAGTGAAAGGAGAAGCAGCACACTGTCTCTGTCACTCTGCTCTCTCTTCCTATCAGCATGTTCCATGCACTGCAGCACAACTGAATTGTGTTGTTTATACCTCCTCCAGTCTAAGTTCTACTCCACAGGAATTGCAAGTGATTCTAAATCTAATTTGAGTACTTACACTGCTTGCATTGAAAAAAATATTTAATGATGTGCTGCTGCAAATATTCTCTACACTGCACGTATCTGAAATAAAATTGTGTAAGATTTAACTTCAATGACTTATTGAAGTGTTACGCTGCCAAATCACCAAATGGCCATACTGTCTGCACAGACTGTGTCTAGGAAGTATGTCATTGTGTATATCAACATTTGACATTTAAAATAGAACAAATGTATTAATGAATAAAGAGTTGTAATAATTTGTATCTTTTATATCCACCTGGATTTTAGCTGTAACAGTAGTGATCATCAGTAGAAACTCCATGACCTGTATATAGTACAGATTTAAGTGGCAACAATTCTGCAATGATTTACTAAAGCTAATGTGTACATGGATAAAATCATGGAGACATAAAAAAAAAAAATTTGTCCTCCAGGCCTCTGTTTCTATGATTCCCTAACCTAATACAGATGACACCCATTGGTCTAACGTTTGGCCAATATCTTCTTTGGAGGTTGATATCAAGCTTCTGGCTAAAATTCTTGCCACTGGTCTTATTCAAGGCATTGGTGGCTTTATCCACAAAGACCAAGTTGACTTTATTCCTACTAAACAAGCCACATACAAAAAAAAGCTCTCTTGGTTGAGGCCTCCAAGCATCAGGGGACACCATTTAAGCTCCTTTCTCTTGACATAAGGAAGGCTTTCAATAATGTTCCCTGGCCGTACCTGTTCTATGTTCTGGAAAAGTGGGGCTTTGGCCCAAAATTCCTCAGGTGGGTTCACAGCCTTATATAACTCGCTGATGGCCTATGTGAAGTAGGCTTTAATCCCCCCCCCCCCCCCCTTTTCTCATTATGCAAGGTACTAGACAAGGATGCCTGTTTTCTCCTCTTCTATTCCCTTTTATTATAGAGCCCCTTACACAATTAATGCGGGAATCAGCTTATTCACCACCTAACTTGAACAATATCTTAGCTCAATTTGGTATGCTTTCAGGTCTGCAGGTCAATCACAAAATCAAAAGCTTTGAACCTACCCCTCCCTCCCCCTTTACTCCAGTCTCTTCATAAAACATTCCAATACCAGTGGGAAATGGCCATATTTGGGAGTGTTCTTGATTAGAGACTATTTGTCCCACTTTGAGGCTAATTACCTATCCCTCCTCCGGAAGCTTAATAGCCTCCTTCATACTTGGGATGCATATCGCCTGTTCCTGGTTGGGCTGTATTGTGGTAACAAAAATGACATACCTGCCTAAATTGTTATAATTATTCAGGGTTTTGCCAGTGTTGGTTCCTACTCAAACTCATTGCTGAATAATAGTTAGCATTTTCTTTCAGTTTAGAGTCATAAACAGATCTGTCCATATAAAACTGGTGGTAATATTATAATTTTACTGTGTACAAGTCCTATAATATTGGCGCCCAAAGTCAGACCTATGGAGGTAATATCAAATGTCATATGGGGAGTTTACATAGTTTCCTAGGCATATAATTAAAGATGAAGTCTGCAGAGGCCCAATAAAGGTCCCTTGAGAATAATATCACGACAGATCATTGAAGCAGACCTTATGTTTACCAGAAACAAAAGCACCAA
Organism: Lithobates sylvaticus; assembly: GCA_028564925.1. Lineage (NCBI taxonomy): Eukaryota > Metazoa > Chordata > Amphibia > Anura > Ranidae > Lithobates > Lithobates sylvaticus. The sequence continues at coordinate 289,392,927 of CM053027.1, read as the reverse complement.
TCTGAACTCCCTTCCCTTCTAGCAATTCTTCTCTCTCATTTGGCTCTTTATTGCATATATAAAGCAAGGCATACAGTATACAATTTTCTTCCCTTCAACCATGGGTTGAAGGAAAGAAAATTGCTTGATTTCTACATCAACCCAGTCAGTGTTTATGGGGGCATCCCTCCCGCTGCGCTGACAGCTGGAGGTTTCCTACACGTCAAAATACATTGATCGCTGCCGGCAGTGGTTGCATGAAAAAAACCTGACAGGTTGATTGTACTGAAGTACAAGCAGCCTGCCCATAGATTGATCAAAACGTGTCCGGTTCCTGCTGGACCGGCTGAATTTCAATCCGTCTATGGTCCGCCTAAGGCCTCATGCACACATGACGCCTTCAGGAGAGGAAAAGACAGTTAAAAGAAATGCACCTAAAGACGTGTTTTGCATTAATACACGTTTATTCACCTCCACAAATTTGGCATTAATGCATTCTATTGGCCAGAATATATATATTATTTTCTCTGGCCATTAGAATGCATTAATATGTAAACATGCCTAAACTCGCTAGTGTTAATGTGCTTTTGGCGGTTTTTCCACCCAAACGCCTCTCTCCTGTACGTGTCGGTGCGTTTCATTTTCTGCCCGTAAACGCCTTAACCTTAAAATAAGGACATGTGTGTTCTAAGTGCATTTTTGGTGCGATTAGGTGCGTTCAGGTGCATTCCAGTGCGTTTTTGATGTGTTTCACAGCATTCCAGTGCAGGAAAAATGCAGCATGTTTTACTTTTTTTTCTGGAACTGGAAAGCCCTAAAACTGACTGCACTGGTGTGAACTATGCCATTGAAAACCATATAACCTATGTTCTATGTGTTTTTGATGCAGAAAAAAAACGCACTGGACTGCATGTGGTGTGAACTGACCCTAAAACATTTGTACATATAAGCTGGCCATACACCAGTATAATTTTTTCAAGACGATTGTTTTATTTTTATTTTTAAATGGTTATTGGGGTGAAATCGACGTTCGCTTTCGACTACAGTGATGAGAAATTCCAGGAGCAGGATGGAATTTTTTTTTCCAATGAACAAAACTCTAACTGTAAGTGTGGTTTTCATTTGGGAAAAAAATGGTACATATTGTAATGAAACCTGTTTAATATGTCTGGGATTCCATTCAAATAACAGGTCTGCATAAAATTCTAAGGGCGTTGGAATGAAATTAGTTGACTCAGTTCTAGCAGGAAAGAATCATCTGCCGAATAAATTTTCTATGAACGTTAAAACAAATATCGAACAGTGTATGGCCAGCTTAATAGCGTGTTACATACAGTGGTGTGAAAAAGTGTTTGCCCCCTTCCTCATTTCCTGTTCCTTTGCATGTTTGTCACACTTAAGTGTTTCGGAACATCAAACCAATTTAAAAAATAGTCAAGGACAACACAAGTAAACACAAAAATGCAATTTGTAAATGAAGGTGTTTATTATTAAAGGTGAAAAAAAAATCCAAACCATCATGGCCCTGTGTGAAAAAGTGATTGCCCCCCTTGTTAAAACATACTATAACTGTGGTTGTCCACACCTGAGTTCAATTTCTCTAGCCACACCCAGGCCTGATTATTGCCACACCTGTTCACAATCAAGGCATCACTTAAATAGGAGCTGCTTGACAGTAAGGTCCACCAGAAGATCCTTAAAAGCTACACATCATGCCAAGACCCAAAGAAATTCAGGAACAATTGAGAAAGAAAGTAATTGAGATCTATCAGTCTGGAAAGGGTTATAAAGCCATTTCCAAAGCTTTGGGAATCCAGCGAACCACAGTGAGAGCCATTATCCACAGCAAGTGTGGGTCTATTAATTTGAATATTTAGAGTAGCAACTCCCGTCTGTTGTGGTTGTATAATTTGCCATTTGACTGAATCTGCCATTTAACCCCTGGGCCTTGGTGCCGAGGGGCCACATATTTGCAGGCATTAGCGCCGATAGAGCTGTGCTGAAAGCACGTGCCCTCCACGCTCCTGGCACACATGCTTCCTACGATCTTCATGGTGGTCACAAGCACTCGCCCCCCTCCCGGAATCCTAAAACCCCTTAAAGCAGGTGGGAGCCAGCACCAAGGGTTAAAGATATGTCATGCATTATTTTCACTTAGCTAAACAGTTCAGCATGGTCTGGGAGTAGGAGGAGGCCGGCACGTTACATCAGGTGCTGTGCGCACTGCTTTAATTGATACATCTTGATCCCAGGAGTTTGTGTAATGTGAGAAATAACTCCCTCTCTCGCTGTGTTCCGCCATTGGGCACTGTCAGGGGGAGGGGCTCTGAAATATGCGATTAACAGCAGAGCCTCCAATAGGGAAAGAAAGAGAGTCACAACATAAGGCCCTTCACTGATATCTTTAAACAGGGGAAATAAAAACGCATGCAACCACATCGAGCAGGAAAAATCTCTCAAACAATTAGGCCGATATAAATGTTACAGGGGAGATATGTGAAGTGAATAAACCCCCCCCCCCCCCTAAAAAAAAAAAAAAAAAAAAAAAACTAAACAAAAACAACTTACGTGGGTTTTACGTTCCTAAAGGCAGGCCAAAGATGGATTGATGGCTGGATTTCTATGGGTAGGCTGGTTGTACTAAAGTCGATCTATTAATTGACTTCTGTACAACCAGGCTAACAGAGTTTTATGTTCGATCACTGCTGGTGTCTATGGCCGCCAGTAATAATCATATATTCTGAGGGATGGGTAACCTCCCACTGTCAGAACACAATAGCGCAATATCTGACTGTGTTGATAGGGGAATTAAACAATTTTCTTTCCTTCAACCCTTGGAGACACTGACTTCACAGTCATACAATACAATTTTTGGGCAGGCTAGTTTTTACTAGAACTTATTCAGCTCTAGAATGATCCTTCAACCTGTAACCTTTAGGGTCAGTTTACAATATTGCAAAAGAAAAACACAGCTCTCCACAAGGGCACACAAAAAACAGTGGTTTCCTGTGTGCCCCATTCACACTTTCACACTGCGGGGCAACGCGGAGCAAAAAAATGCAACATGTCTGCATTTTTTCTACACCAATCCGCAGCTATCTGTGTGACCCAGATAAGCTGCCATGGATAGAAATGAATGGAATGCTATTACATTAAAATGTAGGGGGAAAAAAAGGGGGGGGATAGTGCCATAGACACCATCGCCATCTGCAATCACTGCCTGCAGAGAAAAAGAGAACTTTTTTTTTTCTCTGCGGGAAGTGTGAATCCGCTCTTACAGCGTTTGAACTTTTCTCAATAGATACAAATCAAATTGGTTTTATTAACAGATATTCAACTATATTATATACATTATTTGTAATTTTGTTGATTATTCTTAATAGTTTCAATAGGATTAATTTAATCTACAACACATTGGTCTACAGAGCCTATACTATTTTAATGCATGCAAAGACAAAGACTTATTTTTTACATGATCCTGATATCTCCCCATCAGGCTGCTACATTGGGTTTGTCTGTTTAAAAAGTTAAAACTATTTGCAGTCTCTAACAATTTGTAACACAGTGCTATCCAAAGACTTCCTGACCCACTGGAGGTTATATATAAAGTTTTTCATTTAGGGTAAAAAAAAAAGTAGAAGTAATACTCAAATCAATAGCATGATTGGAAAATGTTCATATCTTGTCGGTCCATGTGAAGTTTGAATTTTAGAGATCACTCCACTTTAAAAAAAAAGAACTTAACAGGATTGAGCATCAACTGTATAGAACAATTTATCTCTCTTCACAATTACAAGTTTATATGAATTTATTTTTTATTTTTCAGGTCCTGATCTAGTAAGTGACAGCAATAGAAAGGAATGTTAAGAAAGCAATTGCATCTTGACTGAAGATACAATCTGAGGATTTCCTCTCCTTTTAAGAAGGATCCCATCATTCAAGGCCCTGGATAAGTCTGTGCTAAAATAGGTACATAAGTCAAGCCAGATAGAGAACATTCTATAAGCTTTGTATATGTTTGAGAGACTTTGTGCTTCCTTTATAAAGTGTTTAATTGGTTTATGGATCTGGAAGCAATTATCAAGGGCAAAGAAAGCCCTTTTAAGCTCTGGGACAGACTAAGGAAACTTTGATAAAGTCTGACTTACAACACTAGTATGACAAAGCTTATCTGTCTGTACACACATATATAGTAAATACACACGGGTCTGTTTTTAACTTGGTATACACAGCACTATGAAATTAAGTAAAAGTTAAATGTTGCATCAAATTTTTATTTAACAAAATCATAATGATATGATTTGATTTGATATTTCAAAATACTAATTTATTAATAAGGAAGAAAAATTATGTGTATTGTATATATATTAATACTGTGTATGCATCATTTTAATTTTTTTCCGCAATACAAATCATTGTTCATATATATATATATATATATATATATACACATACACACACATATATATATATATATATATACATATATATATATATATATATATATATATATATATATATATATATATATATATATATATATATATATGTATATATATATATATATATATGTATATATATATATATATATATATATATGTACAGTGTAACACACACACATATATATATTATTATTATTTATATTATTATATTATTTTGGTCATTACAAGTGTAGGTTCCTGACATCTGCTTTAAAACAATTTACACTGAATCTGCAGTATACGTCCATTCAGTGAAATACATAGATACAGCTTGTTGGCTGTGGAAGACATTTTTTTTAAAAAAAAATAAAAAAATAAAGACGCCATATCATAGAACTAAATAGGTACAAAGTTAATAGCAAATATTAGTATTTTTTTTTTTTTGTATCATTTTGAGCAAAAAAATGTTTGTGACTGTTGCAAAGTTTCCTACCTGAAGATCTAGTAACAGCACCTTAAGTCAACAATGATAAACAACTGCCTTGCAAGTAGCAGCAGTGTTGTCACCATGCCATGTGCACTTGTTTAATTGGCTGCTGGGCTGCCTATCAGGTCTGCAGGAGACGTGTGTAGACCTAACAGGAAGTACAATGTCAACAGAGGCAGGGAGGGAGGCAGTTGCTTAATGTAGTCAGGATAACACACAGGAAGTCCAGTTACTGGTAGAATCTCCAGGTAAGAAAATTGGCAAAAATTCACAAAATAATTTATTACATAATACGTTTTGGGTTTATATAAAATTTAAAGTGTATGTAAACCCAAACACAAAAATAGAAAAGTAGAAGGAAAGCAACAAATTAACTCCAAATGCTACCTCCAACATTACTTGTAAACTTCTTCATGTTTAAATTCTTTTTTTTTTTATCTGAATTTTTTCTGCATAACTTTTTCCATGTAATTATATGTGGTCATATTACTGCTACCCATTATTTTTGGTCCTGTATTTAGCGAGTGGCAAGCAGAAGTAAATCAATGACATAAAAACAGGAAATGACAGAGACGGAAAAAGAGAGGTATGTCCCTTTTGCAACAAGTATGCTCCTTTTGCAACAAGAAAACATCATGTTCAAACTTTCTTTTGTCGGAGCTCAGAAAGAATAGCGGTGCATGCACAAAGTCCAAAGATTTATTAATAAATCTTGAAGAGTCTCAACTTCTAGGTCCTGACAACACTTGGGGGATCAGCCATTTGACTGGACTTTGTTGGACTGCCACAGGAAATAAAGACATCTTCGTGGGAACAGCAGGATTAACATGTAATTGGTTTATACGAGGGTTCTTCAAAAAGTTTCCGCACTTTTTTTAAACTCTATTAAATATAAAAAAAGTGCGGAAACTTTTTGAAGACCCCTCCTATAATCAACCAAATATTACCAATATGTCTATGTGAATATGCAGTGGTAACCTTGCAAAGGGCAGCATTCTAGTTATGCCTGGAGTGACTTTAATATTCTGGTGTCTGCATTCGTTTTCTTATTAGTTTTCTTTTTTGTAGTCTTTCTTTCCTTTATTTTCACCTGATGATCATGTGAATAATACAATTCTTGTACCCCCCTGCCTACACTAATGTATCCACTGCATCTATGGAGGGAACCAGGGATGAACCTCAAAAATGTCTGCCTTTGTTCATCTTCATTTGTGAAGTTTGTGGACTGAAGGGAATCATAGTGCACACAATAAAGAGGAGGTTCTTTGTGCTTTCTGTAAACTCACAGGATGTGACAAGGACTTTTCATTTCTGGCAAGATCAGCAGGTATTTTCTGTATTTGCTAAAAATGTTCTTAGCCTGGGAAATGAAAATGAATGTAGCCACTTCATCTAAGGATGCTGGACGTTTTTCTTTTCCCTGCAAGGTAAAGTCATACTGTGCTAGTATGCATTGCATATTAGCACATTATGTGAAACTTACCTTTAAACAAAGCTGTTCCAGTGCCGCGATATCAGCGCTGCAGCGGCTCCCATCTTTACCCATCTTGTTTCTGGGTTCGGGGGCTCCGGTTTTGTGACTCGCTGGAGCTGTGATGATGTCACTAACTGATCACGGCACAGGGCGCTGAAGAAACGCACGGGTGGCTGTTCCTTCAGAGTGCATGCGCCAGTGATATCACTGGCTGCATGTAATGTAAATATCTCCTAAACAGTGCACGTTTAGGAGATATTTACACTACCTATAGGTTATCCGTATTATAGGCTTAACTATAGGTAAAAGTCAGTAAAGGAAGTTCACTTCCTCTTTAATTTGCAATATTAGGTGGTTGATTTACTAAAGGAAGTAATGAATGTGAAAAAAGCGACGCTGTGTTTGTGTGAAACAGCCAATCATGTACAAAAAAAAAATCCTGTTTTTTTTCCGTGCATTATTAGGCATTTACAGTGAACAGGACTTTATCTTTGTGAACATTTATTACTCATTTAGCTAACCTGGTTGAGTTAATCTGATGCAATGGTCAACAAGGGAGAGTTTCATGCTAACTAGAGAGGAAAATTTAAAATATAGCTGAGCCTTGAAATGGATCTAAATCCATCAATTTAACAGTTTCAAAAAACAGTTACATTCCCGGCATGCTAACGGTCACATTTGCTTGTGCCCTCAACCAAACTGTCAAAACATTAAATGGCTGATGTCATAACTGAAATGTGCAGCATCATGGCAGTTACATATTAAACAAAAGCTAAGATGGCAGCTTCCTTGGCTAAAAAAGGATAGGAGGGTTTAGTTCTAGTGGAATTAAACCCTCCTATCCTTTTCAGCCAAGGAAGCTGCCATCTTAGCCTCTGTTTCCATGGTGCCACACATGTGATCAGTTATGACACCAGCTATTTGATAGCTTGATAGTGCAGTTGAGAACATAAGCAAATGGTAAAGTTATTATTCACAGCACGCCTTGAATGTAACTGTTTTGGAAACCGTTAAATCAATGAGTTTAGTTCCACTTTGAATAGACCCATCTGTGTGTCGCGTGCACACTCCCGTCTCTCTCCTTTTTTAACGTCTCTATTTGCCTGATTTGCTCTCACCTTCACTTTAGCTTTAATTTCATCAAATATTACTGAAACAGATCTATAGAAATAAAAAAGGAATAAACTGCGATAGAATGTTGTACAAACAACGGCAAAATAGATGATTTGATTCCCTGACTTTATGCTGGAAGTATTTGAATGCAGTCAGTTAGTACAGCACAACTGTGGCACAAGGAACCCATAAACATTTGTGGTTCATACTTCCTGAGCCAAGAACAATTTTCAAATTACTTTTGGGCCAAACTGCCAAATCTAGACCTGCATATTTCCTGACATCAATTTGGAGCTAATGTTTACAATATTTGGATTGCACTTGTTATATAGGGCCTTTTTAGTCCAAGAATTTAGGTATTACGAGCCCTTCTAGATTCTTATATCCTCCTTACTGACAATCATTATTCTGCAGGGGGTATGATGGCTGTATTCCTGAAATGTCCCGTCTTGGTAAAAAAAAAACAAGGGTTAACAGGCTGAAAGAACCCACCATTTTGCTAGTATCCTCTAATCAGCTTTCTGGAAGTCCTTAGTTGTGACATTGTTAGTGGTTTATGAGGCAGTAAATGCAGAGGAACAGAAAGGAGGATCTGGGGATATGAGACTGGTCTCCCATAATTAGTTTTAATAGAAAAATCTGGGACCCTGTGAGAGGCCGGAGGTTTGATCATACGGCTGGGCAGGAAATTGAAGCAGACAGTACAGATTGGAAAAGTATTCCCTAAAATCCTGCGCCTGTAAGCATACGGTGCTGGTGGTGGAGGGGGATGATGTATGGATGAGGCTTTAGCAATGCTACTTCCCACATCGCATCTCGGTGTATTGGTGTAAAATTGGACTGTAATTATTATTTAGGGTTTCATCACTGGGCTGGGATATGGGACAAGAACTCATGCAAACTGTTTTAAATATCTGCTTGGCGGACTTTGGATGACTCCACATTAGATGTATGATGATACTTGGATGAAAGTGGAGTTCTGTGATCCTGGCAATACTGGAAAACATGACAATGCAATCATGACCTTAGTACATAGCATGTATTCCCCCAAGTATGGTAAATTTACTACAGCAGTGGAGCATGTTCACTTTGTAAAATGAATAATCCAATCATGTGTAAGCTCTAACAAGCAGGGCCCTCTGATCCTTCCTGTATTGAATTGTATTGTAATTGTACTGTCTTCCCCGCTGCGCAAACTGTTGGCGCTATATAAATCTTGTATAATAATAATGTGCAAGCATTAATCTTTTTTATTATATTATTATTATTTTCTTTGCATTTGATTGGGCTTTCTTTGCAAAGTGAGTTTTCACTTGGCTTCAACTCATTTACATAGCTAAGTGGAAATTCTTTTCAAATGAAAAAACATATGCAAAGTGAACATGCCCTACTACTTTAGTAATCACCCCCAATGCACCCAGACAGAAATGCCCAAACTTTAGTTACAATCATAGGGTTGCTGTAGATAGTTACTTTTGATTATCTTTAGTTATGCATGAGTGTAGAATTCCCGTAGGGAGTTATAAAGAAAGGTGCTAATGGTATTAGATGCCTATCTAGCATAAATCCTTTTATTTATCTAATTGCTGTGGCTTTGGGGGCTATTTACTAAAACTGGAGCACTCAGAATCCAGTGTGGCTGTGCATAGTAGCCAATCAGCTTCTAACTTCAGCGTTTTCAATTAAGTTTTGACAAAAAAAAATGGAAGCTGATTGGTTTCTCACAGCTGCACCAGATTTTGCACGCTCCAGTTTTAGTAAATCCAGCTTTTTGTGCCTGTGTGCAGCTACAGAAGACTGCATTCCTGACTGCAAAGACCAGCACTACACTACACTACACTAATGTATAATTACATTTATACTGTTGAAACATATTCATATTTACACTGTTGTTTACTCGGCAACAGTATACCTTTAAGCAACAGTTATGTATTTAGTACCTCCCCATCAAATCATTCCCTGTATCTATTACCTTTTGTACCACCACCCCCTCCCTTTAGAATGTAAGCTCTACGAGCAGGGCCCTCCTGTCCCTTCTGTATTGAACTGTACTGTAATTGTGCTGTCCCCCATCTACATTGTAAAGGGCTGCATAAACTGTTGGCGCTATGTAAATTGTGTATAATAATAATAGTACCTGAACCTGCTTTACAAACCTCTTTGATTTGCTTTACGCAGTACTGGAGTTGATTTACTAAAACTGGAGCGTGCAAAATCTGGTGCAGATCTGCATAGAAATCAATCAGCTTCCAGGTTTTTTTTTTGTCAAAGCTTAATTGAACAAACTAAAGTTAGAAACTGATTGGCTACCATGCACAGCTGCATCAGATTTTGCACTCTCCATTTTTTTCAGTTTTTTGCAAAAATCTTTATGACGGTTTTTTTCACAACAGAAAATATCCAGAAAGGAAAATCCAACAGTTTTAGTGAACCAACCGCACTATGTGCACATAACATAAGAGGTTACAGGTACCGCTATGATAATAACAAAGACAACTATATTGTCATAGTATTCCTAATAACGAAGCAGTAATACAATGCTGAGCAAATCCAAAGACCATTTATAATGTAGATATTTAAGGAACAATGAAAATATAAAATGTCGATGTTTACTACTAACTAGCTGGGCTAAATACTAAAATAATCTGTCAATGGTGAACTAGTTTTATATACAAAATTCCCAGGAAGATTAATCAAACTATTATACTGTATGCCACCACAAGTCTAATATTTTATTACAAAGTATATCTAATCTATACTTTTATAGAATAATGACTTTACCAGCCACCCACATTAAATGGCAAAGCCCTGAATTTAGCAGCCTACTGGATATAAAGGCATTCACTTAGAAAAACAAGATTCCTATTAGAATTAATCTACTAAATATTGTGCTGTCTACCTTATGAGTATGAAAACATTTCTAATGAATAATATATGAAAGATAGCATTAATAAAACATAAATTAAAGGGACTCTGTCTCCAAACAAAGAGTGTTTAGACCTGTAGCAGTTCACTAATTAGACATACATAAGTCTGTCCGGATAGCCGCTATTTAATACTAACTTCAGTATGTGCTCTGCCATGTTTAATAAATCTCTGCTGCGTGCGGGGACAGAGCAGTGTTGTACTACACTTCCGTGGAGCACCAGAAGAGTTGGACACTCTTTTAAATGGGTATTTCTTCATTTTGATGATATTTACACTACATCTTCAAAGCAGTGAAAGTGTGAAAGTTAAAAGTAGCATGCTGGTTGTTGGTTTCAAGTGTCTCCTACGCAAAATAATATTGCTTCTGTTCTTTATTTTCTAATTTGTAAAAAAAGGTGTGAAAGAGATCAGTTTTACTATATATAGTTTGCACATATATATATATATATATATATATATATATATATATATATATATATATATATATACAGTATATATATGTAATTACACTAATTTTCTTGGATGTAGTACAACACAATATAAAACTGCAAAAGATGACAGCAGTGCTGGTGAAGATGATTTATGACACTTTTTAGTTCTCGATTTGCCATTTGTCTTTCTCATTTAATAAATGTATTTTTAAAGCTACACTTAGACCAGCGCCCTCATGTGTTCCTTTTAAACTATGTGAGTTTTAAGCTGGTCATACACTATATAGTCTGACTGTACAATCTTGTTTAGATTTACCAAAACTATATATATATGGGGACAAACCTAAAGGTTATTTTAAATTGATATCAAATCAAATAGGCCCTTCTACTACATAGTTGATGGCAGATCTAAAAGACATTGGGGGTTATTTACGAAAGGCAAATCTACTTTTCACTACAAGTGCATGAAAGTGCACTTGGAAGTGCAGTCACTCTAAATATAAGGGGTAGATCTGAAATGAGGGGAAGCTCAGCCAATCACGTGCAAGCTAAAATGCTGTTTTTTTCTTTTCCTTGCATGTCCCCCTCAGATCTACAGCGACTTTACTTCCAAGTGCACTTGCAGTGCAAAGTGGATTTGCCTTTAGTAAATAACCCCCATTGCATATATTGATATACAATCAATGTGTGTGAGTTAGACATTTTCACAGCACATAAAGGGGTTGATTTACTGAAACTGGAGAGTGCAAAATCTAGTGCAGCTCTGCACGGTAGCCAATCAGCTTCTATAATAAGGCTTAACTGTAGGTACTGTGAATATCTCCTAAACTTGCACAGTTTAGGAGATATTCAGAATGCATGCAGCCAATGACGTCATCGGTGCATGCACGGTAAGCCGGACCTTCAGAGCCTGTGCCATAAACGGCAGCTCCAGCGTGCATGTACGGGAGTGACGTCATCGCAGCTCCGGACACTCATTTCGCCAGAGCACGCAAATTCAGAAGAAACACCAGGGAAAATGTCAGCTGTCTCAGTGGTGTGCAGGCGTCTCTGAAAGGCATCGTTCTAAGGTTAGTATTTCATAAGGAGCTAGTATTTCTTTTCTCATGATTTACAACCTCTTCAAGCTTTGACAAAAAAAAAATTGGAAGCTGACTGGTTTCTATGCAAAGCGGCACAAGGTTTTGCACTCTCCAATTTTAGTAGATCAACCCCCACAATCCTTAAACAACTTGTTCATCTACACAGTTAGACTACATAGGTGCAGCACTGAAAACACAGAATTTCCACACTTGATTATAGTAATTTTATTTAGTAATTAAATTGTATGTATAGCCAAACCTTTTTTTTTTTGTTTTGGATAAAGTCAATAGTAATAGTAATAGTTAAAAGCCCTGCCACTTTATTTTTTTTGTGGCCTACGTACCATTGGGTTAATTTTTTGTTCTAGGGACAACCCAAATATTTCTGCCTTATTATCTTTATCTGTGCAAATGGTTAGCAGGACAAAAAGTGGGGGCACAGACAGCAATAAAAACTTGACGAGGGTCTAATCTTCCTGCACTCTATCCCAAGTTTTAAAAAAAGCGTTCTTCCAAGAGATTCACTTTAATTCAAAAAGTAAATGCAAACTCTATAATGACTGAAACAGTCATACTACACATGACTTCTCCCTAATGTATTGTTATATGGTAGCACTAGTCTGGACAATGACAGGCTCACAAAATACGTGCCACGTTACTCAATAGCCACATGTCCAAGTCAGCTTTTGTTTGTGAGACATGCTAGATTTAAGCTCAAGTTACAATAGTAGCTGAAAGAAAAGTGAGATTTTTTTTTTTTTTTTGTAATGTTTTAACGGCAGTGGATAGATTCGCTACTGAGAGATTTAACCTGTTGTTGACCGTTAGCTCAATTACAGCTTTGAAAGAATTGCTAACAAGAGGTTAAATTGCTCAGTGACATGAGAAAAAGACAACTGAGTATCTTTGTATTTGTGCTGGCCATACACATAATGATAAAAAATGGTCACTTATAGATTTGATGATTCCAAGCATCTAGTCCCTTGGAGACAATTGTTGGACGCAAAATATAATACAATTTGTTTCTAATTTGATTGGATTTTCTTAGAGGACAGTTTGTCTCTTTTTGATGAACGTGGTTATTTGTAGATTGAAATTATCATTATGATCTCTTCATTAAAATATTGAGTATAATAAACATTTGTTTTACTACAACCATGGCCAGCAATAGCCTATGACAGTAGTATTTCTTCAACATAGTCACAGAGGGGTTGATTTACTAAAGGCGAAAAGACTGTGCACTTTGCAAAGTGCAGTTTCTCCAGAGCTTAGAAAATGAGGTAAAGCTGCACTTTGCAAACAATACCCAATCACATGCAAGGAAAATAAAATTAAATAGAAAAACAGCATTTTTGCTTGCACATGATTGGATGATGGACGTCAGCAGAGCTTCTGCTCATTTACTAATCTCTGGAGTAACTGCTCTTGCAGAGTGCTCCTGCACTTTGTAAAGTGCACAGTCTATTTGCCTTTAGTAAATCCACCCCAAAGTGTTACGAATCCAAGAGAATAAATGAACAATAGTTTACAGTGGGAACCACTGCATATGTCACATTATTGGACTGATGAGATGGCATGTAAGTGATAGCAGCACAAGAACTTACCTTTCTTTATCACTGACTGGTCCAGCAAACTGATTCCAGAGTCATCCATCTAGAAGTAAAAAAGAACAATTAACACTTGGCCCGTCATAGAACAGCATCAGCTTCAGATACGGCATGATGTCATCATGAAACGTCAGCACTGGGGGACCTGTGAAATCAACTACAGGGGCACATCTATTGATGACCACACACACTAGGAGATATTATTTAAATAAAGTCTGAATGTAGGCCCTCATATTTTATGTTGTGGAGGTAGGCCCTCATATTTTATGTAATATAATATATAACTGATGGTTACATTTATTGATTTGGCATGGTTTAAAGTGAATGCCCAGCTAAAATTATCATTTTTTTTTTTTTTTTTTTAGTTTAGGATTAGAAAACATGTCAGATTTAGGATCAAACACAGAAACTAAAATGTGTTTTTTTTAATATGGAGTATGGAAAGGCTAGAACCCCTGTAGGCTTTTTATTGTTGTCTGTCTCCTTGTTGAAGATTTTCCCTCTCTTCCTGTCTGGTGAAATCATTGTCACTGGGATAGTAAGGCTGGCCATACATTATACAATCTTCTTGTACAAGTTTCCTTTAGATTTAACAAAACCATATAATATGAGGTTAAGCCCAAACACTGTCAATTTGCATGAAATTAGGCAGGCCCTTGCCCTACATAGTTGAAGGAAATTGAATAAGAAAATTGTATAATGTGTAGCCAGTCTAAGTAAGTACAGATAATTGAGCCATAGATAGTAATAAAAAAAACAAAAAAAACAGAATAGGTTCTCAACCTCCCCGTTGTATTTAAAACTAAAAAAATCAATTTACACGTTAATGTATTATAACTAACTAAAGAGCTAACACTAAAGGAAATTCATAGATGTGTGTATATATAGACTAATATATTACATTTCCAAAGCTATTGAAAATCGAAATGTGATGGTATTATTGTACCTTTAGCTATATTAAAGGGAACCTGACACAATGCAAAAAACTGCTTTCATGTGCAACAATTTACAACTTATGCAATAATGCAATATAATAATGTAATATAACTACCGGTAAATAAAAGAGCTGCCACTAAGGGACATTCTTATGTGTATATACAGGCAAGGCTATTGAAAATCTAAATATTATAGCATTATTGTACCTATAGATTTATTAAAGGGAACCTGTCACCATTCAAAAAAACTGCTTGCATATGCAGCAATGCACATATTTAAAAAGATTACAATTTTTTTCTATATCAGAGTTTAGAATAATATTACGCTGTAATGGAAAAAAAATGTTGTGGGTGGGGCCATGTTGAATAACGCTTTGCAATGTCAAGGCACAGAGCCATGTTGAGAGTTTAGTTATTCACTCGTAGCGAAAGCATTTTTCCATTGCTCATCACTCACAAATATTAAAATGTAAAAAAAAAAATTTGCAGTATCTACTCAGCGATGCTCAGATCTTGCCTCATTTGTGACAGATTCCCTATAATGTAAAATAACTTTTAACATTATACATAAATGTGTATGTAAATGTCCCATGTGTATACAAACCTTAGCATGTTTGCTGCTGTAATGAGGCTGGCTAGGAAGACAAGTACAGCTAACTGTTCTATGTTA
>CM053027.1:289312800-289372800 GCA_028564925.1 Lithobates sylvaticus | reverse complement strand
GGACTCATATGGGGGACATGTCATTGTAGAAGGCACTTGTGGGGCTAAGAAGTTTTCAGAAACTGATGTCTATCCAACTGACATCTTTCCACGATGCCAGGAAAATATTATATTATTTAATATCAAAGACAACAATAGAATGATAGAGAGATAGATACATACATACATAGAGAGATAGAAAGACAGATAGATAAAAAGTTACAGATATATAAAATGGCATAGATAACAGAGAGACCAAATCCAAATTGCTCTACAATTTAAACAGAAATAAAATTATATCTGATACATTGGAGTGTAATAGTATGTATATATTTCCTATTACTACAATATGGCTATTTCTTTCCAAAATTCCATTCAAAATATTTTTTTTTGCATAGCTAACTGTTCATACCCATATATGTTTTTTTTTGTTTTTTAATAAATATGTGATATCTATATCTATCTATCTATCTATCTATCTATCTATCTATCTATCTATAGATAGATAGATATATCGATATATCTATATAGATATATCTATATAGATATATCTAAATCTCTATATATAGATAAATATATATATTTCAGTTTCAATGCATTCTCTGACGTTTACAGGGGTAAAGTGCAAAAATTCTTCTGGAAATAACCTTAATTTTGCCTGTAATGCTCCATCATGTCCTGTAGACGTGGACAATGAGAAGGGTTTAAATGCTGACTGTGTCTTCCATGACAAATGATGATGATGATTAATAGGAGAAGCTGTAAACTCTATTATGTTGGGGGCCAGCCCTGGGCATCAAGGCCACTGAAGGTGACATTATGGAGTGACAATGGATAGGGGTTGATTCAGGACTATAAGTGATTATCCATATACAATGTACAGCTTATTTTTTGTGTGGAAATAATAACAATAAGAGTTTGACAGGTTGTAAGATGGGGAAAAGATGTGATCAGGACACAGTCAGGTACAGATCTGATGAGAGATGTGAAGTTGAGCTGTCTTACCTGCATGTCCTCCAAACTGTGGTGTGATAGTGCGTGTAAGGATAGGGCACTCTCTGCCAGGCTGTGGCCACCATCTCCCAGAGTATGTATCAGACGTGGTACTCCCCCATAGTCCCTCCGAGGGTCCAAGCTGAGCCCCCTGTGAGCCTGAGAGAGCAGACCAGCATCGTCCTGCCGCCCCCTCTGTGTGTGCCATGCCGACTGCTGGTGCTGGTGGATGGGGTTGATGCCAGAGTATGGGTCTCCCAGGTGAGGGTATCCAGGTTCTTGGCTCTGTGAGTAGGATAAAGTTGGCTGGGGGTAGGGGGGAGGAAAGTATGGGGGCTGAAAGTCAGATGCTGGGGTGTGACAGAGTGGGGGAGCAGAGGAATAACCTCCTTGGTTCAGAGAGGAAAGCTGGGACAACCGGCCACCGCTGGAAGCCCCGTTCAGGGCATCAGAGCGATCCTGGAAGGCACAAAGCAACACAATTATGAGTCCACAGTGTTCCACAAGGATACAGCCAAACATAATATATATATATATCTCCATGAGTCCACAAGGATCTTTTACAACGCTCATACACATCCATGAGCCCACAATGTTCCACAAAGATCTCATACAGCACCCATACACATCCATGAGTCCACAGAGTTCCACAAAAATGTCATACAATGTTCACACATTCATGAGCCCACAGTGTTCCACAAAGATCTTAGTGGGGAAAAAACATATACATCCATGAGTCCACAAGGATCTTATACAAGGCGCATACACATCCATGAGCCCACAATCGTCCACAAAAATCTAATACAGCACCCATACACATCCATGAGTCCACAGAGTTCCACAAGGATGTCATACAACGCCAATACACATTCATGAGTCCATAAAGTTCCACAAGGATGTCATACAACGCCAATACACATTCATGAGTCCACAGTGTTCCACAAGGATCTCATACCGTGCCCATACACATCCAGAGTTCCACAAGGATCTTATACAAAGCTCATACAGACCCATGAGCCCACAATGTTCTACAAGGATATCATACAATGCTCATACACATCCATGAGCCCACAGTGTTCCACAAGGATCCTATACAGTGCTCATACACATCCTTGGGTTCACAGTGTTCCACAAGGATCTTTAACAAAGCACATAAACATCCATGAGCACACAATGTTCCACAAGAATGCCTATGCACAGCCATTAGCACACAGAACTTCACAAGAATCTCATACAGTTATTATACACATCCATGAGCCCACAGAGTTTCACAAGTTTTTCTATGCAGTGTCACATCCACAAGCCCACAGAGATCTGATACAGTGCCTATACACATTCAGAGCTTCGCATGGCTATCATACAGTGCCTATACTAGGATATCTAGTGGGGTGAAAGTATCTCCCTTCCTTCTTGTGTAGTTCCCCTGTTATGATACAGCTAGTTTGTCCTGTGATGACCTTCATAAGACCCTTTTTTCCCACACCTGCAGGCTATAATATATACCTTACAGACAGCTTTCCAGTTACTACCAGGACTCCTTCCCTTAGTAAGATCCCTCTCCCTTCACACCTACAACCTGTACCATATACCTTACAGCCAGCTTCCCTGTCACTACAAGACCTCTTTCTTCTTATTAAGACCCTTCTCCATCCACACCTACAACCTGTACCATATACCTTACAGCCAGCTTCTCAAACACTACAAAGACTCCTTGTCTTCATTAAACTCCTCTCCGTCCATACTTACAACCGATACCATATACCTAACAGCCAACATCTCAATCACTTCATCAGGTCCATCTCCATCCACACCCTCCACCTTTACCATGAACCTGCCACCTTCACAGTCATTACAAGGACTCCTTCCCTTAAAGGGACCCCTCTGCATCCACACCTACAGCCTGTAGCACATACCTTACATCCAGATCCTCAATCACTACAAGGGTTCCCTCCCTTAATAAGATCCCTTTTCTTCACACTCTCAATTCCCTAAAGAAGAATCATCAGACCACAAAACACAGAGCAGCCATCTGTCAGGCTTGTACTTTCTAAGTAAATAGGTATAAAGTTTCACCTCTGATGACAGGTTCCATAGCCCCCTTCCTACAACTTACCATGGCTGAGTAAGCGTGGACTAACATGAGTGCAGACTTGGGGAGAAGATCCGATGGGAAAGAAGAAAGTAGAAGATCAGAGAGAGTAAAGTGACTTGATTCCTCCAAATCACAGGCTGTCTGTCATATCCAAGGAAGGAGCCCAGGCTGCAGCAATGAAGCTTGTAGACTGTGTCCTCTTCTAGCTCAGCCCCCTCCTCTCTCTCTCTCACTCTTATTCTGAGCCTAAGGCATCTCCATGCACTCCAGATATAGGCACGGGAGCGCGCCAGGGGGGCAGGAGCGCGCATTAAAGAGCCAGCTCGTCTGCTCCCCACTGTTCCCTCCTGCTGATTGCAAATGTGGAAACAGACAAGGGATCTTTATTTATTTACACACACAATAGTGCTCGTGGCATCAGTTATGCTGCTGGATGTAGATCCCATCTGCATTAAGATATTGTTTGTAATATTGACAGAACACTTACATAATGCCTGCCCTTTAAATAATATGACATGGTGCACTCTTTTCAGGCTTTTGTGCTTTTTATTTAACTCAGTGTCTATAGGCGATGAAGGGGTTGGAGTTGGTCTTGTAATAATGAGAAGAAATGAGAAAGCAGGATGGAGGAGAGTGGCTGGGAAGATGACAGTATATGCAGAAGCTGGACTTCTGGGAATGATTTGCACTGAATGAGCCAGCTGGAGACTGACACAAGACATCCCAGTACATAGACTGACTTAGGAGTCTGAACAAAGACATACAACAGTCAATTGTACTGTACACAACCACAACACACTCAGATCACAGTCACATCTAACAATCTGGAGGCTTGATGGGCACCCCAAGTCCCCAACAGACAGTGCAACCTAGATTTCCCTATTGGAGGGATGGGAAACGCGTATATTTGGTTAGACCTGAAATCAACACAGTTATTACTCCGTATTTATTCGTCAGGGTCTAACTTGGGATCTACAAAAGCAGAGGCTATCCAATCTTTATGTAAGAACACAACATAACACTGAGAAGCCCAACATACATCCCATTACCACCATCTGAAACGTCAACATGACTGGGATTGACATTTAATAAAGTCTATAGTATTGGGGCACAATATATTGATCTAGCCCAGGGCATGTCACACCATCAGAGGGCGATCCAATTTAGATAGTCTACATTGGAGCCTCCCACATCATTGGCATGGGCACAAGAACTGACAATCAATGTCCCATCACACCTAGGAGCCTTTCTAAGAAACCAACAGAACGATCCATAGGAGCGGTATATGTTTCCTGGATTGCAGGAAAAAAAAAATACATACCTACATTATAGTATGAATTAAAAAAGATGTGTTATACAAGGTAATGATCAGAACAAAGCCAGGGTATAAAGGAAACAATCTTTATGTATCAGTGACAATCAATGTATACTATTGTCGGGACTAAAGAGCTGTGCTAGGCTATTCTTTCTGTAATACAGAACAGTTTGTTTTATTTAGATATAAAACAAACTGTTCTGTATTATAGAAAGAATAGCCTAGCACAGCTCTTTAGTCCCGACAATAGTATACATTGATTGTCACTGATACAAACTATATATATATATATATACATATATATATATATATATATATATATAATAACAAATATTTGGGAGTTGATTTTGTTACATTATAGAGATAAGTGTTACTATGTATATTATGTCATTAACAAGTTATCAATACAATGTAACAAGAGTACATGAATAGATGGTGTAAGATCCCCAGAAGATGCACTCCGCTCCCCCTCCAGTGTGTGCTATTACTCTAATTATTATTGCCTGGGGAAGTACTTGAAGTCACACAAAGGGGGAAGGGGGGGGGGGGGGATTGGTGACTCTTCTTTGCAGTTAGTGGGAATGGATTCAAACCCCTCCTATGCTGTTCTTTGAAGTTTCTGCTAGTAGATCTCATGCATTTACCACATAGTGATGGCCAGAGGGCTGACTTTTTACTTAATCACAAGTATTCTGTGCAGGGTGGAGGCTCATGCTGAAAACTGGGTGGAAAGAAGTTTCACCCAGGGTGATAAGTTATAATTTTCCAAATTGACAGTCAGTTTGTCACCACTCTCCTCTAATCAATCCATTCATTCATCCATCCATCCATCCATCCACCCTATCAAAAAGATAAATCCTTTAGTTAATTGAGGATATAATGGTACTGCATTCACAGTCATCAAGGTGCATTAGGGTTGGATTGGATTATCCCAATAATCACCATACATTAAGCTGCTGGGGTTTTAATTCCTAAATTCTGCAGTATTTCACTTGAAGCATGCAGAGTGTAAGGATTGTTCCCTTTTCCAGATGGGTAAGGAAAAAATTCTATGCCCCAGTGCTGAAAGATCCCTAGTTCTAATGACAGGCATTGGAGTTGATTTACTAAAAGTGGAGGAGAGTGCAAAATCTTGTGCAGCTTAACCTCCCTGGCGGTATGATTATGTCAGATTTTTGAATGTCAAAGCAGTACATTGTTTTGCATGGAAAGTTGGCGTTTAACCACTTCAATACTGGGCACTTAAACACCCTCCTGCCCAGACCAATTTTCAGCTTTCGGCGCTGTCGCACTTTGAATGACAATTGCACGGTCATGCTACACTGTAAACTAAATTTTTATCATTTTTTTCCCACAAATAGACCTTTTGGTGGTATTTGATCACCTCTGGGATTTTTATTTTCTGCTAAACAAATAAAAAAAGACCGAAAAATTTAGAAAAAAAACACATTTTTTTTTTTGTTTCTGTTTCAAAACTTTGTAAATAAGTAAGTTTTCTCCTTCACTAATGGGCACTGATGGGGCTGCACTGACGGGCACTGATGAGGCGGCACTGAAGGGCACTGATGAGGTGGCACCATTGAAGTGGCACTGAGGTGGCATTGTGGGCACTGATATGCGGCACTGATGGGCACTGATAAGTGGCACTGGTGGGCGACATGGATGGGCACTGATAGGTGACACAAATTGACACCGATAGGCGTCACGGATGGGAATGGTTTGGCAGCACGGATGGGCATGGATAGGCAGCATGGATGAGCATGGATAGGCAGCACGGATGAGCATGGATGGGCACTGATAGGCGGCATTGGTGGGCACTGATAGGCTGCATGGATGGGCACTGATAGGCAACATGGATGGGCACTGATAGGTGGCACGGATGGGCACTGATAGGCGGCATTGTAGTTTAATGTATTTTTTTTAACAAGAAAGTAGTTTAATCCATTGTGGGCACTGACTGGCATCCCCGGTGGTCTAGGGGGGCATACCTGGTGCTGGCCAATCAGTGATGCCCATTGTGGGCATCCCTGGTGGTCCAGTTTTGGCATCCTCGGGGGGGGCCTGCACTGATAATCGATCAGTGCAGACCCCCCTGTCAGAGGAGCAGCCCTCGGCTCTCCTCTACTCGCGTCTTCCTATTTACACTGTGATCAGCCGTGATTGGACAGGCTGATCACGTGGTAAAGAGTCTCCGTCTGAGACGATCGCCGCGATGCGCGCCCCCCGGGGGCGCACAGCGGCTCAATATTCCAGTCAGGATATTGAAACCACTTTTCCACCGTCATTCTGCTATATGGCGGGCCGCAAGTGGTTAATATTGTAGGCCTGTAATTCTTAGGAATAACTCACTTATATCTGTCCAAACAAGAGTCTAGTAGACATCCCGGGTATGATAAAGTTTTAAACACGAAATCATAAATTATAATATAATAAATAACTATAAAAAATAATAATACAATAATAATAAAATGTATTCAATAATGTAATCAAATCAAAAACACAGAAATTTGCTCAGTCGCAGAATTGTCGCTGACGTAATTTTCAGTGTCTGATGACGAATTTCCCCACAAATCACTATCGCTCCATTCTACAAGTTATTCTAATTTACTATGGCTGTTTTCTAGCTGGTCTAAAACTGCTTTTGACGTAAAGGGAATATTTTTGGATGCCATGGACGTTCTCAAGTTTCCAGGTAGAAAGAATGGCACATATAATATAAAAGTGCATGCAGGGCACTGGACAAAGCACTAGGGACAAAAGGGAGGTGAAATGATTTGATACAGTAATGTAATATAATAGATTACAGTGTACTGTATGTGTTATGTATTTTGCACTTTTTGAATTTGCCGCCGGGCTCCGACCCCATGCATCGCAATGCTCACAGGGAACGGAGCCCGGAACAGTACTACATCAGGCGGAACAACCAGCGGAGAGTACAGCGGGGGGACATTGCAGGATCCTGGGGACTAAGTAAGTAAACTGTACCAGGATACTGCGATGAGTGTGGCTCGGGGTTACTGCTTTTGGTATTGAAAATTAACCCCGAGCTACACTCGGGATTACTAACAGAAAGGTTAATTTGACGTTAGAAGCTGATTGGCTATCATGCACAGCTTCACCAGATTTTACACTCTCCAATTTTAGTATATCAACCTCACTAGCTTAAAACTACTTTGCTCCATTGTATTCCCCCACCCTTTAAGGCCATTCAAGTACACAAATCTGCGTCGCAACCGCCCCGCAACTGCATGTAATACATGAGTGCAGGTTTTTAAGGGGGTTCTTCACCACCTGTTGCACGCACTCTGATGATAAATGAACTACAGAGTGCTCTTCACAGGGCAAAATTAGTGTAGTGAGCCCCTAAAGCAGGGGTAGGCAACCTTGGCCCTCCAGCTGTGGTGAAACTACAAATCCCATCATGCCTCTGTCTCTAGGAGTCATGCCTGTGATTGTCAGGGTCTTGCAATGTCTCATGGGACTTGTAGTTTCAAAACAGCTGGAGGCAGTTTCAGGACAAGACCATCTAGCACCCAGGGCAAAGAAGCCATAAACATGTTTTGTTTTTGACTGCAGTAACAAGAAAATTCAAAGGAACAGGATGGAAATTTTTTCTCAAATTAATTTATAGCAATGTGTGTGATTTTTGTTTGTTAAAGTCCATTTGTTCCAAAATCGAATGGAAATGCAAACAAGATTTTGGAGTACTTTTAAATGACATTTAACAAGTCATCACATGTACTAAAAATGTTCGTATAAATTTAGATTTGTTCAAAAATCTACTATTGTGTGGCTAAAAACACTAATACACTACACACTAAAGCTAGCTATAGAAATTAGACAGTACTTCTTATGCCCCGTAAACACGATCGGACTTTCCGACAACAAAACCGTGGATTTTTGTTCGAAGGATGTTGGCTCCAACTTGTCTCGCATACACACGGTCACACAAATGTTGGCCAACAATTACGAACGTAGTGACGTACAAGACGTATGTGATATCTCCATTACGAACGCCAGTTATATCTCCGGCTCTTACTTGATTCCGAGCATGCGTGGACTATTGTCCGATGGACTTGTGTACACAAGATCGAAAAAGTCCGACAACAAACATTTGTTGGAGGAAAATTTGAGAACCTGCTAGCCAACATTTGTTGGCGGAAATTCCGACAACAAATGTACGATGGAGCATACACGGGGTCGGACTTTCCGCCAACAAGCTCACATCCAACATTTGTTGTCGGAAAATCCAATCGTGTGTACGGGGCATTAAAGCGGAACTTTCATAATTTTTTTTCATCTTTCCTTTGGATAGTAAAACATTTTATTTTTGCCAGTAAATACCTTATACAGCCTGTTTCTTGTCTGGTCATTATCCTAGGCTTATGACATCATACACAGCTCTCTCTCTCACTTTCCTGACATTTAGCCAGGAAGGAAGGGGGGATGAGTCATAAGAGGGCCAATGAGAACTGCAAAGCTGGAGGTGTGCCTCTGTGTGTCTATGTAAATCCAGGAAGTGAACAGGCAGCAGCTTCAGCTGCCCGTGGTTAAATTGGATGCAGCCAGACTCAGTGGAAGGAGACTTCTGCAGCATATTTGGCAAGTACAGAATCACAGTATATATAAAATAATATACAAAGTGGTTGGAGGGAAGCTTCAGAATGGCAAAGATGTTTTTATTACAAATGATGTGAGCAGACTGCAGTTCCTCTTCAAGGTATTTATTAGGTATAATCCTTTTTACAAAAGATTTTTACATTGAAGTAGAATTCAACTCACAATTTAAAAAACGCTGACAGACAGTTTTTTTTATGACAAAAGAGCCCCTAATTGTCTCATCTGTCATAAAGGCTCCCCCCTGCCTGTCAGCAGTTATGTATACTGAACCACACATGTGCAGCTCAGAGTACATTTACAGCACCCATGTGCTATCATGAAGTGGCTCACGCATGCATGTCCTGGAGTGATGTCATCACAGCCCCGGCCCTTCAAGCGGCGGAGCGGAGCTACCCGGAAGGAAGAACAGGAGAAGATGGAAGCACATGAGCACTATCAGCGCAGCAGTGGAGAGCATTCCGTGACAGGTGAGTTTGTTATAACGTGCTAATATGCGGTGCATACTATTACATTATGGCATACAACTGCAGGGGGACATTTTTTACAAAAAATATCAAGGAGTCTAAAGCGGTTGTAAAGGGTATTTTTTTATTTTTATTAAAATAATATACATTGTATACTTACCTGCTGTGTAATGGTATTGCGCAGAGCAGCCTGCGGTCCCCCGCTAGTGCTCTTGGCTCCTTGTCTTCTTTGTGTTCCACCTTAGGGGGCTGTTTCCTATGGTGGCACACCTGTGGGCTCACTACAGAGCCAGGCTGCGTGTGTCCATTGACACACACAGCACGGCTCAGCCCCAACCCCTGCTCCTTCCTCACAGGAACTGATTGACAGCAGAAAGAGCCAATGGCTCCCGCTGCTGTCTGTGAGCCTGTGAGGATTGATTGACAGAGTGCTGTATCGAGATATGGCTCAGATAAGTATAAAAAGAGGTGGAGGCAGGAGAAAAAAAAAAACGAATGAAACCTTTATTAACCTAATGCAGGGAATGCATTGAAAGAAGACTTTAGAACCACTTTAATACCGCTTTTAGTAAATAGTCTTCTTGCCAAAAATTTGTTCAAAATAAATGCACACGGGATGGTGCCAGATAATATGAACCTGATGTTTCCAATAAAAGGAAATGTGCGCGTGTAAACAGTATCTTAAGGTGGAAAAAGGGTGAAAAGATTGTTCATTTGGCTAAAAACAGATACAAAATCTCACCTTTAAGCGATTTTTAGGGCAATATATTTGTGTATAATAAAGTTTCCTATAAATTATCTTTCCACAATCTTTTTACAGAAATATTTGACTTAAATTGCCTGTTACATTAGACTGCTAGGAAGAGGGTGGGATAGAGGCGGAAGATCAGCTTATCAGATGAAAACAACTTTAACATGTAAGTTTTCAAAGTAATCTGTCAGTGCCCATACTATAGGTACAGGAGTCCAAAAAGCTGTAAAATTTAATGTATGAAAAGGGACAGTCTGAAAAATGACAGCATATCATATGCTTAACATGAAGAAAGTGTGCAGTGGCACGGTGGTTGCAACTTGAAGCACCCGTAGCATTGCCCCTTTAGGAGGCACTGGTAGTTTGGGTCCTCTGCTCTGGTCCACTCGATGTAAGGCCTCACCCTTACTGACACCAGTTAACCTTGCTGTAAGTCTTAGCAGGCACACGCAAGAACTTGACTCACAACTTTATAAAAGACAAAAAACTGTATTGGCAAGTTAAGGTCATAATAGTATAACAGAGTATATTGGCACATTAAGGCAATCAGCATGAGAACAACAATGATTGTATGATTAACCTCATAGAAACTGTATGATTAACCTCATTCTAGAAGCTTCAGTCTCCAGCATATACTGTGACCCCAAGGGCATAAACAGTAGCTCTCCATATGAGATAAATCATCCCATGTGACCAAACAATAGTAACAATATAGCTCAACTATGCCACTTGAGAGCTCTTAAACAAAGGGGCTAAGTTTAGGCCTGCGGGATAAAGACTTATAGTTAGAGGAAAATCTGCCCTCAGAATAGAGTGGTTTAAATAAGACTTTGTGGTGGATCTTCTGCCGGCTATAGCAGGGCTCGTTGGCGTGCAGGGAAATGAGTGTGTGTCCTTAAACTGGTTGTTCCAACAATGTGTCTAGGAGGTTGATCTTAGTGGAGGAAGGGCTTTTTGAGTGTAGATGAATACTTAGTAAGAGGCAGGCCCAGTTGCAGCATTCAGGTGCTAAGGCGTACACGGTTGCAGTAGTTAGATGTAAGGGTGTGCACAGTTGCTGTACTGCGGAAAGAAGAAAGAATGACTTAACTGCATTGGGCCTGACCTAGAACAGTAAAAGCAGTTCACACAACAGCAGGTACAGGGTCTATGGCTGCCGGTTATTTGCAGATGGGTATTGCTCAAAAGTGGGTCTATGACCCTCTCACCACTTATTTTCTCTGTAGTTCTCTGGTGACCATTGGTCAGATGAAGGGCAGCGGACCCCCTTTCCTGTAGCTGACCACTACCACAGCAGGCAAGATGGCGAGCACCATGGTGATTGCTCAGTCTGGGCCGTGGTGGTCTGATTCAATAGCAAGCCTCCTAGAGTGGGCAACTGAATGGCTGATTTTGCAGGGAACCCTGCCTAGTTCAGCCTCTTGGTCTAGGATGTGGCAGTGCCTAGCGAAACTTAGCACAGGAACAGCTCGGCATGGCACAGCACTTCTTCTCCCTTCTACTCTGGTTGGCTCACTTCTCCAACTTTCCCAGGCTTTTCCTTTTATATGGCCTCTCCTGCCCTCAGGTATTCCTGGGCATTGTAGTTGTTTCCCAGTCATGGTTGCAGTCTAGAACCTCATGCACTCTTGCAGACTACATCTCCCATGGTGCCACTGCCTAAGGTCAGTCACTGGCTAAACAAGGCATATCAGCTACTGCCATCTTGTGGCAGAAGGAGATTTATGCAATCAGTAACATTACCATCTGTTACACACCCTATGAAGAACAGATGGGAACTAAATACTACAAACATAGTCTTCAATATAACCAAATTTGTGAACCAGTGTTTTCAAAGCTGAAACTTATGGCAGGTTACTGTTTAGAGACTTCTTGTATCCAGTTCACAAAGATGCACGACCTGGTGCAAAGATCAGCAAACTTGGACCCCAAAGCAATGGAAAAAGTAATATGATCACCCTGTTTCAAACCTCTAAACACTAGCATGTATTTAAAAAACACAATGACATTGCCTTACTAATGGAGAAATGTTTCTTCACTTAGCAAATTGAGTGCTCACTTGAAGAAGCATATGATAGTAAATAAGGTGAAACTGTTTACACTTCAAATACCCTATCACACATGAGGAAGATTTAAACAGGGTATTTACTAACACGGTTGGTTAACTGAAAAAAAAAAAAAAAATGTTGTTATTTTTTTTTTATAGTGAACATGTGAACATTCATCTTGTAATGTGAACAATCTTATTTTCTTTTATAAATCAACCCCAATGTATGTTGCTGACATGTTAAGCAAAACAGGGAATCCATCATGGCCTTAGGGGTCATTGGATCATTGATTGCTCTGTATAATGACATAACAGACAAGGAATTAAAGCCCATTTTATCTGACCATATGTACGCCATGGTGCAAACATTGTTGCCTCGTGAGTATCCCATATTCCAAGATGAGCGTTCTCTGAGCTTATGTGGAAAGCTAGCCATAGACAGCGCAGTTTTCTTTCCATGGGTTGCAGGAAAGAAAATTGCTTGAATCCCCCATCAACACAGTCGATGTTGATGGAAGAATCCCTCCTGCAGAGCTATAGTGTTCTCTCTGCAGGGGGGGCGGGGGGGCAAGGGGAGCTGTCCTGGCCAGGAGAACACAGAATATTGCTAGTGGCTATAGCTGCTGGCAATAATTGCATAAAAAATTTAACAGGCTGGTTGTACCCAAGTTGATCTGTCAATCAACTTGGTTACAATCAGCCTGCCTATTCATGGTCCCTGCTGAACCAGTCAAGATTCAAACCGCCGGCTTTACATAAAGAAGTCAATTATGTACCCTAATCATTCTATGACTTTGGTGGGTCTGACTGGTTGCTACTTGAAAGGGAGGGTCTGAGGTTCCATTTGGTGTTAATAAGATGAAGTTGTGTTCACTTCAGTCACGCAGTCATGTGCAAGCAATACCTATTTTTTAAATTTCCTTCGCACATGATTTAAAGTGAGCATAGCTCCTCAGTTTTAACTTATTGAGCATTAGGTTTGCTAAGTCATCAGTCTCTTTTACTTTAGTAAATCAACCCCACTGAGTTTCTGTCTGCCTCTCCCAGTCTGTTGTCTTTTGTCACTCGTTATTTTCAGTTTCACCTTACCAGCAGTTAGTTGTGGTTACTGATTTTTTATAGGCATTTAGGCAATCACCTCAATCTAAAATACAACTAGCGTTTGCAGTAATGTGCACATGGAAGGGCAATGTACATCACATACCAAAATAAACCAGCAACCAGCTAGCCTGCAAAAAAACTGTCTCTTTCTAACATTTCACATTAAATACAGAGGGTTTAGTTTGCACACATTTGCAAATATATGTGTAAGCCACAGTGCCTACACATAGTTCTACCTACCTCTATACACATAGTTCTGCCTACCTCTATAGTTTTGAGACTTTCCAAAATGGAGTTTCCAATTTGGAGCATATAGTATATAGCAGTGGATAGATTAAGGGCAAGTTTGTCTGGAGGCAGGCCACCCCTTCTTAAAGGGTTGCATGGGACACCCAGCAAGAGCACAATAGCAGCTGTAGGCATGCAGTGCTTCCCCACATGAAATTCAACCAACTGTACAAACAAGTGGCAACCACCCCAACCTATTACTAGCCTTTGCAGTAAGGTGCACATGAAGCGGCAACGCAAATCACAAACAAAAATTTCCTTACCAGTTATGCCCCGTACACACGATCCGATCGTGTGTGGGCTCTAGCGGGCTTTTTCCATCAGAATTTTTTTTGACGGAAAAAATTTGAGAGCGGGATCTCAAATTTTCCGACAACAAAATCCGATCGGACTTTTTCCGATCGTGTGTCGAGAATTCCGACGGACAAAGTGCCACGCATGCTCAGATCAAATTACGAGACCAAAGCTATTGGCTACTAGCCTCTACATAGTTCTGTCGTACGCAATGAATGTCACCGCATTCGGAATGATCAGATTTTCCGACAGCTTTGTCCGACCGTGTGTATGCAACACCAGTTTTGGACAAAATCCATCTGAAAAAATCGACGGATTTTGTGGTCGGAATTTCCGACCGTGTGTACGGGGGCTTAGCCTGAAAAAACAAACAAAAAACAAACAAATTGTCCCTGTCTAACAATTCACATTGAAAACAGAAGGTTTAATTTTGCACACATTTGCAAATATATGTGGAAGCCAGAGTGCCTACTTCAAGGCTCTTTTGTATATTGCAGTCCTAACTCTATTGTTTTGAGAATCTCCAAATTGGAGCACATATAGCACTGGATAGATGGGTGGGGTGGTTGCCACTTGTTTGTATAGTTGGTTGAATTTGATGTGGGGAAGCACTGGATGCCTTCAGCTGCCATTGTGCTCTTGCTGATCATCTCATGTGTCCCTGTGCCTTTGAGGAGTGAGCTCCCTCCAGACAAACCTGCCTTTAATATATCCAGTGCTATATATGCTCCAACTTGGAGACCCTCAAACTATAGAGATAGGACCGCAGTATACAGAGGAGCTCTGACATAGGCACGACGGCTTACACATATATTTGCAAATGTGTGCAAATGAAACCCTCTGTTTGTAATGTGAATTATTAGACAGGGACCATTTGTTTTTTTTCTGGAGGCTAGCTGGTAAGTGTTCTGGGAAATTTTTGTGCTATGGTTGTCTTATCAGCCAGGTGTGCTCACAGTAACCACCATGGTCTAGCCCTTTCCAATAAGGCCTCATTCACACGGGCACTGTCAGTTTAGCCACATTAAAAACGTATCAGTTCTTATCCTTTGCTTCATCCGTCTTCATTTGTCTTCCATTCTGTTAATCTTCGTTTTCATCCGTCTTCCATTAACATCCATTTACACCCGTTAATGTACCCGTTTACATCCATTTTTGCATCCCTTTTGATCCGTTTACAGCAGTTTCTGTGGCTTTGATGATTATACCCAGAAAGGGTGCTCCTCCCATGCTGCATTGCAGTTTTCAGTGGGTGACTTGTCCTTGCTGTGTCCTTCCTTTGCCCTTGTTCTTGTGTGTGCTATCTGCATTGTGCGATGGATTCCAACAATTTTTGGGACAGCATGACATTGTTTGTCGTATTTGCCTATATGAGGAGAATGGAGAGCCAGAAAAAGCAGATTGTGGCTAGGAGACGTTGATTTTGGACCCACCCCATGCTACTAAAGCGGCCTTCTGAAGGTTTTGTGGCTCTGCACTATGCTCATCTCCGACAGCATCCCACTAAGTTTTTCAACTTTACCAGGATGACCGTAGCCCCATTCGACTGCTTACTTGACCAGTGGGTACACCACGGCTGCAGCAGAGACATACCAACATGAGAAGGTGTGTACCTGCAGATGAACATCTGTTAGTGACCTTGAGGTAAGAAGTCATTCATTTATCAAGTGTCATTTTTTTGTTGGTTTACTGCAGGGGTTGGCAACCTCGGCCCTCTAGCTGTGGTGAAACTACAAGTCCCATGAAACATTGCAAGACCCTGACAATCACAGGCATGACACCTAGAGGCAGCTGTTCTGATTCCAGAGTGTTCCATGAGTCTGCATTGGGTCGAAGACCGATCAGAATACCATCTGATCAGCCTCTGCCTGGAACTGAAGGACCAGACCTACCTTTCGTGCTTGTTGCAGATGAGGCCTTCACACTTTCTCAATATCTGCTTAGGCCTTATGCCAGATGTAATCTGGACGACAAGAAGAGGATCTTTAATTATCAGCTGAGCCGTGCAAGACGCCTCATTGAATGTACATTTGGCATATTGTCCAGTAAATGGCGTGTTTTCCAAACAACCTTGCAACCCTGCATAATATTGTCCGGGATAAGGAGGGCATCTATGTTGAGGAAGAGGAAGAGTTCCACCTGCCCTCCGTACAGTACAGCAGAGTACATACAAGGAGATCCTACATTGTCATGCAGGAAAAATTTGCTGACTACTTTCTATCTCTATCAGGAGATGTTCCATGGCAATATCAATATCTGTAAATAATGCAGTGCAAATATGTCCTAAGATGCCATATGAAAATAACTTGTGTTATGTTTGCTATTTTTGGTTATTTCATTGTGTTTTGATAGCATAAAAAGACAAAAAGCACATGGTATGTTCAAAACTGTTTTAGTTTAAAATAAAGTTTTTTTTCACTTAACTTTTTTTTTTATTTGTCAAAGTTTGAACAAAGCATAAAATATGCAAACTTTAAAAAAATTCTTAGTCTAACAAAAAAACGAGATTACAGCCATGTAAAAATAATGTCATATTCGGGGGGGCGTGGCATGGACATGGCGGTGTGAGGTGCACTCTCTCTAGAGCTCCGCTCTAACCCTCCGATGTGTACGAGACTAAAGACCCAATGACCAGCTGAAAGAGGCATGTCCCCGGCCAAAAACAAACCAACTAAGAAAGACCAGCTGCCGGCAAATAATACAACTGGGGCAGATATCAAACAGTATTTCACGGGAGTCCAGACCCGCAGTGCAAGAACAAAAGAAACCGTGGGGAGAATGGACAATACAAGCAGTGATACAGGGGCTGCGATCGGTACGGAGCTCGTGGTTACCATCCCCCCACGGGATACCGCAGACAAACGCCCCGAACGTGTAATGGAGAAACAGATACATACCGGCCGTACGGAGGACCTGGAGATCAGGGAACTCATCCGGGCGCTCCCCACGAGAGCAGACATAGAAGCCCTCCCAACGAGAGTGGATATCGAGGCACTGATCCTGCGAGTGACGGAGGCGCATCAACAAGACCTGCGGGAGGTCCGCTCCGACATCCAGCAGCTCACGGAGCGAATGTCGGGAGGAGAATTAGCGACCCTAGTGGTGGAAGAGAGGATGACGGTTGTGGAGCAAATGCAGGCTCTACAAAGAGAAAGATCACTGGAACTCCAGCTACAGGTGGAAAATTTAGAGGACCGAAGCCGAAGGCAGAACGTGCGGATACGGGGCCTTCCTGAGACTACAGGCCCTGAAGATCTAAGGGCCATAGCCTCTGAAATATTCCACCACGTGCTAAACAGGGAGAGCCGGGACCCAACAGAAATCGACCGGGTGCACAGGGTAAGTGGCCCCAGAATATTAAATATGAATAGACCCCGAGACATTATATGCCGTCTTAATAGAGACATCTATAAAGAGGACATTGTGCGGAAAGCCTGGGAAACGGGAACGATTACTTTTAAGGGGGCAGATATTAAAATCCTGCCAGACCTCTCAAAGGCAACCTTACAGCGCCGAGCAATGTTACGGCCTCTATTAGACAGACTGAAACAGTTGGGCCATACATATAGATGGAGATTCCCGTTTGCGTTAAATGTCCGGAAGGGGACATCTACATTTACATTATATAGAACGGCAGACCTGCCGGAACTGTTTACCTTTTTGGGGACCCCACCTATAGAGGTACCAGATTGGCTGCAACCTCTCCCACGTATAAACCGACAGGATTCCCCCGCCCTGAGCCTACGAGGAGGGCCACAGACTATGCCTAGCAGAGAGGGGAGAGGAACACAGGACCGGGGACAGCCAGTCAAAGGATAGGACTGAGAAGGAGAAGGAGTACCAGGACTGAGAGAAGGAAATAGAGAGGGGGTCAAACCCCAAGAGATAACACATTATGGGGAGAGAGTTACCCCTCTCCCAGTTTCTGGCCCCCCTTTCTTTCCTTTTTTTTGAAGTTTTATTCTTACCTAGGGGGATAACTTGAACTGGATGCTAGAGGGGTGTACAGCTGCTGGACCTTAAATGGAAGACTCCCCCTTGTATACTATAGTAACCGGTGGGACGTAGGGATGCATTAGGGGGAAACTGACCCAGAGCACAACCCCAAGGGGATAGTAGAATGGGACATGGTATATACTGATAATGTGGTTTGAAACTTTGCCTTTTTCCCTTTTTTTTTGGTGTTTTTTTTTTCTGTGTGTGTGTATAAATTTTTTCCTTTTTTTTTTTTTTTTTTTGTTTTTGCTTTCTTTTTTTTTTTTTCTTGCTTTTGTATTGTTTGCCAAAAAATTTTCTTTTTTTTTTTTGTTTAATATCACAGTGTGACCACAGTGGGATATTATAGAATCACTCACTGACTAGGCGATTAGTTGATTGCAATAAATAGGGCACGAAGTTGTAGGATTTGGCACGGGCTGGAGCGTGCTGTACGCACAAACCCAGCACGCTCCAATCACTGAATAGTACCATAAGTACCATAATGGAAGGGCACTATTAGATCCAATCCCGGGGGGGGGAGGGACATACCCATAATGGGATGGACTTACATAAGATTTATATAACACAATAGGTGGTGGGGTAGACAAATACGTGCACTTTAAAGAGGAGGGGGGGGGGTATTTTAGATGTGAGATATGTATGTACATATTAAGGTATGACCATCTAGGAGAAGATATATGCATGTGTATACAGAATACAGAGTTGTTTTTTCTTTTTTTTTTTCTTTTTTTTTTTTTTTTTTTTTAACATCATTAGGGTGTGTTAGTATGGCTAGGGTTGGTGTGATAAGGGGTGATAAAGAGGGGCTAGGGGGGGGGGGGGGGGTTTTTTCTCTTTTTAAGGGGGCATCTGTAGGGGCATCAGTAGTACTATTAACAACCTCGAACATGGGTGCTCTGGGCCAGTACGGTCTAGCACGATACTGGGAAAGACCTGCGACCTATGGCCCATAACCAAGAGATAGGAGACGGAGGGGTTGACAGAGGTGGGGAATCAGGGGGGGGTGGAGGAACGGGGTGCAGTGTGCCCTCCCCGCTTCCCTCCCAGGGGGAGAGAGGGGAGGGGGGGATTTGTAACCTTAACTATCAAATGCAGAACCTGCCCCCTCCCCTCCCCCCCCCCCCCCCCTCCTCCCCTTGCCTCTCCTTTTTTCTTTTTGTTTCCTGCTCTCCCTCCGTTGCGTTTTGTGGTACTGGGGGAGCTTATACAGGATACCTGGATGGGTATAAATAAAGTGATAGTATTCCCTTTTGCTTTTCCCTTCCTCTTTTCCTTTTTTTTTTTTTTTTTTTCTTCTATATATAGCCTCCCTTGGAGTCATTGGGTCGAAAGAATAGACCAAATAAGTAATCTAGATATCGGAGGGGGGGAGGGGTCTACTCCCCGCCTGTACTTGACACGTCCCCACTTAGGGCTACGCTCACTTAAGTGGTAAAGTGTATGTGAGCGTTTATTGATTTAGCTTAGAAACCTCTTAAAGCAAGAAGAGGGAAGGGTGCGAGATAAGTTAATTTTTCTCAAGCTATAGTAGGGTTTGTAGAACCCTTCTGGTAGGGGGAGGGGGGAAGGGGGGAGGGGTTTGGCCCCAAATATTTTTGTGGGTTTTTTTTTTTTTTTTTTTTTTTTAGTGTCTGGCACCTGGAGGGAGGATGGAATCACTGAAGATTACATCAATGAATGTGAAAGGTCTTAATATACCCGAGAAGCGCAGGATACTTCTCCAAGATCTAAGACGGTCACGGGCGGATGTAGCCTATATTCAGGAAACCCATTTTAAAGAAGGCAAGGTACCAGTTCTAAGGAATAATCTATATGCAGCAGTGTACCATGCAGCAAATAAGAACTCTAAGACTAGAGGGGTGTCAATCTTGATCTCCAGAAGAGTTCCGTGGAGCTTTCAAGACATGAGAGCAGACGAAGAAGGTAGATTCTTATTCCTTAAAGGTACGATCGGGAATATTAAGGTAACATTTGCTACAGTATACGTACCAAACTATAGCCAAGATCAGTTCGTCTGCTCCATGCTTGATGACCTCATGGAATTCGCGGAAGGGAAGCTAATGCTGGGGGGGGATTTTAATCTGGCGCTAGAACCTAAAGTAGACACATCGACGGGCTGCTCCTCGACTACCAGAGGATGCCGTAAACAGGTATTACAGGCACTACACAAGTATCAACTGATAGACGCTTGGAGATTGTTCCATCCTGAAGAAAGGGATTATACCTTTTATTCCCTTCCACATAAGGTTTATTCCCGAATTGATCTATTTATTATTCCATATTACATGTTACAAGCAGTTAGAGCAATAGATATAGGGAATATCACATGGTCAGACCACGCCCCGGTCACTTTGACGTGGAAGGTGACCGAATATTCAAATACTAACAGGGGACAATGGCGACTCAATGAGAGCCTATTAGACAATATATCCGTAGTTGAAGAGGTGTCCAAAGAACTACAGTATTACTTTCAACATAACACGACACCAGAAGTGGATATAGGGACTATCTGGGAAGCGCATAAGGCGGTAATAAGGGGGATTTTTTATTAAGCAGGGCTCTAGAATCAAGAAGGATAGGGAAGCAAAACTAAACAAATTATTGACAGAGATAAAGACTCTAGAGATTATACATAAACAGAAACCTAACATGACAGTGGAGATTGAACTTAGTAATTTACGTAGACAAGTGACCTCCTTGCTCCACTATAAAGCCAAGGTAGCAATGCAGCATAGCCGGAAATATTATTATGAGTCGGGGGATAAATGCGGCCGACTATTAGCCAGAGCCCTACGAGAACAGCGGGTACAATCATACATACCCTGTATTGTAGACGCAGAGAATAGGAAGGTATATACCCCTACACAGATAGCAGACACTTTCCAGAAGTTTTACCAAACCCTATATAACCTACCTCCGAGACAACACATACAACAGGACATAGAGGAATACATAACATCGTCAGGGATCCCACAGCTAACAGAACAGGTTAGAAAGGAACTAGACGTACCCATTACGTTAGAGGAAGTACAAAAGGCAATTAATACATCCAAACCTGGTAAAGCACCAGGCCCGGACGGGCTTACCTACAAATACTACAAGCTATTCCTACCCCAATTGGGTAAGCAGATGGTACAAACATTCAACGCCCTAGGACAGGAGATGAGGTGCCAGAACGAAGCCTTGAAAGCATATATTACGGTCATACCTAAGGAAGATAAGGACCCCCTGGTATGTGGAAGTTACCGCCCAATTTCTTTATTAAATGTGGATTTGAAATTATTTACCAAAATTTTAGCCACACGAATACAATCATATTTGACGGATTTAATCCATTTGGATCAGGTGGGCTTTATACCAACTCGCGAAGCCCGAGACAATACCATAAAGGTATTGAACCTTATCCATATAGCGGACACTTCTGACACCCCATCTGTATTCCTGGGCACAGACGCCGAAAAGGCGTTCGATCGAGTGGACTGGTCATTTATGTTCTCGGTCCTACGACATGTCGGGCTAGGGGAGAGGATGATTGGATGGATTTCGAGTGTATACACGAAACCAACAGCCCAAATAAAAATAAATGGCTATTTGTCAGAGAAGGTTTCAATAACGAATGGAACCCGGCAAGGGTGCCCGTTATCACCTCTTTTATTTGCATTGTCACTAGAGCCATTTCTCTGTAAAGTGCGGCAAAACCCAGACATCACGGGGATACAATGTGGAGGCTCACACTATAAGGTATCCGCATATGCGGACGATCTTCTATTTTCGCTTACCAAACCTAGTATCTCCTTACCAAATCTGCTGAGAGAGTTAGATCAATATGGAAAATTGTCTAATTTAAAAATTAATATGTCAAAATCTGAGGCAATGGGAGTAGCCATCCCCCTGCTACAGATAGAATCATTGAAAGCTAACTTCAAGTTCAGATGGACCACAAAAGCCCTCAAATACCTGGGTACATTTATCCCACCTAAGTTATCCCAAGTATATGTATTAAACTTTCCACCTTTACTAAGTAAAATACGGACCCTACTAGCTAAATGGCACCAAGGCTTTCTATCATGGTTCGGGAGGTGTAACACAATTAAAATGTCAATTCTGCCTAAACTGGTGTACCTATTTCAGACTTTGCCGATCTCCATCCCTCGAGAATATTTTAAACAGGTCAATGTGACAATTACCCAGTTTATCTGGGCTAACAAAAAACCTAGATTACAACGTCGGCTTATGACCATGCCAAAACAGTATGGAGGGATGGCGATTCCAGATGTCCAGAAATATTACCAAGCATCACATATGGGGAGATTAATAGACTGGTGCAGACATGTAGACCTTAAAATGTGGCCAAGGATGGAGCAATCCCAGAGCACGGTTCCATTAAAACGGGCAGCTTGGTGTTATACAGATCTCAACCGGACTTTGAAGAAACACCCAATCATAGGCCCTACCTTGCGTATATGCTCGCGAGTATTCTCTCTGACTGAGCTATCACCCTCCTATTCTCCACTGTTTCCTATAGTGGGGAACCCTTGTTTCCCGCCGGGATTACAGGCAGGCCCATTTAAAAGACTACTGGAGTCACAATGCTACCAGGCCTCGCACTTTACACAAACAAGGACGTGGCCCTCGATAATGGAGCTGACTTCATCAAGGGATCGTTTTAGCCTTGATTTCTGGAGTGGGGCACAACTTCGGCACTTTTTAAATACGCTCCCCCCTCCAGACAGGTTTCAAAGACCCCTGACCCAGTTCGAAAAATTATGCGAAGAGAGGGGCCCATTACTTCATACACTCTCCCAAATGTATGAGCTACTGATCACCCCGGCTGAGGGATATATTCCCCCATTTATAAAAAAGTGGGAAATCACACTAGACCGGACCTTCTCTCCGATACAACAGAAACAAATAATAAATAGAGCTTTAAAATCATCTATGTGTACACGAGTTCAGGAAACTAATTTTAAAATATTAACGAATTGGTACTATACACCATCAAGACTACATAAATATACTCCTCTGATTTCAGAGGAATGTTGGAGATGCCTAGAGGATAGGGGGACCTTACTCCATATTTTTTGGTCATGTCCAAAATTGGAGTTTTTCTGGAAGGAGGTACACCGTATATCACAGATATTTACTGAAAGCCCCCTACCTGAGGACCCGGCCCTATTTTTACTACATGTCACGCATATAACAGAAAAAAGATATAATAAATCGATCCTACGACATCTCTTTAATGCCGCAAAATCTTGTATTGCACGACAATGGAGAGATGTAAGACCACCTTCTGTAGCTGCGTGGCTAAATAGAGTAGAGGAGATAAACAAGATGGAGGACCTGATACTCTCAGCTCAAAATAAGTCTGAGTTATATCTGGATACCTGGTCCCAGTGGAATACAT
Organism: Lithobates sylvaticus; assembly: GCA_028564925.1. Classification (NCBI taxonomy): domain Eukaryota; kingdom Metazoa; phylum Chordata; class Amphibia; order Anura; family Ranidae; genus Lithobates; species Lithobates sylvaticus. Next base: position 289,349,450 of record CM053027.1, on the reverse strand, counting down.
TTAAATTCTCAGAGGAGGGGAAGACCCTCTTTGTTGATTGAACCAGTAGAGACTTTCTCCTCCGGGTGCACAGACAGATATATATTGATTTATCTATTAATTATCTGTTGGGTAGGGGAGAGGTTTTTGTCCTCCCCCCCCCCTTTTTTTTTTTATTTTTTTTTTTTTATTTTTTTTTTTTTTTTTTTTTTTTTTTTTTATTTTTTGGAGGGATAGGGGAAGGGGGGTCTACTGAATAGGCTCGGAAATGATGCACCTAAAGCTACATAGGTACTTAGAAAGCATTAACCATATATTTTAGTGAAATGTTTTTGTATTAACCGGTACAGACTTACAAATATGTTGTTTAAATATATTTAATCTAGAGGTAAACAAAGTTTATGTTATATATGGTTGAATTGCTGTGTGTATTGTGGAAGACATGAAAATAAAAATAAATAATTTGAAAAAAAAAAAAAAACGAGATTACAAATCCTGATAAAAGGAGGTGGGGAATATGAAGTTTGGAAAGAAGAACCGGAGCTGGTTTGGCTATTAGTTTGAGAAACATTGGCAGAATTTGAGCTAGTGTTTACATTCGGATATGTTCCCTGTGAGGAATGAGCAGGATAGGAAGCATAAGCAGGCCTCTGGGTATTGTGCTTTTAGCTGTATGAATGCACAGGCATCTGTGGATAGGGCAGTAGATATGGCTGGGCTGGAAGGCATGGGAACTCATAGGAATATTGACGGTAGGACCTCTGAGGGGGTTCATACTGGCTAATAGTGGGCAAAGGCATTCCTGACTCAGCAGCTTTAATACATCCTGCACATAATTAAATATACCCATATGTATCTCCATCTGCCTCTCTGCTGGTGCTTTTTAAAGTGTATGATAAATTGTCCTCAGGAAGGAGGTATTTGAGTTATTTGGATCACAGAATGGATCCTTACTCCTGTTTTTTAAAGGAGGTCATCTCGGCCATGAAGGACTTCATGGCTTTGTCCATCTCTGGATTTTTAGGCTTTTTGCCTCACCGCGAGGATCGTGAGGTTGTTGGCCTGTCATGACTAACCTGTAGAGAATAATATGCCAATTGAGAAATGAAATGATGCCTTGGTGTACATCAGATAAAGCTTAGTAATCAATAGTATGTTTACATGTACGGATCTTTGCGAAGAGCTTGGACGTGCACTCAGACGTGTTGTCTCATCCACAGACTGGGACTGGCCTTCTCCCTCTTGTGTGGCTTGCTTACCTTCCTGCACTGCTTCTTTCTCATTATTTTCAGTGTTATCCTCACACTCTGAGATGTTTGATGATGTACTACAATAAAAAGGAGGAACATTTGGTCACAAAACCTTACTATATGGAGACTTACTTTTTTCACTTTCTAGTTGGAACATCCAAACATCACTTGCATTGTAAGGTCCATGACTTTCCTTAGACAGGACAACATTTCAAAGAAGACTGATTATTTCTTTGTGGTAGCTCCAGGAACCGCTTGCAGACTCTGCATCATCATTCAAATCTCTTCGAAAACGGTCTCTCAGAGAATGTCACCTCCTGTTAATTTTGAATCCTGTAAAACACACATTGAGAAATAATTTGAGTAAAGATTTTGATTTTGAGTAAAGGGGCTAAGAAAAAAACCTATAACTCCATAGTCTGTGGAGGAGTCAGCATGCCCATTCCTATTCACAATATTAAATATCATGTGCACAGAATGCTTTCAACATATTCAGAGGTACAGCAATATTTTTATGCTTAGGTCACCATAAATTGAGTGTGCAACAATACACAAAAATGATGTCCTTCTGAGACAGTGTGCGCACACATCAGAGAGGCCAGAAAGGATGTGCACTGACCTCAAATTCACAATCATTACTACAAATGGTAAATAACAATACATACAAAGCAGAGTGCCACATGGGTTGGCTCTGCTGCAGTGAGAGACTGAACAGTACATTACTCACGTTTCCATAATCTCATGATTACATACAAACACTGACAAGAGAGCATGTTGCAGTTGGGCAACAATTACCACGTTGATCACGCTGTTTGGGAGTCATGGTGGACCAATTTGGTGTCACAAGCTTAGAGATTTCATCCCATAGTTGCTGTGTTCTTACTCTGTCACTGTGCTCCCAACAGGTTGAGTCCCACAAGCCTGGCCTTTCGTGCATCAGGTTTATTAGTTCCTCCTGGGAGACATCTCTGGCCATGTGTCTCCTTGGGGATGTACTGGGGATGTACTTCCTATTGTCAAACTACTGCCTGGGTCATAGGTTACAGTTCACAGATAAACAAAAAAATTATAATTTCTTAAAAATGGATCTTAACTGATCGGACGTTGACGGACATCGTCCATCAACGTCAGTTAATACCATTTTTCACGGATCTCGACGTAGCCTTGTACGTTAAAAAAAAATGATAAAATTGGAAGCGGAGGTTAACGGATGGTAACGGATGGTCATGCCCATAGGAATGCAATGTCGTCCGTTGACGGATGGAAGAAAAACGGATAGACGGTCCGTTCGTGTGAAAGGGGCCTTAATCTGTTTTATGTGATGTTATTGAACAAACAACTTCTTTCAGATTAGCTTTTGTGCACCCTGCTCCCCGGCAGTCATAGCAGTCATGATAGTACTCCTATAGACATTGTTATACAGATTTAGGAGTGATTTTGTGAACACCAGCATGAAGTCAATTAATTTTCATGGTCTCCTAATTCATCAGATCTGACTATGGAATGGTTAGGGTTGTGTAGTACAGAGTGCAAGGTCATTTTCACCCATTTGTGAGACAGCATGACAAAAAAAAAACCCAAAGCTGTTTTATGGGTAGAGGGTGACCCTAAACCTTATGTAATAAAATGTAGTTTTCTGCGTTGTGTTAAAGATAATAATAATGAAGGCAGCTAACACAGGCAGCTGTCTTTTGCTAATTTATGTTTTTGCTATTCTGATTTGCATAACATTTTGGGCGCTACACTTTTTTTGATCTAATCCTTATGTAGAGGAAGATCCCCTCCCTCTGTTGATCCTTAACGACATCATGGCTATGGAAACACTGGTTACAGAGGTTAGTTTGGACCCCGAGAAAGTACGCACCTCGTGAACGTGCTGGTGGGCCTATAGCGATTCAGTCTCTTTCTGAAATCTAATAGTGGGATAGTGTGTCCACCCTTCTTATGGTTTCACTGGGGCATGTACCATTGTGGTGGCTTTTGAGGGCTTCTATGTTTTTTTTATCTCTTTTTTTGATCTAATCCTTATGTAGAGGAAGATCCCCTCCCTCTGTAAAAATTACTTGCTTGGAATGGGCCAAGATCCTTAACGACATCATGGCTAGGGAAACACTGGTTACAGAGGTTAGTTTGGACCCCGAGAAAGTACGCACCTCGTGAACGTGCTGGTGGGCCTATAGCGATTTAGTCGCTTTCTGAAATCTAATAGTGGGATAGTGTGTCCACCCTTCTTATGGTTTCACTGGGGCATGTACCATTGTGGTGGCTTTTGAGGGCTTCTCTGTTTTTTTCTATTTTTCTCTTTCCCTTTCCCTGTCCTGTTTTTCATTGTGAAAACATAAAAAAGGGTCTGTTACCTCCCACCCTGATCCAGTTTATTATTTTGTACTGTGTTTTTGGGTACCATATACTGTACATTATCTTTTCATTGCAATCGTTTTCGTATATAGTCCAGACAGTATGACTTATGAAAAGTCTTGACATTTATGTCCTTATGTATGTTTTTACCCTGGTATTTGTTTGAATAAAAAGTTATTTAACTCTAAAAATCACTTGCTGTTAAAAGGTGCAAAAGGTACATGTAAAGAAAAAAATTTGTTTCATGATGGGGACTTCACATTGCTAGATGTGATATCACCATCATTCCACCAAAATTCCTAGGGAATGAGAGCAGGTCCAATCTCCCTAGACAATACTCCAGTCAATTGCAAGATAATTTTCTCATGAGATTTTGGTTGCTCTGTATTCCCCAAGAAATCCCTGGAAGGAATGTGAAGTCATCCTCTCCTAGATGGCATGGGCAGAATATAGGGATAAGGTAAGTATAAATCTAATTTTTGTTTTACAGGTACATTTTGAACCTACTAACAGCAATTGATTGATAAGGGATGGGAGTGCCCATGCATTATAAATGAACCTTGCCTTTTACTGCAAGGGATGATAATATCATTATACTATAAGGTGTTTCTTATGCTGCGTACACAGGATCGGAATTTCGGCCAGCAAAAGACCGATGAGAGCTTTTCATCGGAAAATGCGACCGTGTGTAGGCTCCATCGGAGAGCATGTTCTAAATTTTTCAGACGGAAATTCTGATCCTCTGTAGCAATTCCGAAGTGCAAAATTCCTACGCATGCTCGGAAACAATTCGACGCATGCTCGGATTGAACTTAATTTTTTCTCGGCTCGTTGTAGTGTTGTACGTCACCGCATTCTTGACGGTTGGAATTTGGTGTGACCGTGTGTAGGCAAGACAGCTTGAGCAGAATTCCATCGGAATTTTGTCAGGAAAACCATCAGAGCTTTTTCCGACCATAATTCCGATCGTGTGTACGCGGCATAAGATTCTGTCCACACCACAAGTTACATTTCTGTTATGTTGTAACATTAATCCAGGCAGGGGCTTAGCACAAATATGCACATTTATAAACTCTCATCCAGATGCTGTTTGCTTGGTGACAGAATTTGTTTTACACTGAAATTGCTTTCACATTTTAAATTCAAGCTCACACTTTGGGTTCTAAGTTACCAATAATATGGCAGAAAACTTGTAGGAACTCGGAACATGCTCAGCAACTTGGCTCTCCAGAAAAATGATCAGTGTGGCTGTTCCTGAAACGAATTTCATACTGTATTGTAACACAGATCTGGACTTCTAAAAACACTGCTATGTCAAGTAATATTTTTATATTTCTGTTTTGTCTTACTTATACATAATAATCAAATGGACTCATCATTTCTTTTTATCTGTAATACAAAATATCTAAAAAATAAAATAAAAATTATAGTGTTTAGTTTTTTTTTGAAGGTGCTTATATAAAATATTGGATAGTTTATTTTGGTACATCCATCTGATACAACCATATCTTGTAGGTTGGACACTGAAATTACGCTTTCATGCTTTCATACACGTTTTAAAATAATAAGTAGGCACTTGCCAAGTAGCAGGTACTTTAGAATTCACTAACTGAGCAAATAAAGGCACCACAGCATGAAAAAGAAGAAAATGTCTATTTGGACAGTTTAAAAAAAAAATGTGTATAAAAGAATGTGGTTTAAAGTAAACCGATTGCTGGAAATTAACAGCACCGATAACCTTTTGCTGAAATTCAAGTTTGCTGGCCAGGTTTGATGCTTTCATCAAACAACTAGCATTTTAGATAAGGTCAGAAATGGCCGGCTTCCAGTACAGGAAACTTGTGGCAGGTACAGTTCTCACTCAATTTAGTCGGTGGTGTCTTGCAGCTGTGTGGATGGAGTGGAGACTCCATCTTGGATGAGGCAGCACTTTTAAATAGGGGACCCTGCCGGGATTAGGCATGCATTTGTGTGTAGATAGAGTAGGGACAGAAGCCCCCTTGTTAGGGACAGTGATTTAGCGTTAGGGAAAGGTTCCAGTATGAGGAGGGCAAGTGTAGGGATATTGTTAAACATCGGGGGCTGGAGTTGCTGCCACCACCTTCTCTATAGCCTCCCTGAATTTGCAGGTGTATCTGCCGCCCTGCCAGTCAGCCACCCCACCTGCAGATGTTGTCCCAGTCAGGTAGGCGTTGCTGATAGAGACCTAACAGTGTCTGGAATACTTCCTTATATACTGTATGTGTTGACGCCTATGTGATCTGATGGAATTACCGGTAACACCACTACTGCTCACACTACCTCTGGGCCATTAGTGCTTGCATCTGCATACTGTTGTGAACTGTTCTGTGAAAGAATCATTAATCCTATCTGTTGCTGCAAGTGTTTTTGCCTCTGTTACTACAAGTATTCCTCCCTCGGTTACTGAATGTGTTGCTGCACCAGTTACTCCCACGAGTGCTAATACCAACTGTGTTGTTGCAGGAACTTTTGTAACTCCTCTGCCTTACCACTTGCTCAAATAAAAGAACTGTTAACTCTTCTCGGTCTCTGTGTGTGTCATTCTCTGCGCTTTATGAACCTTAGCTTCGGACCCTGCCCAAAAACCTGTGAAGGGGGCAATAAGCATACAACAGGGTCAGTGAGCTGACAGAAAATCAAACTTGCCTTTAAAATAGTGCCGCCAGCACTTCCCATAACCCTAAAATCAATATACAAATAGCAACTTTCTGATGGTCACTATTTGCATACACATATACACACACCCCCACAGGACAATGTTGGAACCCAGTGAAAAGATGCTTAGGCCTTTTAGAATTACACTGTGGAATGGAGGTGAGTAGTATGCTTGGCTGGATGGGGCTGGACGGGGCTCAGTGGTTTATACCACTTTAAATGGCTCATACACACTGGGCCCAGCCCCCGTTCTGCCACAGCAACTGTCAGACTTTCAAAGAGTTTAACAGGCTGCTGGCAGCGGGGGTTGGACGGTGCCCTGTGCCCTCCAGCCACAGCTAAACATCAGAACCTCATGCACCGGAACCAAACACCAAATGAGGCCTAAAGAGAGGTGGAGAAGCAGCGGTAGTACTCTGGGCTGTACTGAAAGGACTTAACAGAAGATAAATCATATCTGCTAAGAGTTTATACTAATATTTCCCACTGTCTGTTAATTCTGTGTATGTGTATTTCAACTATTTAGCCATTTGCTTAGAGCAGGGGTCTTCAAACTATGGCCCTCCAGTTGTTCAGGAACTATAATTCCCATCATGCCTAGTCATGTCTGTGAATGTCAGAGTTTTACAATGCCTCATGGGATGTGTAGTTCCGCAAGAGCTGGAGGGCCGTAGTTTGAGGATCCCTGGCTTAGAGTAACATTTTAGGGAGGAGCGTCTGATTTTCCACCAAAGAGTTTGTTATGTGAGTTATATAGGAATGGGGATTCAGTTGAGAGGAGGAGCTGAATTTTCATGTATTTTTGTATGTTTGGATTTCTGCTTCAGCATGTGGTACAATCTACAGATTTTTAATTCTGTATTTGTATTCAATCAATTTTGTATGAACAGTAGGTACTATAAATAAGTAAGTATGAGTAATTTAGTATAGTGTAATCCTGTGAGACAGTAGAATAAAATGGATTGTCTTAAACTCATACTTTCATACATTTGGATTTATCTTGGTGAATTAGCTGGAGCTCTTGGAAAAAAAAAAGTGAAATAAAGTACAGACAGAGGGTGCTTGAGATGGCCCATATGGTGTGTATTATAGGTGTGGGAATTCAAAAATGTGAGTATATTGTCCACAGCAGGCTGAAGCAAACATTTGCCAAATCTATTGACCTTTTTGTACAAAATTTTGGTTTGTATAACAGTTTATCAATAACCCCCTCAGTTATTAGTAGTCAGTGGCTTTTTAAAACCCTTTCACTGTCTATTGACAATGGGAGCAGCGGCTTTGTATGCACACAAAGCACACATGAGCTGAGCTCTGCCATGATGGGGACTGCAAAAGGCTGATACCAAATAAAATTCCAGTATTTACACTGCTTACATGTAAAAAATACATTTAATTTTGTATTATTGAATACATGGGTGCATTGCTTTGATGGGAGGGTAACTTAAAAGCAAACCTGTGCTTTGCTCTTGCAAAAAAGGAAAACCAGTTTGCTTAAATACATCTCCATTAGGGATGGGCCCGGTGTTCGATTCGAACCCATGTTCGAATCGAACATCGGCCGTTCGTCCGCTCGTCGAGTTCAGAACTCTGAGGGCCGTTCGCATCAAATTTGTGTGATGCGAACGGTCCACAATGCACTGCGCCAGTCGCAGTGCATTGCTGGCTGATGATTGGCCAAGCATGCACTGTGACCCCCGCATGCTTGGCCAATCATAGAGCCAGCAGCGAGGAGAGCAATAATTGGCCACAGGCAGGACGCCTGTGGCCAATTATAGCTCAGGGGATTTAGTACACGCCCCACACTATATAAGGCCGCCGCGCCGGCGGCCTTGTGTAGTGTGTTCCGGCATTGAGGGATAGAGGATTGATAGGCAGGGACAGTCTAAACTATTTTTCTATCATTTTTGTGTGGGGAAAGTGTAGGGAAGGAGGAAAAATAGGCAGGGATAGTGTGTTCTTCTCAGGCATTTGCATGTGGGGAAAGTGCTGTTCTCTACCAATACAGCCAGAGTTAGTGTGTGTGCTGTGTGAGTCTAGCACAGCACAGTATACAACCTGCACCTGTATCTGCCCTTCTGCCCTGGTGTCATCTAATCCAGCCATCTGCAGGAGTTAGTAATTGTGTTGTGTGAGTGCAGCACAGTATACAACCTGAACCTGTATCTGCCCTTCTGCCCTGTTGTCATCTAATCCAGCCATCTGCAGGAGTTAGGAATTGTGTTGTGTGAGTGCAGCACAGCACAGTATACAACCTGAACCTGTATCTGCCCTTCTGCCCTGTTGTCATCTAATCCAGCCATCTGCAGGAGTTAGCAATTGTGTTGTGTGAGTGCAGCACAGCACAGTATACAACCTGGACCTGTATCTGCCCTTCTGCCCTGGTTTCATCTAATCCAGCCATCTGCAGGAGTTAGTAATTGTGTTGTGTGAGTGCAGCACAGTATACAACCTGCACCTGTATCTGCCCTTCTGCCCTGGTTTCATCTAATCCAGCCATCTGCAGGAGTTAGTAACTGTGAGGGCTTACAGTGGTGTGGCAACACCGTCCACCACCACCACCACCAAAGGCCCAATTTTTCTGCCCCTGTTCAACAGGGGAATGCAATTACAAATCTTGATTTAATACTTCACAGCAGGGCCCATTCCTGCGCCCACCAAGAGTAACTGTGAGGGCTTACAGTGTTGTGGCAAACACCGTCCACCACCACCACCAAAGGCCCAATTTTTCTGCCCCTGTTCAACAGGTGCATGCAATTACAATTCTTGATCTAATAATTAACAGCAGGGCCCATTCCTGCGCCCACCAAGAGTAACTGTGAGGGCTTACAGTGTTGTGGCAACACCGTCCACCACCACCACCAAAGGCCCAATTTTTTATGCCCCTGTTTAACAGGAGCATGCAATTACAATTCTTGATCTAATAATTCACAGCAGGGCCCATTCCTGCGCCCACCAAGTGTAACTGTGAGGGCTTACAGTGTTGTAGCACCAGCACCACCTCCAAAGGCCCAATTTTTCCTAACACTGTTCAACAATGGCATGTAATTACAATTCCTGATATAATAGTTCACAGTAGGGCGTTCCAGCGCCCACCAAGAGTAGCTGTGAGGGCTTACAGTGTTGTGGCAACACCAACATCTAATGGGGCAAATTTCTGCAGAGTATATACAGCAGGCCCCTACTTTCAAACATCCAACTTAGAAACGACTCCTACTTGCAAACGGAAGGAGAAAACAGGAAGTAAGAGGAAATCTACCCCTAGGAAGGAAAATTCTATCCTGTTAGATTTAATTTGGGAAAAGGGTATCTCCTCTCTACTGATGCTTTATCACCAATCCTTGTTTCAATAAAAACCCCACATTTCCAAAAACATTTGTCATTGGTACGGAAAGTGAGGTGAAATGTTCTGAACAGGTGCACAAACAGCAAAACAAATGTTACAGGGGTGATAATTTTTTGGATGGAGCTACACTTAAAAATGTACCTGTTCAAAATTACATTCTACTTAAGAACAAACCTACAGTCCCTGTCTTGTTGCTGTTCAGAGTATATAGGGTTATAGGTATAGGGTTTTATTTTGGGTGCGGGGTTCCCCTTAATATCCATACAAGACCAAAGGGGCTGGTAATGGGCTGGGGTAGGGCTGGGGTAGGGCTGGGGTAGGGGGGGGGTGATGGGGTAGCCATGCCATTTTTCTCAAAGATTTTCATCCATATTGCCGGGACAAGACATGACATTAAAGCCGCAAGCAGTTTTAAATGGCTTCTTTTTTTCCTTTACAAATGTAATTTTGTGCAGGGACAGTTCTAAACACGGGAAACACATGCCACTACACAGGCATACTTTAGGCACCCCCAGGTACCATATTTAAAGGAATATTTCACTTTTTTTTTTCACTTTATGCATCATTAAAATGACTGCTCCAGAAAAAACGTCAGTTTTTAAAACTTCTTTTTGCATTTATACACCTTTTTTATGACAATAACATGCATATTGGCCGTTATAATTAGCACTTTAGATTTCGAACGTTCGCGTCTATTGTAACTAATAGGGTTCTAACAATCGTGCGAACTTTCGGTCCGTTCGCAGGTTCTGGTGTGAACCGAATTCGGGGGTGTTCGGATCATCCCTAATCTCCATCTCACTCCATTAAGCTGCCAGGAACTAATACCTGGTACCTTTGGGTATGGAGGCGCATATGGTTCACTCCATGTGACTCTGCCAAAAGATCACTGCAAACTGCATTTACTAAAAGGATCAACAGGTATTTGTGGGACTTTGCAAAAGGGCTGAGAGAAAACTGCAAGGGCAGATTTTTCTAATGGGAGGTGATAGTTTTACTTTAAGGTGTGGAATGCAAGTTTACAGTAAGCAGCAGTAGCCTAAGGCTGCCCATACATTGATCATCTTTTTTTGTTGAATCAGCAGGTTGTTGTACGGAAGACGATAGGTATATAGACTTCTGTATAACCAGCCTGTCCATACATGGATCGAAACTCCACCGGTCCCTGCTGAGATGGCCGAATATCGATCCATGCATGGCTGGCTTAAAGGCTTTTTTAACTACTTGCCTATCAGGCACGAACACCTCCTTCCTGACCAGGCCATTTTTCAGCTTTCAGCGCTGTCGCATTTTGAATGACAATTGCGCGGTCATGCAACGCTGTACCCAAATAAAATTTTTATCATTTTTTCCCCACAGATAGAGCTTTATTTTGGTGTATTTGATCACCTCTGCGTTTTTTATTTCTTGCGCTATAAACAAAAGAAGAGGGACAAGTTTGAAAAAACATAATATTTTTTACTTTTTATTGTTATAAATATCCATTTTTTTTTTTTTTTTAAAACAAATTTTTTCCTCAGTTTAGACCGATACGTATTCTTCTACATATTTTTGGTAAAAAAAAAATCGCAATAAGCGTATATTAATTGGTTTGCGCAAAAGTTATAGCGTCTACAAAATAGGGGATAGATTTATAGCATTTTTATTATTATTATTTTTTTACTAGTAATGGCATCGATCTGCGATTTTTATCATGACTGCGACATTGCGGCGGACATATCGGACACTTTTGACACATTTTTGGGACCATTCACATTTATACAGCGATCCGTGCTATAAAAATGCATTGATTACTGTATAAATGTGACTGGCAGGGAAGGGGTTAACACTAGGGGGCGCTGCAGGGGTTAATGTGTTCCCTATGTTAGTGATTCTAACTGTGGGGGGAGGGGACTGATTGGGGGAGGGGACACACCATCGGTCTCCTCTCCAGTGACAGGACGTGGATCTGCGTGTTTACACACACAGGTCCACGTCCTGCTCGATTACCGGGCAATCGCGGGTGCCCAGCGGATATCGCGGCCGCCGGGCACGCGCATTGGCTCCCCAGCTACGCGGCGGGCACGTGCGCGCGCCTCCCGCGGCACGCGCGCGCCCCCCAGTGGCCAAAATGTAGACGACGTCATATGACGGCGTCCCGCCACAATAGCCGCACCGCTCCGCCGTCATTTGACAGTGGGCGGTCGGCTAGTGGTTAAGTAGAAGACCCAGTCTAAATAAATATAACGAAAAAACATAAAATTCCTTCTAACTTGATGGGGTGTATGGCAGAGACACATTTGTAGCACCCCAAATCTCATATTTCTAAATAAAAAAACTTAATTAAAATAACATCAGAAACTAGTGCACAGTTATGTAGAAATAAATCTGTGTGACATAAAAATTTCACAGGCTAAACTCAGCAGAAACAAAATAGTGTTGTGCGTGTTCAATACTACTTCATAAGTCAGGACAAGACTATACAAGACTGTGGAAAGATGCCCTGCATATCACACCTGGGGGAATAAGACAGTATTTTAGAACTGATACCCATTGTTCTGAGAAACAGCTCACCTGTCCAATAAAATGATGGAAACATAGCACTGGTTAATAAGAAAATATGTTTATATAGAAAAGTAGAATATGTCATTGTAGACTTATTATGCATTTAAAGTTGAACTCCAGGCCAATAGTGTAACAAAAAAATACATATATGGAAGCTATTTTACCCACAAAAGACATGTCATTTTGTTCAGCCAGCCCTAGGAGCTACGTAACCCTATAGACAACTCAGCCAGGTTGGTGACCTCGCTTCCTCCACTGCAGTTAAGCAAGAAAACTTGGTTACCCCCTGCCCTAAGTTTGTGATTAGACAGCGAAGGATCAGTAATTAACTGTTCATGTCTTTTCTTAGCATGTGCATGTAGTAAAGCCTGAATGGCACAAAGTACTGTCCTTCCATCGACCTTACATGAATTCTGAAAAAAGATAGTCCGCAACTCCTTGTTGCTCTTTAAAATCTTCAGAATTTATTGCTTCACCATAAAAGACACAGTGTTAAGGCCCGTACACACGATACGTATAGGATGGAAAATTCGTACGACAAGCTGTCTGACGATTTTCGGATCGTTAGTACGGTGCTTTTGACAACCGATTTTGCTTTTTTGTCAGACAAAAGCGGGATGTACAGACTATAACATTTTTGTTGAATGTGGCCTTGTTCACTGGTAATGAACAAGGTCCACAAGGCTGAAACCCATTTACATTTGCTGTCTAGCACTGTGTCATTTATGGAGAACCACTAAATTCTAAAGATTTTAAAGAGCAACAAGGAGTTGCGGACTATCTTTTTTCATAATTGCCATTGCAGCTGTGCAACTGCTTTTCCGCACCTGACAGCTCTGAAAAAATTCCCACAATTTGTATATTAACATTTCTTTTTTTATTAATGCTTTTCATTTCTAAACCAACCAACCAAAGGCAGCATGTGGAGGCCCAGCCAGCAAAAAGAAGAGGAACAGGGACAGAAGAGGTGGCATTTACTAGAACCGATCACATGTATTTTTCTCCCGTGGCAGCTGAATGCTGGCAGCAGGGAGAGAAGGAGAAGCAGGCTTTCAGCTACAGCAGGAGGAAAATACAGATCGGTTCCAACGAATTAGGGTGTGCCGAGGCACACCTCGTGCTCATACCTATGCTCCCCACTGATTATTGGGACCCAATTGGGAGTATTATTATTATTATTGGGAGTATTTGCTATTTCAGTTTTGACATAGTGGTCACACGCCGTCTGTCGGCTTCATTATTAACTGTAGCATGGAGGTGGCAGAATCTCTTGTTTCTCTGTTGTACACAATTATTGTTTTTTTTAAATATTGTAATCAGATTATTAAAAAGTGGAACAAAAGTTCCACTAAAATATTTTTGCAAATTTTCCTGTTTCTGGCTTATGCACTTGTCAGCATACTACGGGTCAACTCTCTGACCCCTTTGACTCCATAGTGTTCAGTCCTGTAGTCTGATAATTAGAGTAATTATAGGGTGTTTTATTACCAGGTTCAGCCACCTATAACAGGAACAGGAACTGGAACTATTTATAATCAACTTGTAGACAAATGAACCTCCTCCTACAAATTCAAGCACTTGGGGATTAGGTGAAACTACCACAAATAACCTTTTAAAACTGAAGTAGCTACCACATATGCATGTCAATGGCACGCAAATTCAATTTGAAACAAAACAAAAATATTCATCAAGGCAGCACTACATAAACACACAATCCTACTATTATGGGTGTGCTGTCATGCAAGTGCATATAAATTTTAAAGTCCAAAAATAATCAAGATGTGATCACTTCACATTAAGATTTAAATATAGTCCAACAACAGTGCTTGATTACATCCTAGATATAACCATTCCACCATCACCTCCACACGTGTAGAGTTGGGGGGTAAAAAATCCCCCTATGAATCACACTCTTACCGGACTGTGCTAGGTAACAGGCACAGAAAACAAAATCTTATGTTCCATCCATGGATAATTGATCACGAATCCTGTTGCAGCCGGGAGGACGGGCACTTCTCTGCTGCCACTTCCCGTAATGTCTTCTATTTCAAATAAATATGGATTGTCCCTGTTTCAATAAGCTAGGTTTCCTAACCCTAATTATTTTTTTTTTCAAAACTCTTTATTCCAAATTTTCCATTACATAACAATTTACATTATACATTTTTATATACTTTTACATTTCTTTATATAATACAAATTATAGTTACATTTGCTCCTTCCTTTCATTCCTTCCTCTCTCACCCTCTGTGGTCACTTAATACTATATTTTCAGATATTCCTCTATCCACTGTTAGCCATGTTCTATTCCATTTTGCCCATATTTTTTCATACCTTCGCCCGTTTCCCCTTTGTTCGTACATTATTTTTTCATAGGGTAGGACCTGGTTTACTGCTCTCACCCATTGGGTTACTGTCGGGGGATATGGCTGAATCCATTTTTCTATTATTTGTTTTCTTGCCAGAAACAGTACCTCCCTTAAGAAGGTATTATTATCTCTATTATCTCTCTCTTCCCTCAATATCCCCAACAAACATAATTCCATCGTAGCTATAAAAGGTTTATTCAGGACTTTTCCTATTTTCCTAGTTACTTGTTGCCAATATTTTCCTATTTTACCACAGTACCACATTACATGAAGGAAGTCTGCTCCCCCCTGCCCACATCTAGTACATCTTGGTTCAGTCATCCTCCCCATTTTGTGCAATCTATTTGGAGCCAAGTACGTCTGATGTATTATATTCATCTGTATTATCCTGTTATTCATTGCCGGGGATACCTTCCAGTGGGAATTGCAGGCTTCATCCCATTCATGATCGCTCATGTCTGGGATAGCCTCCTGCCACTTATCCCTTATTTTCAATGGTTCGCCTTCTATTTTCTTCTGTAACAGGTGTGTGTAAATCTTTGCTATCAATCCCTTAGGTCCCTGTGATCTCAGGATGCCTATAAGGGGATATTTAGATATTTTTGATTCCTCTCTTCTAAACTGTGTCTGTAGCACCTGCCTCAGCTGAAGGTATCTGTAGAACTGTTTACTCAATAAATTATATTGTTTACATAGGTTTTCATAGGTTAGTATCACATTTTTGTCATATAGCTGACCAAAAGTTGTTATCTTATTCTGCTTCCAAAATTTACTATCCTCAAAGGCTTCCAGTTGTTCAAATTTTGGGTTGTTCCAAAGTGCAGTTTCTGTTGGGATTCCAACAAATCCCGTCAGTTTCTTAGCCTCTCTCCATACTGTCCTTGCCACTTTCAAAAGGGGAATTTTTACTCCCACTCTCCTCAAATCTTTTAATTCTAATCCCGTCATTAAATCATCTATTTGCATTTTACTAAGGAGATATTCCTCTATCCTTGTTATTTTTTCCTGTCCTACCCATGATCTTAGATGTTTCAATTGCCCTGCCAAATAGTATAAATATAAATCCGGGAGGGCCAGTCCAGCTTCTGTCTTTGGTCTTTGTAGTTTATTAAATTTTAATTTACATCTTCCATATGCCCAAATGAACCGAGTCATCTGTGAGTTTAATTTTTTAAATATCTGTTTTGGTATTTTTACTGGGGAGTGTGCAAATACATATAAACACTTGGGTAATATAATAGATTTTATCAGGTGAATTCTGCCTGCCATTGATATTGGTAGCTTTATCCATATTTCCAATTTTCTCTTCACATGTTCTACTAGTGGGAGTATATTAGCTTCCATCTCGTCTTCATGTTTCAACGTAATATTTACTCCTAAATATTTAAAAACTTCAACTATTTTTTATGGGGTCTGAGCTCTCCTTTCATTACCTGTTCCCAAAGGCATCAGTGCGGATTTTTGCCAATTTATTTTTAACCCTGAGAACCTCCCGTATGTTTCTATTATTCTCATTGCTTCCGTCAGAGATGCTTGCGCATCTCCCATATATAATATAATATCGTCCGCATATAAGCCTATGTGTTCGGTTTTTTTCTCCTACTTTAATCCCTTTATATTTATCTGATTGTCTGAATCTATTTGCCAGTGCCTCAATTGCCAGAGCAAACAATTGCGGTGACATTGGACAGCCCTGTCTTGTTCCTCTATATAGTTTTATTGTAGGGGATAATATACCGTTTATTAGCAAATTGGAGCATGGTTGTTTATAGATTATTCTCACCCATTTTCTAAATTTTTCCCCAAATCCATTCCTTTCCAGGACTGTCTGCAGAAATTCCCATTCTATAGAGTCAAATGCCTTGGCTGTATCCAGCGATGCCAAGGCACTTGTTTCCGGGATAAACTCTCTCATTTGTGTCATATATTGCGTCCTTCTAATATTAATTGATGTGGATTTCCCTGGCATAAATCCAGTTTGATCCTCCGCTATTATAGACAAGATTACCTGATTGAGCCTTTTGGCAAGCACTTTTGCCAGTACTTTATAATCTATATTTAATAATGATATTGGCCTATACGACCCACACTCAGTTCTGTCTTTGTCTGGTTTTGGTATCAATATGACTGTAGCATCATACATGGAAACAGGCATTTCTCCCCTTTGGAACACCTCTCCATACATTTTGGTCATAACTGGTACCATAATTTCTGCATATCGCTGGTACATTTCCAGTGGTATGCCATCTGGTCCTGGGGACTTACCCTTTCCCAGAGAGAAGATAGCTTCTCGTACTTCCTCTTCCTCTATGTCCCTCTCTAACTCCTCTTTTTGTTCCTCTGTTAATTTAAGGAAGTTCAAATCCTTCAGGTATTCCTCTATATCTTCTCGTGTACAGGTCAGTGTTGATGTATACATGTTAATATAGTATTTTTGGAATGTCTCAAGTATCTCATCTAATGTGTTTACCATCTCTCTTTTTTCATTTTTCACCTCTGATATTGCTAGTGATGGGGTTTGTCGTTTTATCATAAAGTTCAGCATCTTATTAGATTGTTGTCCTTGTTCAAAGTTTTTTTGTGCATATTGGAGTTTCTTACGCTTTGCGTTAATTATTAGTTGGTTCTTATATTGCCGTGATGAGGCTG
Organism: Lithobates sylvaticus; assembly: GCA_028564925.1. Taxonomy (NCBI): domain Eukaryota; kingdom Metazoa; phylum Chordata; class Amphibia; order Anura; family Ranidae; genus Lithobates; species Lithobates sylvaticus. The sequence goes on along the minus strand of CM053027.1, from coordinate 289,332,282 downwards.
CCCATCTTGTTTGGTTTATATTTGAGGGGTCACCTATAAACCTATTTTCTGCCTGTGCACATAATTGTTCCATTTCCTCCTCTTCCTGTCTATTAGTACGTTTAATGTATGATATTGTTGATCTTGTTATCCCCCTCAAGTATGCCTTAAATGTGTCCCAGATTACTCCATCTATTTTCCTGTTGCCATGTGCTTCCAGGAACATTCCCATTTGCTCTGGAATTCTATCATTTAATCCTATCTGGGTTAACCATTGAGCCTGTATCCTATAACCCGGTCTTATTCTTTTTGGGCCTATTTTTAGCTCAAAGGTTAATCCAGAATGGTCAGACACCCCTCTTGTCATGTACGCCACAGACCGAACCATTGACAGGATCTTTTCGTTCCCCATTACCATATCTATTCTAGACATGCGCCCTCTCCCTGGTGCATGCCATGAATAAGCCCGGGTCCCAGGGTTTCTGATCCTCCACAAGTCAGCCCATCCTACTTCATTCATAAATTTCTCCAACACCTTCGGCCCTTCCCCTCCTTTATGCTTACTTCTTCCGAACCTGTCTAATTTTGGATCTAAACACATATTGAAATCTCCCATACATACGACATGTGCCTCTGGATATTCTGACATAAATATCACTGCCTCTTTCAGTACTCGCATTGTGGCTGGAGGGGGGGGTTATAAATCCCCATGATTACAACAGGCATTGCATGCACCAACGCAAAGACAAAAACATATCTTCCATCGGGATCTCTTTTTTTCTCTAATACACTCCCATGTTACCCCTCGATGGACCAAAAGAGAAACCCCTCTTGAATATGTAGTATGACATGAGTGGCTTGACCATTGTATCCAAGGTTCTTCTAGATACTTCAATCTCTCTTTAGTCATATGTGTTTCTTGGATACAAATGATTTTTGCCTGCACCTTGTTAATTTCTAAAAAAACCTGTGTTCGTTTTAATTGCGTTCCCATACCTCTCACATTCCATGACAGAAATATGTGCTGATTACTCATATTTATTGTATTTTATTTTAGCCATTATTCCCCCGAAAAATAAAAGAAGAGGAAAAAAAATCCTATGTCCCTTTTTCCTTTCCGTGACCATTCTCTTTTCTACCTCTCTCCTCTCATTCATCCATTCCATTCCATTCATCCATAACATTTTTTTTTTAGGGCATTACCAACATATTGCATTTTTGCTCTTATATAGGTAATTTATTTCGATTTCAGCCTGTCTGCTCCTACCCTTTTCCCGCTTAATCAGGAATATAAGGGGCGAGGGGGGAGCCGCCAAGGTGGGGGGAGGAGGAGGCATCCCCTCCTTTCACCCTCTCCCTCCCTTTAAAAAAAAAAAATAAAAAAAATAACAGAAACACTGCACAAAAAAAAAATAAAAAAAAAAAATAAGGGAAACACCGCACAAAAAAAAAAAAAAAAAAAAATATTTTTTTCTTGTTCTCTCCCTTCCCCCACCTCCCTCCCTCCACCCCTCCCTTCCTCCTTCCTTGTGCACAACTCTATTATTTTGTCTACTCACTCCCCATCCCTCCCCCCTTCCCCCCATTTATTTGTGTTTATAGTGTTTATAATGTGTCTCTTTACCTTACCCTAGCCTTCCCTTATTATTGTGTTTTTGAAAAAAAAAAAAAAAGGAAAAGGGAAAGGAGAAAGATTTCCTCTCTCTCTTCCCTCTCTTCCCTTTATAACTAGTGCTTATTTCAATGCGTTTCGCTGTGATTTTAGCTCCATTTTTCCTATTTGTACACACCCCATCACCCTCCATTTACCCCCCTCCTCCCCATCCCTCCCGCTCCCCTATCAAATAAACACACAAATAAACATTTACGTTTTACCTTTCCCCATTTCTCCCCCCAAAAAAAAAAAAAAAGGAAAGGGGGAGAAAAAAAGACGAAAAAGGCAAAGCACAAAAAAAAATAAAAAAAAAAAAGAAAAATAAGAGAGGAAAAAAAAATAAAAAAAACCCAAAACACACCAAGAAAGAAAGAAAACCAAATCAATAAATTATTAAAACTTCTTCCTTTAACCTAAGGAAATAATAGGAATAAAAAAAAAAAAAAAAAGGGGGCAAATAAAAACAAATATAAAGTAGGGAGAGTGTCCCTCTCATCCCCCCCCCCTCCTCCGCCCCCCCCCCAAAGTCCCGATCTTCTTAGTGTCTCTTATCCTTTCAGGGCTTCTCTGTTTCTCCTATCGAGGCATAGGCTTAGTTATTCCCAGCCAGTCTTTAGCTTGTTCAGGTGTACTGAAAAACAAAGTCTTTCCCCCTTCCTCCACTCTCAATCGTGCTGGGTACGCCATAGAATATTCAATTCCTGCCTCTCTCATTTTTCGTTTTATTTCATTAAATGTTGCCCGTTGTTTTTGCAGCTCCAGAGAGAAGTCTGGAAATATTGATATTTTGCTATTTTCATAGCGAATCTCTCCTTTTTGTCTTGCTTTCCGTAGAATTGTGTCTCTGTCTCTGCAATTTAGTAGTCGTGCCAACAGGGGTCTAGGGGGAAACCCTGGTTTAGGTGTTACTGCCGGGACCCTATGCGCTCTCTCCACTGCATATGCTGCTGATACCTCCATATCTGGGAATACATTTTTCAGCCATTTTTCTATAAAGTCACCAGGATTAAACCCTTCTGCCTTTTCTGGTAAACCGACTATTTTTAGGTTATTGCGGCGCATACGGTTCTCAAAATCATCAGATTTTTGATGCCACAGGGTAATCTGTTTTTCTATCGAAGCTATCTTTTTAGGCATAGGGATAACAGTATCTTCCAATAAAGCAGTCCTATTTTCCACTTCCATCATTCTCTCTCTTATGCTCTGCATATCATGCCTGATCAGTCCTATGTCATTTATAATCTCATCCATTTTACCTCTTAAGGCTGTATTACTCGAGTGGATGGCCTCCATTATCTGGGAGTTCATCTGTTCCAGGGTCAGTTTGGGCTGTTTCTCCTGTTTTTCTGCTGCTTTCCCGGGCTGCGGCTGGGCCGTGTTAAGCTTCTGGGTTTCCAGCGCTGATGGTCCACCACTCCGTGTCTGTGGGGGGCTACGCCCGCCGTCTTGCTTATCCGTTTGAGCAAATTCTTTAAGACGATCGGCCGCCGACTGCTTACTATTGCTCATCGCACCAAGCGATCGTTTTTGCGGGTTTCACAGGTTTAAAGTCTCGGTAGCAAAGGCCGATCAGGGTTCCATAGGAGACTCGGGCACCACCATGCGTTCGTTTTCGCGGGCCTAGGGTCTCGGTAGCAGGGACTATTCAGGATACTGTCGGAGACTCAGGCTGATCTCAAAACTCCCGCTGTTTTGAGACACATCCAAACGCCGCGTCCGACCGTCACATCCGGTCGCGTCGGCGGAAGCGGAAGTCAGGCCCCCGAGTGTGGCTCCCAGTCCCTTATTATTGATAATAGAATTTTTATCTTGTTGATTTTTTAGCAGTCTTAGCAACTGATGACTTTATAGGAGTTGTATGGCTGCAACATGTAGTTTAGTGCTCAGTCTGCCATATAGTAGTTCAGCTAGTAAAGCTTGTGTGGTTGAATGTCTAGGTGCTCTGTAGACATGTAAGAACTCTGTAGTAATAACATTCTAAGATTTTCCTACAAGTTTTGCAGTCTGAAAAGCTTCAGTAAGGCTTCTGCTGAATCTCTCAATCTCTTTGTTTGCTTGGGGGTAAAAAAAACTCAGAATTTCCTATGTATAAACTGTCTCTCTCTTAGAAAGGGTTCGAATTCACATGAAACAAATTGTGCTCAATTGTCAAACACTAGTTTCTTTGGGTTACCTTGCCTGCTGAATGCTATGGAGAGAAATGTAATTACAATAGCAGAGTATATATTTGAATTAAATGTACTTTCTGTCAATTTACTGTAATGATCCATAAATGTTACAGCAACTCAGCAATCCACATCTGCCTTTGTGAATGGACCTACAGTATCAATAGCAAGCTTCTTACAAGCAGAATCAGGAAATGGCAATGGATGTAGTGGCGGAATGCATGTGACAGCATCCCTCCTAAAAGGGGTGGTCCAGGAGTTGGGACTATGTGGTGAAGCTTGTCGTCTGATAAAAGTTTTACATGTGAAGACATCATTTTCCTAGCTATGTGTGGAAAGTTGTAGACTGCAAGCCAGCACCTGATTCGAGTATACGAGGGTAGCGCTTGGAAAGTTGGAGCGGTTAGCCTTTTTTTTTTGATTCCACAAACTGCTATAAAATGTACTGTGGATTTGACATTAAGCTATCCACATTGCCAAAATTTCAATTGTTCTGGAACCACATTTACTATAGACAAAAATATGTTCAATAATACAGTGACAGGTGAATAATAAGTGAACTACTGTTAGAGTAGAGAAAACACACTGTCTTTACACTCCCAAGCATTGGATAAGTAAAGAACACTTTATAGCAGTTGCTAAGTCCTTGTGATTAGCAGCAAGTATGCAATTCTCAAACATACAAATCCGAGCAGTAAAGGCCATTGCAGGCTCACTAGGGTGATAGAGAAAAGGAGCAGGTTGCTGTAACGATAGAAAGCCACCCTTGTCACCAGTCTTTTTGAGTCCTGAAGTCTGGAAGGCATAGTAGTAATAAGTGGTTAAAGAGGATTTTTCATTCTCCCCCAAAAAATGTAATAAATTAATAAAAGGACACTTACCTGTCTAGGGATCCAGCAGTGTCCTCACCTGGGCCAGTTCTTTGTGTCCCCGGCACCAGTGTGTTTACTAATAAAGTCGGGTGTGACTTCTTGCAGCTTCACAGCCGGCTTCCCACTGCACATGCACGAGCCAGGTTGTGCTTTGGATGTGGATGTTTGTGTTGTGGTGGGTTGTGTGGTTATGAGTGTATTTAGATATTGGGACTTTCTGTATTTCTATGCTAATTTGGTGGTTACTAGACAGACCTTTGAGGTCTTTTATTTTTTCAGCTGTTGTGGACTGGCTGGTCGTGGCCTTTGTCTCCCCTCTGGATGGTCCAATGCCTTTGACGCTGCCCTCAACCTGTTTAGGTGGGGGTTTTCAGATATGCCATATGTGAGTCGTCCCTTTGGAGTACTGCAATTCGTGGGAGCTTATCATGTAATTTAATTGTGGTAAGCCTAAGGTTATATCAGCCTTTTTCAACCAGAGTGCCTTCAGGTTTCGTCAAGGGTGCCTTGGCAAAATTCCTAGAATTGCCCAAAAATGATATACAAAGCCAGGGGGCCTCCCTTTTAGTTACACAAAGCCAAAGGTTTTGTGCACCATTACAATCTTCCAGCAGCCGGCATCCTAACAACCACGGACATCATCTGTTGATAATAGTGACTTCAGGCGCCTGCACAGCATCCTTGTTTGCTCCTCCCCTGCCCCTCTCTGTCCACACTGGGGGTCACATTAGCTGAGTGAGGGAGAGATACTGGGGGAGGAGAGAAAAGCTGGAATACTAGTCAGTACCTGTGTGCAAAGGTGGAGGAATAAATCACCTCATGTTGGGTGTCCTACATGCGTGGATGTTGCTGCATTATGTAAAACAATTAGTTTTGTTTTTTTACATTTTAGAATGGGGTGCCACAAGATTGCGCATAATTTTAAAGGGTACCTTAACTGAAAAAGGGTTGAGAAACACTGGGTTATACGAATGGTGATATCGCATAGTCTGCATTCCAATACATGAGCCACAAAACTTACAGTCCCATAACAGAAAACAATATGAGCAAACTGAAAGACAAACCAAATCCACTGCAGACTCAGCAATGAAATCCACTGACAACTTTAGCTCTTTCAAGACCATCAGAATGGAAGAGGACTTCACTTCTGCTCCCAGCGCCATGTCAATATTGACGACCCAGGACTGGGTCATAAAATACCTCTGCTGATTTGAATAAACTATTTAATTGACAGTAGATTTATGGGATCATTGGGTGACACATTTTCATAGCTTTCTTGTGGACTCTGACAAACCTGGTAGAAGCTCTATCCCTGCTGTCTTTCCGAAAAAAAGGAAAACTTTTCTTGTACTCTATATGTTGCTGGTGAATAGATTTCCCAACACACCTGTCAGACAGACAGGAAGTAAAGGGGGTCCCTCACGATTCTAAGCCTTCCCAATGCTGTGTAGCTGTTAAGCACCTGTATGAAATTCATAACTAGTGTGCGTATCTGGTGATTGATTGAGTAGCTGGAACAAGTAATAAAATATGTAAGTGTTATGAACATTTTATTGGTGGAAAAAAAAAAAAAGAAAAACATAATTGAGTCAGCAGAATTAGATGTTGTACATAGGTGATGGCCTGCGATTAGTTGTAACTTGTACAGCCTACAATATTCAGCAGACATTTCCCAAATATGCCTGGCATCCCTGGCTAGATATACACGCATTGAACCAGATTCTTCCATCCATGCTAAATAGTGTGGATGGAGCAGTCTCTGCTACCAGCTATTGTATTCAAGCAGCTGAAACACCCTGTTATGCCCCGTACACACAGTCGGAGATTCTGGCGGAAAATGTCCAATCGGACCATGTGGACCACGGATTTTGTGGTCGGAATTTCCGACCGTGTGTATTAGGATGCAATCACTGTTCGGCCAACAATTTTTCACGCTTTTTAAAATAAAACTTTTTTTAAATAAAAGTTTGTCGAGCCTGTTTGGGCCAACAGGGCAAAACAAGGCCTGAATTTCAGCTGACTGAGGAGAAATCAACCAAAATTTGAGCTGTGTTTTTGTAGCTTTAGGCTGGCCACACATTATACAAATTTCTTATTCAATTTACTTTAGATTTACCATCAACTATGTAGTACAAAGGCCTGCCTCATTGCATACAAATTTAAATAGGTTTGACCTCATATTATTGGTTTTGGTAAATCTAAAAGAAAATTGTACAAGTTTAGCAAATTAGACTTTTAATATTCACTCTAATGACTAATATTAGGAACTTGTTTTTACAAGGTCTCTTTTCTAATCTGTAAAATGATAATAAATTTGTCACGTATATTTACAGCTGTCAGGCTCGGTTCACACTGATTCGATGTGAGAACCCGTGCAAATCCAGTACAGGTTCCCGCATCGCATGTTACCCGCCGGCGGTTCACACTGCGATATGCAAACCACTGCGGGTGTCAATAGAAAGTTATTGACACCCCCAGATTGGTTCGCATATCGCAGTGCGAACTGTCAATTCAGACAGGAACACCCATGCGATACGATTCTGCTGAGGACCAAAAAAAGGGTCCTGCACGACTTTGGTCTGAATGCGATGCAAATTCAGCCATACAATCTGTATGGCTAAATTCGCATTGCACAGACATCACATGTGATTTGCACAGAAGTGCAGTGCGAATCACATGCAATGTGTGACATCGCAGCAGGGTGAACCTAGTCTCCTTTACTGGACACAGTTAATGACTTAGAGCTCAGGGAAACACTTTCTTTTATTAGAAATTCATGGGCATGAGCTTGTCTACTTGTCCTAAGCCAGGGAAACAGATACTTACTATTAAAGAGTTAATGATCAACTACTTAAGAAGCCATTGAGCCTTTCAGCCTCTTCAGTCTTCAGTCTGACCAACAGTGAATCTGCTGGGTGTGAGAAAACTGTATTTCTATACTACTGTTTGAGAATACCTTGCAATCAGAGGTTATTTTACTGATCTAAAGGTCATATGTTTTTTACATCAACTACAGGAATTCCCTGCTCTCAAACATTCTGGGCCTGACTGCACTGTAGGTTGCCAATGGTAAAAGATAGGCATGTGTCCAGCAGCATCGCTAACAATATAATGCTCCCTAGCATGTGGTCATAGTGTTCATACCTACATCCAAGGGCAATCACTTCTAAATGTAGGCAATGAAAAAAATGCTAAAATACACAATGCGCTTGCAGTGCCATTATTTCTTAATGACACCCCAAACATGGGTTGCAGTCATGCATTTTCTGCGCAACAAAATACACAAAAACTCGCTTGGTGCAGTGTAGAAATTTGATACCTAAGCTTTTTTAGCACATTTTTGGAGTGGAGAGAGGCCCATTCAAATGAATGGTGCCATTCCAAAAACACACAAAAAAAAAGTGATGCCGCATTTTTTTGTTAAATTATAAGTAACATTAATTCATTTTAAATCTAATGGGGACTACAAAGGTCTGCATCCAGATCCATTCATTTCGGGTAGAGAGGAGGCGGGACTTGTGTGACGCAAATTAAAGCTGACACAGTGGGAGACGCCAGTCTGCATGATGATCCGGCCAGTTCGTCTTTCCCTCTCCTCTCTGATCCCCTGCACAGGTGAGGCTGCATTCCTGGGCACCAGTAAGGCTGCATTGCTGGGCACAGGTGAGGCTGCATTGCTGGGCAATGGTGAGGCTGCATTGCTGGGCACAGGTGAGGCTGCATTCCTTGTCACTGGTGAGGCTGCGTTGATGGGCACAGGTAAGGCTGCATTGTTGGACACAGGGGAGGCTGCATTCCTGGGCGCTGGTGAGGCTGCATTCCTGGGCACAGGTGAGGCTGTATTGCTGGGCACAGTTGAGGCTGCATTGCTGGGCACAGGTGAGGCTGCATTGCTGGGCACAGGTGAGGCTTAATTGCTGGGCACAGGTGAGGCTGCATTACTGGGCACAGGTGAGGCTGCGTTGCTGGGCACTGGTGAGGCTGCATTGCTGGGTACTGTTGAGGCTGCATTCCTGGGCACAGATGAGGCTGCATTGATGGGCACTGTTGAGTCTGCATAGATGGGCACTGGTGATGATACATTGCTGGGCACTGGTCAGGCTGCATTGATGGGCACTGGTGAGGCTGCATAAATGGGCACAGCTGAGCACCGCATTCTTTATGTAGCGCACTCCTGCGCCCTGTATTCTTTATGTAGCGTGCTCCTGAGCCCTGCATTCTTTACGTAGCGTGCTCCTGAGCCTTGCATTCTTTATGTAGCGCGCTCCTGAGCCCTGCATTCTTTACGTAGCGCGCTCCAGAGCCTTGCATTCTTTATGTAGCGCGCTCCTGAGCCCTGCATTCTTTACGTAGCGCACTCCTGAGCCCTGCATTCTTTATGTAGTGCGCTCCTTAGCCCTGCATTCTTTATGTAGTGCACTCCTTAGCCCTGCATTCTTTATGTAGTGTGTGCCTTAGCCCTGCATTCTTTATGTAGCACGCTCCTTAGCCTTGCATTCTTTATGTAGTGTGCTCCTTAGCCCTGCATTCTTTATGTAGTGTGTGCCTTAGCCCTGCATTCTTTATGTAGTGTGCTCCTTAGCCCTGCATTCTTTATGTAGTGTGTGCCTTAGCCCTGCATTCTTTATGTAGCACGCTCCTTAGCCTTGCATTCTTTATGTAGTGTGCTCCTTAGCCCTGCATTCTTTATGTAGCACGCTCCTTAGCCCTGCATTCTTTATGTAGTGTGCTCCTTAGCCCTGCATTCTTTATGTAGCACGCTCCTTAGCCCTGCATTCTTTATGTAACGCACTCCTGAACTCTGCACTGTTTTTTCTCTATCTTATCTTCATAACATTTCGTAGTCATATCTCAAAAAATGATATGAAGTATCTTTTTTTTATCTTTATTTATGAGCGAAATGTGAGAAACAATGTATATATAATACAATCATTCCATAAACACATACTGCATATATAATTTGAGGAAAATATGCTTATAAAATAGTTTACCATTTGCCAATAAAAATAAAAAATGTCCCCGAATTTCATTTTAAAAATCTGGTCACCTTAATCAACCAGCATCCCTGACTCCATTGTATACATTCAGCAGCTGGCCAGAGATGAGTCACTGGTTGCTAGGATTTCCAGGACCACTATCATCCTAGCATCCATGAGCCCTGAGCGGGTAGCTGTCATCCATTTAATGGTAACAAAGTTTTCTGTGGTGGGTGGGTGAACAGGCTATTTAGTTTACCCGTTCTTAAAAATACACACAGCTAATGTGCTGGATGAGCCCAGAACTCGACCTTCATCTCACCAGTCAGCATAGCTTGGTTGGTGACTTGACTTTTTACTACAGCTAAAGAGCACTGCTAGGTCCTCTCTCTACCCCCAGGCTGCGATTGGACAGTGAAAGAGCAGCAGACTCATGAACTCATCCCCTTGCTCTTCTGTCTTGCAGGTCACTTGACTCCTCTCCAAGTCTGTGGCTTACTGAACTGATAACAAGCCAAAACAATGTACTAGTTACATTTCAAATAATATATATATATATATATATATATATATATATATATATATATATATATATATATATATACACACATATACAGTGCCTTTAAAAAGTATTCATACACCTTGAAATTTTCCACATTTTGTCACGGTACAACTAAAAACGTAAATATATTTTATTGGGATTGTATGTGATAGACCAACACAAAGTGGCACATAATTGTAAAGGGGAAGAAAAATGATAAATGGTTTTGAATTTTTTTTACAAATAATTATGTGAAAAGTGTGATGTGCATTTGTATTCAGCCCCCCTGAGTCAATACTTTGTAGAACCACCTTTCACTGCAATTACAGCTGCAAGTCTTTTTGGGGACATCTCTATCAGCTTTGCACATCTAGAGAATGACATTTTTGCCCATTCTTCTTTGCAAAATAGCTCAAGCTCTGTCAGATTGGATGGAGAGCTTCTGTGAACAGCAATTTTTCAAGTCTTGCCACAGATTCTCAATTGGATTTAGGTCTGGACTTTGGGTTATTCTAACACATGAATATGCTTTCATCTAAACCATTCCATTGTAGCTCTGGCTGTGTGTTTAGGGTATTTGTCCTACTGGAAGGTAAACCTCTGCCCCAGTCAGCAACAGGTTTTCTTTTAAGTTTGCCTTGTATCTGGCTCCATCCAACTTCCCATCAACTCTGACCAGCTTCACTGTCCCTGCTGATGATGATGCCACCACCATGTTTAATGTTTTGTGGGGATGGTGTGTTTAGGGTGATGTTAAGTGTTAGTTTTCCACCACACATAGCATTTTACTTTTAGGCCAAAAAGTTAAATTTTGGTTTCATCTGACCAGAGCACCTTTTTCTACATGTTTGCTGTGTCTCCCACATGGCTTCTCTGCAAACGGGACTTCTTATGGCTTTCTTTCAACAACAGATTTCTTCTTGCCACTCTTCCATAAAGGCCAGATTTGTGGCGTGCACGACTAATAGCTGTCCTGAGGACAGATTCTCCCACCTCTTTGCTGCTTCCCTGATTAATGCTCTCCTTGCCCGGCCTGTCAGTTTAGGTGGACGGCCATGTCTTGGTAGGTTTGCAGTTGTGCCATACTCATTCCATTTTGATGCTGAATAGAACAGTGCTCTCTGAGATGTTCAAAGCTTGGGATATTTTATTTTTTTAACCTAACCTTTCTTTAAACGTCTCCACAACTTTATCCCTGTCCTTTCTGGTGTGTTCCTTGGCCTGCATGATGCTGTTTGTTCACTAAGGTTCTCTAAAAAAAACTTAGATTTTAGTTAGGGTATCAGTAAAGGGGGCTGTTCTTTGTGTCCCCAACACCAGTGTGTTTACTAATAAAGTCGGGTGTGACTTCTTGCAGCTTCACAGCCGGCTTCCCACTGCACATGCACGAGCCAGGTTGTGCTTTGGATGTGGATGTTTGTGTTGTGGTGGGTTGTGTGGTTATCAGTGTATTTAGATATTGGGAGTTTCTGTATTTCTATGCTAATATGGTGGTTACTAGATAGACCTTTGAGGTCTTTTATTTTTGCAGCTGTTGTGGAATGGCTGGTCGTGGCCTTTGTCTCCCCTCTGGATGGTCCAATGCCTTTGACGCTGCCCTCAACCTGTTTTGGTGGGGGTTTGCAGATATGCCATATGTGAGTCGTCCCTTTGGAGTACTGCAATTCGTGGGAGCTTATCGTGTAATTTCATTGTGGTAAGCCTAAGGCTATATCAGCCTTTTTCAACCAGGGTGCCTTCAGGTTTCGTCAAGGGTGCCTTGGCAAAATTCCTAGAATTGCCCAAAAATTATATACAAAGCCAGGGGGCCTCCCTTTTAGTTATACAAAGCCACAGGTTTTGTGCACCATTACAATCTTCCAGCCGCCGGCATCCTAACAACCACAGACATCATCTGTTGATAATAGCGACTTCAGGCGCCTGCACAGCATCCTTGTTTGCTCCTCCCCTGCCCCTCTCTGTCCACACTGGGGGTCACATTAGCTGAGCGAGGGAGAGATACTGGGGAAGAAGAGAAAAGCTGGAATGCTAGTCAGTACCTGTGTGCAAAGGTGGAGGAATAAATCACCTCATGTTGGGTGTCCTACATGCGTGGATGTTGCTGCATTATGTAAAACAATTAGTTTTGTTTTTTACATTTTAGAATGGGGTGCCACAAGATTGCGCATAATTTTAAAGGGTACCTTAACTGAAAAAGGGTTGAGAAACACTGGGTTATACGAATGGTGATATCGCATAGTCTGCATTCCAATACATGAGCCACAAAACTTACAGTCCCATAACAGAAAACAATATGAGCAAACTGAAAGACAAACCAAATCCACTGCAGACTCAGCAATGAAATCCACTGACAACTTTAGCTCTTTCAAGACCATCAGAATGGAAGAGGACTTCACTTCTGCTCCCAGCGCCATGTCAATATTGACGACCCAGGACTGGGTCATAAAATACCTCTGCTGATTTGAATAAACTATTTAATTGACAGTAGATTTATGGGATCATTGGGTGACACATTTTCATAGCTTTCTTGTGGACTCTGACAAACCTGGTAGAAGCTCTATCCCCGCTGTCTTTCCGAAAAAAAAAAAAAGGGAAAACTTTTATTGTACTCTATATGTTGCTGGTGAATAGATTTCCCAACACACCTGTCAGACAGGCAGGAAGTAAAGGGGGTCCCTCACTATATAGCGATTTTAAGCCTTCGCAATGCTGTGTAGCTGTTAAGCACCTGCATGAAATTCATAACTAGTGTGCGTATCTGGTGATTGATTGAGTAGCTGGAACAAGTAATAAAATATGTAAGTGTTATGAACATTTTATTGGTGGAAAAAAAAAAAGAAAAACATAATTGAGTCAGCAGAATTAGATGTTGTACATAGGTGATGGCCTGCGATTAGTTACTTGTACAGCCTACAATATTCAGCAGGCATTTCCCAAATATGCCTGGCATCCCTGGCTAGATATACACGCATTGAACCAGATTCTTCCATCCATACTAAATAGTGTGGATGGAGCAGTCTCTGCTACCAGCTATTGTATTCAAGCAGCTGAAACACCCTGTTATGCCCCGTACACACAGTCGGAAATTCTGGCGGAAAATGTCCGATCGGACCATGTTGTCGGAAAATCTGACCGTGTGTGAGGGCTCCATCGGACTTTTTCCGTCAAAATTTCAGACTGAAAAAATTTAAGATCCTGCTCTCAAATTTTCCGACAACAAAATCCGATCAGACTTTTTCCGATCATGTGTAGAGAATTCCGACAGACAAAGTGTCACGCATGCTCAGATCAAATTAGGAGACCAAACCTATTGGCTAATAGCCTCTACATAGTTCCGTCGTACACAACGAACGTCACCACGTTCAGAATGATCGGATTTTCCGACAACTTTGTCCGACCGTGTGTGTGCAACACCAGTGTCGGACAAAATCCGTCAGAAAAAACCTGATGTGTACGGGGCATTAGGATGCAATCACTGTTCGGCCAACAATTTTTCACTCTTTTTAAAATAAAACTTTTTTTAACCACTTCAGCCCCGGACCAATTGGCAGCCAAAGGACCAGGCCCCTTTTTGAGATTCGGCACTGCATTGCTTTAACTGTCAATTGCGCGGTCGTGCGACGTGGCTCCAAAACAAAATTGGCGTCCTTTTTTTCCCACAAGTAGAGCTTTCTTTTGGTGGTATTTGATCGCCCCTGCAGTTTTTATTTTTTGCGCTATAAACAAAAATAGAGCGACAATTTTGAAAGAAATGCAATATTTTTTGCTTTTTGCTATAATAAATATCCCCAAAAAATATATAAAAAAACTTTTTTTTTTCCTCAGTTTCGGCCGATACGTATTCTTCTACATATTTTTGGTAAAAAAATCGCAATTAGCGATTATTGATTGGTTTGCGCAAAAGTTATAGCGTTTACAAAATAGGGGATAGTTTTATAGCATTTTTATTAATATATTTTTTTTTTTACTAGTAATGGCGGCGATCAGCGATTTTTATTGTGACAGCGACATTATGGCAGACACATCGGAAATTTTTGACACATTTTTGGGACCATTGTCATTTATACAGCAATCAATGCTATTTAAATGCATTGGTTCCTGTATAAATGACAGTTGTAGTGAAGGGGTTAACCACTAGGGGGAGGGGAGGGGTTATGGGCTGTGACGTGTGTGTTTTTTTACATTAGGGGCGGGGCTGACGTCTGAAGTCATTGATCGACTTTCCCGATGACCGGGAACAGCCAATCAATGACAGTCAATGTAGGAAGCGTGGGGAGAGGTTTGTTTACACATACCTCTCCCCGTTCTTCAGCTCCGTGACCCGATCGCGGGACACCAGCGGCGATCGGGTCCGCTGGTCCTGCGGCCGGGGTCACGGAGCTCCCGACCGGGTCGCGAGAGCGCCGCTGGCGGTGCGCACGCGACCCACGGGCAGGCTTTAAAAAATCCCATACAGGTACGGGATTTTGCCTGCCCGTGCCATTCTGCTCACGTATATGTACATGAGCCGGTTGGGTTAAATAAAAAATTGGCAAGCCTGTTTGGGCCAACAGGGCAACACAAGGCCTGAATTTCAGCTGATTAAGGAGAAATCAGCCAAAATTTATGCTGTGTTTTTGTAGCTTTAGGCTGGCCACACGTTATACAATTTTCTTATTCAATTTACTTTAGATTTACCATCAACTATGTAGTACAAAGGCCTGCCTCATTGCATACAAATTGAAATAGGTTTGACCTCATATTATATGGTTTTGCTAAATCTAAAAGAAAATTGTACAAGAAAGTTGTATTATTTATGGCCAGCCTAAGTTTAGCAAATTAGACTTTTAATATTCACTCTAATGACTAATATTAGGAACTTGTTTTTACAAGGTCTCTCTTCTAATCTGTAAAATGATAATAAATTTGTCACGTGTATTTACAGCTGTCAGGCTCGGTTCACACTGCTTTGATGTGAGAACCCGTGCAAATCCAGTACAGGTTCCCGCATCGCATGTTACCCGCTGGCGGTTCACACTGCGATATGCAAACCACTGCGGGTGTCAATAGAAAGTTATTGACACCCCCAGATTGGTTCGCATATCGCAGTGCGAACTGTCAATTCGGACAGGAACACCCATGTGATCCGATTCTGCTGAGGACCAAAAAAAGGGTCCTGCACGACTTTGGTCTGAATGCGATGCAAATTCAGCCATACAATCTGTATGGCTAAATTCGCATTGCACAGACATCACATGTGATTTGCAGTGCGAATCACATGCAATGTCTGACATCGCAGCAGGGTGAACCTAGTCTCCTTTACTGGACACAGTTAATGACTTAGAGCTCAGGGAAACACTTTCTTTTATTAGAAATTCATGGGCATGAGCTTGTCTACTTGTCCTAAGCCAGGGAAACAGATACTTACTATTAAAGAGTTAATGATCAACTACTTAAGAAGCCATTGAGCCTTTCAGCCTCTTCAGTCTTCAGTCTGACCAACAGTGAATCTGCTGGGTGTGAGAAAACTGTATTTCTATACTACTGTTTGAGAATACCTTGCAATCAGAGGTTATTTTACTGATCTAAAGGTCATATGTTTTTTACATCAACTACAGGAATTCCCTGCTCTCAAACATTCTGGGCCTGACCGCACGTTAGGTTGCCAAAGGTAAAAGATAGGCATGTGTCCAGCAGCATCGCTAACAATATAATGCTCCCTAGCATGTGATCATAGTGTTCATACCTACATCCAAGGGCAATCACTTCTAAATGTGGGCAATGAAAAAAATGCTAAAATACACAATGCGCTTGCAGTGCCATTATTTCTTAATGTCACCCCAAACATGGGTTGCAGTCATGCATTTTCTGCGCAACAAAATACACAAAAACTCGCTTGGTGCAGTCCAGAAATTTGATATCTAAGCTAGTTTAGCACATTTTTGGAGTGGAGAGAGGCCCATTCAAATGAATGGTGCCATTCCAAAAACACACAAAAAAAGCGATGTCGCATTTTTTTGTTAAATTAACATTAGTACATTTTAAATCCGATGAGGACTACAAAGGTCTGCATCCAGCTCCATTCATTTCGGGTAGAGAGCATTTAAAACTTCATATCCTTAAATGCACACTTATGCTTGTCTTGAGTTTGTTTACAATCATTCATGCACTCTAGACCTGACTTTTCAGCAAGAGCCCAGAGAAGACAGAACTGATTTAAAGTGTCATCAAACCCCCATCATAAAAAAACTATCAATAAATGGTGTATTACATGCTGTTCATTCTCACTCCGTCACTATGAGATTTGTTTGTTTTCTGAATACTGCAAAAAAACCTGGTTGATCCTGCTGTTCTCTATCTCCACCTTCTGTTCATGTGCCCAGTTCAGCTAGGGATTTTGCAGCTGTGGTGGCAACTCTGCACATGCTCAGTTTTTAGTGAGTTTCTATCCTGATCATTTCTTCCCTATCACATCTGAGCAACCCACTAAAGCGTCACACATGTGGTAAATGACAGCCTACTCCCTCCCTCCTCCTCTATGCTCAATTACCAACTAAACATAATGTGGGGGGGGGGGGGGGGAGTATTACATATTAATTACATGTAGATTAATGTAAGTTTCTCCTGCCTCTTGTTTTTTAGTTTGGAGGGGTGTTAGACAGGCAGAAATCCACTCACACCCTGTTATAGCCAAAAAATAATAATGATAATAATAATTATAATGATTGATTTCAAACATAGGTGTGCACAGACTATCGAATTAGACTGTGCACCCCAAAGCTCAAACATATTTGAATGTGTGTGCATGTGTGTGTATATATATATATACTGACGGTGTCAGCAGAGCAATGGACAGTGTCAGTAGGGCAGAGATTTGTGTCAGTAGGACAGTAAACGGTTTCAGTAGTTTTTATTTTAATTATTTTTGTACAATGTTTTTAGGAGGCCCGTTGGAGGGCTTTTGGTGAAATATTAGGGGTCTAAACAGGGGGAATCTGCACCACACAGGGTGATTAGGGTGTACCCTGGCACACCCTGTGTACACACCTATGATTTAAAATATAGATTTGTATGACAATTGTCCTGGCAATTTATAGATAGGCAACTCCTATCCTCATATTGATTAGTGGTTCCAAATTATTAATAACTACTGCAGTAGGGAACAGACACAAAAGATACGCTCAGCATCTTTCCAAATAACCGTTCTCCTTTATTATGACGCAATTCAGGGGTTTTATACACATGATTATGTAGGTATCACATTAATATTACAATTGTTCATTTATGGTAACAAGGGGCGTATCATAGGCAGGCTTATTCTAATTAGGACTCGAAAGAATGTAAACATGTACTGAAAACATTATTAGTGCCGTGTGCACAGTGAGGGCAGTGTGCAATACATACAAAATAGAATACAATTATATACAGAACTTACAAATTTCCATTACACAATTTAAAACAGTTTATTGATATTAATTATTTGTTTTTACTCTGTATTCCAAAGGCTGTTTTTTTGTTTTGTTTGTTTTTTGAACATATGACCAGCAGCAGAGGACTAGAATCTCCTCCTGCTTATATTTCCCTGCAGACAGGCTGGGAAAGATCTGGGTCATGTGACAGCTGTATATTGCTTAGGAAAAGGGTACTTAGATTTTTTTAATTAAAATAATTACAGTTCCATCATCCACATACAGAAATATAAGGGACAATGTAAACTAAACTATGTGTGTTTAGTATCACTTTAAGGTAATGTAATCTTTGACCAGATAGTTAATGTAATAATTAAAAAATAAGTTAATAATTCATGTCATAGTTTAACATAACCCATGCTATTCCATCTACCAGTATCTGTGCATAGAGGCTCTTCTTTTCTCTCTTTCTGGTGTCACAGCCCTGTAGCAATACTTAGATAGCAGCTGTGAAACCTCTGTGTAAAAATAACTTCACCTTCAGAAGTTTGCGTGTTCAGTTGGCCTGGATACATTCAAAGTATCCCTCCATTCCAATTTTCTATTGGTTAAAGTTAGCCAATATAAAACAAAATACCTTTTGTGTCAGGGCTAAGAGGAAAACATTAAAAATGACAGCAAAGCATCAATAGTTGCTTGAACCCTGTTGGCAACCACTAAAAAACACTATCCCACTGTGAACAGCACAGATTCAGTTGTTGCTAGAATGCCTACCAAAGCTATCCTGCTGCCTACTTCTTTTAAGTTTTAAATTGCAGACAACCCTGTGGGCATCCCTGGGTGATGTCAGTGACCAAATATGGCCAGCCCACACATCATCATTGGTTTCTAGGATGAAATTAGCTACTAGCATGCTAGTAACTAATGACACTGTGGTTCCAGGCCATATTTGGTCAATTACATCAACCATAGGGTCACCAGACATTCCTGGTTTCCGGGGACAGTCCCCAGAATGAGAACACTGTCCCCAGAGCCCGTCTGTCCCTGGATTTGCAGGGCGGGTGCCCGCCGTCACACAGGCCAGCGTCTCCCGCTGTGTCAGCTTTAATTTGCATTGCCGGGTGTCCGCCGTCACACAAGTCCCGCCTCCTGGTATGGCTCTTTTGACAGATAGCACACTTGTCCAATGCCGAAACATGTGCTGTCTATCATAGGTGGTAGCCAATCCAGGAGGTGGGACTTGTGTGATGCAAATTAAAGCTGACACAGTGGGAGACGCCGGCCTGCATGATGATCCGGCCAGCTCGTCTCTCCCTCTCCTCTCTGATCCCCTGCACAGGTTAGGCTGCATTCCTGGGCAACGGTGAGGCTGCGTTGCTGGGCACAGGTGAGGCTGCATTGCTGGGCACAGGTGAGGCTGCATTCCTTGTCACTGGTGAGGCTGCATTGATGGGCACAGGTGAGGCTGCATTGCTGGACACAGGTGAGGCTACATTCCTGGGTGCTGGTGAGGCTGCATCCCTGGGCACAGGTGAGGCTGTATTGCTGGGCACAGGTGAGGCTGCATTGTTGGGCACAGGTGAGGCTGCATTGCTGGGCACAGGTGAGGCTGCATTGCTGGGCACTGGTGAGGCTGCATTCCTGGGCACTGGTGAGGCTGCATTGCTGGGTACTGGTGAGGCTGCATTCCTGGGCACAGATGAGGCTGCATTGATGGGCACTGTTGAGTGTGCATAGATGGGCACTGTTGGGTCTACATTGCTGGGCACTGGTGAGGCTGCATAGATGGGCACTGGTGAGGATACATTACTGGGCACTGGTCAGGCTGCATTGATGGGCACTGGTGAGGCTGCATAAATGGGCACAGCTGAGCCCCGCATTCTTTATGTAGCGCACTCCTGTGCCCT